>AWOL01S0001859.1:0-122557 GCA_000715115.1 Nicotiana otophora | reverse complement strand
GTCCTACTCGAGTCCCTAAATCACATATAATAAAATCGACATCACGAATCATACCCCAAATCAAACTCAATGAACTTTTGAGCTTTCAACATCCAAAACTCGTACTGAACCACATCAAATCAACTCGGAATGACCATAAATTTTGCACACAAGTTCCAAATGACATAACAAATGTACCAACTCTAAGAACAATAATCTGAACCTAATAGCATCAAAGTCAACTCCCAGTCAAAGCTATTAACTTTCCAAACCTTCAAATTGCCAACTTTACCCAAATATAACTGAAACCTTCTAGAAGTATCCAAATACAAATCCGGGCATGCGCACACATCCAAAATAACAATTCGGACCTAACAAAACCATCAAAACCCTAATCCAAGGTCAAATAAACAAAGGTCATACTTGGTCAACTCTTCAAACTTAAAGCTTCCAAAGTGAGAATCATTTTTCCAAATCAATCTCGATTCACTCAAAAATCAAAACCGACCATACACGCAAGTCATAATACATCATGTGAAGCTACTCAATACCTCAAACAACCAAACACAATGTAAATTCACAAAACGACATGTCGGATCGTTACACTTGCTAGCTTCGCATTTGCGAAGTGTTGGTCGCATTTGCGATCCCCGTGTCTTATTTGTGAAGGTCGCATTTGCGAACCTCTGGTCACAAATACGAGATCTGTAACTAGGTTAATAGGTGAATTTCAGGACTTAGTCTCATTTTATCACATTTTGAGTCCGAAACTTGGTGGGAGGCGATTTTTGAAGTGAATTTTTCATTGTATTTTAAAAAATAAAAACTTTAGATTTGAGAGTAGATTGGGACTCAATTTTGAAAACCAATCACATATTTGAACGTGTGGGATTATGGGTGGTCAAGATCTACCCCCTCGACTCAGGTATGGAACCGGGTGGACTCGGGGTTGACTTTTGTTGACTTTTCGTGGGTTGAGTAAAGACTGGGTCTTTATTATTTGGAATTATTTCCTTTAGCATTGTTTGATATTATTGAGTCATGTTTTTTATATATGCGAGCCGAGCAGAGGTTAGTGTTTTAAGAAAAAGTATTTCTGGAGTACTGAATTGGATTTTTTTGAGGTAAGGGTCCTGCCTAACCTCGTGTGGGAGAATACTTCTTAGGAGTTTGTGATATGTGAAAAATGACGTGTACATAAGGCGACGAGTATGTAAATTGATGCATGTGTGGTTTGCGGCCGAATTACTCCCTTAAGCTTTTAATATGCATTAATATGGAGATGTATTTTATATGAAACATGCTTATCCGCTTTATGACTACATGATGATGATCGTTATGTTTGACATAGCTATAGTCGTACTATATTGTTCAAAACTTCTCCGGACTTTTATGCCATTATCATGTCTTGGTGCACTTTGCTATTAAGCTTTGAAGCTTATGTCTTGATGAAACTCTGGATATTGTTGTTTTTGTGATATTGTGGCATATGTGGACATGTTGTACAGATGGATTGATATTGTGTGGAGTATAAGATTCGTGAGATACGCATGCTGCGACATAAGGGAGGCATTTTATTGTGATGCGCATATCGCGAGATAAGGGTAGCTTGTGCGCGTGCGGTGACATTATGATGCGCATGCAGTGAAACAAGCGGGGTATTGTTGATTATGTTATGTGATGATTCAGGAGTGCATTTCTTGATTTTGTTTTTTGTGTGCAACGAGGTTGATATTTCAATTCTTACATGTTTCTTGAAATATTCTGTATAGTAGTTTAATGAGTTGTTAGTTGAGTTAACATGCTATTACATACCTTATTTATTAATGATTTGTTGACTAAAATGAGTTTTTCTGTATTGAGTTGCTCTCACATGCTCTATGAAATGGTTTATATGTTCTTCTTTAAATATATTTTTTTTCTAGTTAATAATATACTGCACATGTTAATTAACGAGTATCATGACTTGTTAATCTTAATGCTTACTGGGTACCAACTGTGGTATTGTAACGACCTGACGGGTCATTTTGAGTATTATTGTCACGCCCCGAACTTGGGGAGCATGATCGGGGCTCAACCGAGTGAACCCAGTCGAGCAAGCCTATGTTACCTCAACCACTCATCATAACTCATGCATGATTTACCAAAACATAATTAGATCTTGACTTTCATATTGAATACATTTGGCTCAATGGACCATAAATATTTTTTTATTTTTCTCTTGTGATGGGTACATAGCTTCATATATCTGTGAAGAAGATCCCTATCAAAGATCCCTATCAAAGATCCATATCATCCTGTAGAAGTATACATGCATCCATTAAATGATGCATCGTCCCCGGCAAAAGGTATGTGAGTACATGTGGAATAGTTCTCGCATGTAAGGAAAATAGAACAATATATGAAATTATGATAACTCAAATAAGAGGCATATGAAGTACATCAAAAACTACGAAACATCCCATAGATTCATATTTCAAGTCTCGTTATGCTTACATAATTTTAAAGTTCTTTTAGGATTAATTGTGCCATATGAACTATGCGTGGAATACATAATATAAGGTAATTGAAACAACATGTACAAACAAGGCCAATGAAAGTGGCACCTATTGTCTGCGTTAACAGAGCATCTCACTAGACTGTCCATATACCTCTCTTATCTTACACCTATACATTTAATAGATTGTCCTCAGTGTTCACAGATCATATTACACACCTATGCGTCTCATAGACCGTCCACAGTAACGCCAACATAATACACTTATGCATTTCACATACCGTCCATAGTATCACCAATACAATACACATGTGCGTTTCATAACCCGACCAGAGTATCACCTATACAATACACATGTGCGTTTGATAGACCGTTCACGGTGTTAACTTACACAATACACCTGTGTGTTTCATAAACCGTTCACAATGTTTAATTACACAATACATTTGTGCGTTTTATTGACCGTTCACAGTATTTACTTACATAATACACTTGTGCGTTTCATAGACCATTCACAGTATCACCTATACAATACACCTGTGCATTTCATAGACCGTTCATAGTGTTTGCTTACACAATACATATGTGCATTTCATAGGCTGTTCACAGTGTTTAATTACACAATACACCTATGCGTTTCATAGAGCGTTCATAGAATTTACATACACAATACACCTATGCGTTTCATAGAGCGTTCATAGAATTTACATACACAATACACCTATGCATTTCATAGAGAGTTCATAGGATTTACATACACAATACACATATGTGTTTCATAGACCATTCATAGGACTTACATGAACAATACACCTATGTGTTTCATAGACCATTCATAGGATTTACATACACAATACACCCATGCGTTCTATAGACCGTTCATAGAACTTACATGCACAATACACCTATTTATTTCATAGACCGTTCATAGGATCATAACACATAATTATGCACATGACCATATATAAACCCAAAGTGACATGACTAGCACTACTTTTAAGCTCGTAAGTTCCCGGATCATTGGAACACTTCATGTTCATATTCATGCTCATCTTGGAGAAATACACCTCATTACGTTAGCCCATGTATGGTAAATCAATAAGTCAATTTCAATGTCACATGGCCCAAATACGTTGTCTATAAGATTTATCGTCACTTAGCATAGAACATCCCTCTTCCACTTCATTATATACTCCCTTGTCATCTTAAGGTCATTAGCTAAGTTCATGATTCTTGGGGACATAAAATCAAAGTCATTTACATTAATTATTTTAGAAGCATACATACTATGATTGAAACCATTGGGACATATAACACCTCATAATTCTCATTTTGGCAATCGGCCACATTTAATGTTCATTCTATCACTTACTTGTACTTTCCATGGGTGATCATAGGACATCAAGAACATTTAAAATATTTAGGAACACCATAGCCTCTCCTTATGAGGCCGTATGAGCTTATAACACATTGGAAATTAGAGGTAGGGGTAGAACGTTACCTCTTAGATAAAGATCTAGTGATTGGCTTCCTTGATTCTTGAAGATTTCGGGAAGAATGAATGATTAGCATGCTAGGTCTTCTCCTTCTCTCTATAAAATAGCTCTCTCCTCTCTCTAAAAAATCAGATTTTACCTTGTAAAATGACCCCCTAAGATATTATATCAAAATATGGTCGGATATAAAAATTTCCAAAATTAACCCCCGAAATCAATTTTGTGGTGCAATTATGTGGTAGCAGAATCAATATGTGGCCATCGGAATGGCCACAAAATGGCATGTCAATTCTGCGATAGCAAAATCAATATGTGGCCAGCAGAATGGCCACAAAATGGCATGTCGATTCCGCGATGCAATTCTGTGATAGCAGAGTCATTACGTGATCATTTTGCGATAGCAGAATCATTATATGGCCAGTTGAATGGACTCAATGATTTCAAAATTTGCCAACTTTATAATTCACTCTTGGACGGATATGCGGTCTACGGAGTGATTCCACGGTCGCACAATGGACTATAGAAAGGCCATTTTCTACAACATTTTACCTCTAGCTCTCCAATGCATTGTACAACCCAAAAATTCCATACCGTGAAACCTTAAATCCCTTAGCAAAATTTTAAAACACATTAACCTAGCTCGCCACCATGAAACGTTTAAATCCTTAGCAAAATTTTCGGGGGCATTACATTCTCCCCTGCTTAGGATCATTCGTCCTCGAATGAGGGTTAGGTCATGCCAAAAAATACCCCAATATGACTTAGCTCTTTATTCACATCCCTAGTCTCATATTTGACTAACTCCCCAAATATTCCAGAAATTTTGACAGAGTTTCCCCTGTAATTGGGCATATCCACCTGTCAGAGAATCTAAAAAATTAATCCTAACAACATATAGATAATACCACATTGCACCGTATACATGAAAACAACAACAACCATAACTCTCGAGGACAAATCTATGAACTTGCTTACCTTGGTCGTAGCCTTAACTTTTCCTTCCTCCGTTATGAGGAGAACTGGGAACCTCACACATTATAAGTGTTTTTTGCGTCATTCCTTTAATCCTTAGGCCTTTATCATTTCGTAGCATGATGTGCAAATATTCCTTGATATTGACAAAGGAACTCATAGACTAACTCAGAACCATAACGCATGATATTAGATAGAAGAAGAGAAACATTTCCTAAATGTCGTTGTAGCCTCCCTATTATAAGTGTGGATGGAAACACACCAATAAGAGGGACTCTACTGACATAGATCCATGACACCTTAGGACCCGAACTTAGGGAGCATGACCGATGCTCAACCGAGTGAACCCAATCGAGCGAGCTTGCGGTACATCAACCTCTCATCATAACTCATGCATGATTTATCAAAACATAAATTTAGCCCATAATATGTTTTTCTTTTTCTCTCGTGATGGGTACATAGCTTCATAAATATCTGTGAACATAAATACATGACAAAACTCAAAACTTAAGTACATGACCCACAGTGTACATGGAGCTTCTATGACAATAGATACTTAAGTATATAAAACCACATACTCGAATACTCATTGGAACGGTAGCGGGATCACCATAATCTATTGGGAAGAAGATCCCTATCAAAGATCCATATCATCCTATAGAAGTATACCTGCATCCATTAAAAGATGCAGCGCCCCCGGCAAAAGGGACGTGAGTACATGTGGAATAGTACTCGCATATAAGGCAAACAGAACAATATATAAAATTATGATAACACAAATAAGAGGCATATGAAGTATATCAAAAACTTTGAAACATCCCATAGATTCACATTTCAAGTCTTGTTATGCTTACATCATTTTAAACTTCTTTTAAGATTAACTGTGCCATATGAACTATGCATGGAATACATATTATAAGATAATTCAAACAACATGTACAAACAAGGCCAATGAGATTGGCACCTATTGTCTGCGTTAACAATGCGTCTCACTAGACCGTCCATATCCCTCTCTTATTTTACACCTATACATTTCATAGTCCATCCTTAGTGTTCGCATATCATATTTTACACATATGTGTCTCATAGACCGTCCACAGTAACACCAACACAATACACCTATGAGTTTCACAGACCTTTCATAGTATCACCTATACAATACACATGTGCGTTTCATAACCCGTCCACAGTATCTCCTATACAATATACATGTGCATTTCATAGACTGTTCAAAGTGTTTACTTATAATATACACCCATGTATTTCATTGACCGTTCATAGTTTTTACTTACACAATACACCTGTGCGTTTCATAGACCGTTCACAGTGTTTACTTACATAATACACCTGTGTGTTTCATAGACCGTTTACAATGTTTACTTACACAGTACACATGTGCGTTTCATAGACCTTTCGTCATATCACCTATACAATACACCTGTGTGTTTCATAGACCGTTCACAATGTTTACTTACACAATACACATGTGGATTTCATAGACTGTTCACAGTGTTTAATTACACAATACACTTATGTGTTTCATAGGTCGCTCATAGGACTTACATTCGTTTCATAGAACGTTCATAGGATTTACATACACAATACAACTATGCGCTTCATAGACCATTCATAGGATTTACATACACAATACACCTATGCATTTCATAGACCCTTCATAGTATTTACATACACAATACACCTATGTGTTTCATAGATTGTTCATAGTATTTACATACACAATACCACTATGTGTTTCATAGACCGTTCATAAGACTTACACGCACAATACACTTATGCGTTTCGTAGACCGTTCATAGGACTTACATGAACAATACACCTATGAGTTTCATAGACCGTTCATAGGATCATAACACATCATTATGCACATGATCATATATAAACCCAAAGCGACATGACTAGCGCTACTTTTAAGGACGTAAGTTCCCGGATCATTAAAACACTTCATGTTCATATTCATGCACATCATGGAGAAATACACCTCAACACATTAGCAAATGTATGGTAAATCAATAAGTCAATTTCAATGGCAGATGGCCCAAATACATTTTCCATAAGAGTTATCGTCACTTAGCATAGGATATCCCTCTTCCACTTCATTATATACTCCCTTATCATCTTAAGGTCATTAGCTAAGTTCATGATTCTTGGGGACTTAACATCAAAGCCATGTACATTAATTATTTTAGAAGCACACATGCTATGATTGAAACCATTGGGACATACAATACCTCGTAATTCTCATTTTGGCAAACGGACACATTTTATGTTCATTCTATCTCTTACTTGTACTTGCCATGGGTGATCACAAGACATCAATAACATTTAAAATATTTTGGAACAACATAGCCTCTCCTCATGAAGGTGTAGGATCTTTTAACACATTGGAAACATAAGTACAAATATGTTCATCTCATAACCTTTCACACCATATATCACTTGACAATTACTTTCTTCTACTTACAACATCATTATTTCATTGGCTCCCTTGGCCATACATATTATTCTTCATTCATGAAACTGTGGTCGTATATCATATTCCGCACTTTCATTTCTTTACTTTCAAGGATTATCATCATAAACACCATCATATAGAATACTTTTGAAATACATTTCCCCAAAAGGGAAATACACAATTTCAACTCATGAATATTTAAGAACTCAAAACATATTGGAAATACCTACCAAGCATAACATTAGTTAGAACAACCACATTTGGACATGACTTGAATACATAAGCTTTTGGATAATTCTATTTTCGGAGTAAATTTGGAATAGTTGAATCAAGGCTCATTTCATAATATTTCACACATCATTTAATTTCATTGGCTCTATTGGCCACAAGTATAACTTGCATTCTTGGCACAGTGTCCACACTTTATATCCCTAACTCACTAGTTTCACTTTCAAGCATCTTTATAGATTAACGACAACAAAGAATCTCTAATCACGACTTTTAGTACACCTATGAGCAATTAAGAATCTATGTCCTAACTCTCAAATTCAAAATTTACAAAAAAAAGAGGGGATAATTAGAGAGATAACTATTGAGTGTGGGGTTTCTTGTCTTGCATGCATGTATTCTTGAAGTATGTGGGAAGGCTGTGAGCTAAAAATGATAGATAATGGGTTGGGGAATGATGGAATCTTCCACAAAAAGGGCCTTAAAACATTAATGCGCACATAGTGTTTGATAATATGCTCAAATGAGCTAGAATCATGACCATCTTCCTTATCTTGGTCCAACTTGTTATATTTATAAAATAGATCAAAGTGCTAATAACGTTTTAAAGTTTAAAGGAAGCTCAATTGAGGTATGTTTGCTAAACCCCTTTCTACTTAAAATCGAATCCCACGGTGTTCATGTAATCGGGGTAAGTCCTTGACCATTATTGAATTGGCTATTCCCAATGTGTTTGTGTTGAAGGATATAAGTTCAATATTTATTCTAAATGCTTCATCATGTCATCTCGCCATTTGAGGATATGTTCAAAATTTGGAATATGTGTTATAAATGTTAATACTTCAAGTCAAGATCGAAATAAATGTTGTTATGCCAAATTGTATGAAAAGCCTCTATGTGCCTAAGATTCCCAAATTGCTCATATATGAATTTAATGTCTTGAATGGAAAGACTTAATATTGTTAATAATGATAATGATGTTTGAATGTGGAAAAAGGAATTGGAATTATGAAATACGGCCAAGTGCCAAGAATGATTTTAAAAGTTTGGCCACTAGTGCCGATGAATCGAAAGTATATAAAAGAAGTATGATGTGAGATGATTGACTGAAAAAGGTAATGTCTTGGGTAAGACGGCCTAGCCGATCGGGCCGTGATCGGATGCCACGCCGCACACATGGTGGTACTGTGCTGGAAATTATGATGAAATTGTGGTTATGGTTTATTTCTCAAGTGAGACAACCTAGCTGATCGGGTCGTGATCGGACTCCGTGTAAGAATACGATGGTATTGTGATTTGTGGAATATCGGCACTAAAGATCACCCAACCTAATAACATAGAAATTGACTTGAAAACTTATGTGATCCTTAACTAAATGTTTTGATATTATTTGAAGCTCTTATTGAATTCTTGATTGTTACCCCTGTATTATCATTCATTCTATTGAGATGGTGTTTAGCTTTACATACTAGTGCTATTCGACGGTACTAATGTCCCTTTTGTCGGGGGCGCTGCATCTTTAAATGGATGCAGATGGTTCCATAACTGGCAGTGTTGATCAGCGATAGTGGTACATCCTCTTCACAGGAGACTTGGTGAGCCCCACTTCATCCCGGGGTCACGTTTTGTATCTTTTGTTCATATTATTATCACGTCTCAAGGTATAGCCGGGGCCTTGTCTCCGGCACTATCATAGACTTTTTGGTATCTTTTAGAGGTTTTCGTTGACATTATGTGGGTTGTATATGGGTGTTGGGAATGTTAAACAAGTTATGTTGTGTTTTGATCACTTATTCCACTCAAGCTATAAGAATGTGTGCATTTTGAGACTTAAAAGTGGAGTAACTAACGAAACGATTTAGTATTGTATGTATGAACTTCCTACTGTCTAATTAATGAAATCGTGTCTTCTATTGATCATGGGTGAGCTGGGTAGAAAGTATCTAACAGGCTTGATCGACCGGGTTCACTCGGTCGAGCGCCGGTCACGCTTCCCGAGGTTGGGGCGTGACAAACTTGGTATCAGAGCCTAAGGTTTTAAAGTGTCCTAGGATGTCTCGGAGCCGTGTCTGATAGAGTCCTTATCGGTGTGTTGTCGACCACATCTATAAGTTGGAGGCTACTTGGACATTAAGGAGAAATACCTTTCTTTGATATTCTAGATCACGCGATGAAACTGCTTGTGAAACTGTTCCCCCTCTAACTCATGCATTCCTTTATCTTTTAGTACATGGCACCTAAGAAGAGAGCAAGAACTGGCCAATGAGCCAATGCCGCCCTAGGAGTGGTCGTTGACCCTTTATTTGAGATGCGGGTGGACAACCGAGGGGTGAGGATAATCCCCAACTGCTACACTGCCTGTTTCCACTACACCTGACCAGGCCACACCAGTTTCTACACCTACTGAGGGTGCAGCGGTTCCTTCAACTGATATTCTGGTTCCAGATCCAGCTTTCGATTTTGGTGTTTCTGATGTTGATCTTAGGGGAGCTATCCAGATGTTGACACAGATAGTGGCTTCTCAAGCCCAGTGATCAAATATTGCACCAACCTCTTCTAGCCATCAAGGGGATTCTAGTGGTTCCAAGGTGAACAGGTGTCTTTAGTTCGATCCTCCGGTGTTGGTGGGCGCTAATCCCGAGGAAGACCCACATGACTTCATTGACGATATGCATAAGACTCTCCAGGTTATGCGCGCTACTGAGATAGAGAAAGTGGAGTTGGACCCGTACCGCCTGAAAGAGGTGGCCTATCCTTGGTTTGAGCTGTGGGAGGACTTTCGGGAGTAGGATGTCACACCCCAAAACCAAGGAGCGCGACCGGTGCTCAACCGAGTGAACCCGACCGAGCAAACCTATTAGATTCCTTCTACCCAAACTCATTTATGAATAAAGAGAATATATGTTTTCCTTAATTAAACAATAAAGTGGTCATGTATGCAATTACCAATTTCTTACCATAAGTTTCCCCATTTTTTAAAGTCTCAAATGGATAAGTAATACAACCACAACATAGCATAGTTTGTCTTTCCCAGCACCAATACAAAACCCACGCTATGTCTACGGAGCCTCTATAAATAAAGAAGAGTACAATGATAATGCCGGCAATAAGGCCCCGGCTATACCTCAAACATAATACACAAAGTACAAAATATTCATCACCCCGGAATGATGTGGGGCTCACCAAGTCAGCTGGGAAGAAGGTGCACTGCTATCACTGACCAATATCTCCTGCTGTGGAACCACCTGCATCCATTGAAAGATGCAGCGCCCCCGACAAAAGGGACGTTAGTACTGCCGAATAGCACTAGTATGTATAACTAAACACCCTCTAAATAGAATGACGAATAATACAAATAAGATTATCATAATATCAATGAAAGCCATAATTAACATCAAACCTCAATTTAGGATCAAGACAGTGTTCAAATTAATTTCCATATCTCACATTGGGAGATTTTTAGTATCGATATACCATTGTCCACAATACCAGTACCATTATTCACCATACCAATACCACTATTCACAATACCATTATTCACAAAACCAGTACCATTATTCACCATACCAATACCATTATTCAATAAACCAGTACTACCGCACTCTTATCACGGAGTCTGATCACAACCCGATCAGCTAGGCTATCTCAGTAGAGACATCAACAACAATTTCTCTTAATATCAATACCACCGTCTTTAACACGGAGTCTGATTACGACCCGATCGTCTAGGCTATCTATTAGGGACATCGACCACAATCACGATTTCTATTAAAATTTGCAGCACAATCACCATTATGTGTGCAGCATAGTGTCCGATCACGACTCGACCGGCTAGGCTGTCTTATTTGAGACATCAACCTTTTTATATCAATCATCACATTTTATATTACTTTCACATATTTTCATTTCATTAGCACTAACGGCCATAATTATAAGATCATTCTTGGCACGTTGGCTATATTCAGTGTTTCATGATCACCTTATCAATTTCAAATATCATTATCATCATCAACAACAAATACATCTCAAATCAAGGTGAGTAGTACACCTGTGAGCAATTTAGAGTCTAAGGCACATAGAGATATTTCACAAAATTTGGCATAATATCCTTCATTTGAACTTGACTTAAAGTCGAAACATTATTAATGCATAGCCCGTATTTTAAGGCATCCTCAATTGGTAACATAACATGAATAAAGCATTTAGGATGCTCGTTGAATATATATCTTTCAACCCAATCTTACTCGGAATGGCCAGTCTCATAATGAATCACTCGGGACTTACATAATTTACATGAATATCGTGGGATTCAATTCTAAGAGAAGAGTTTAGCCAACATACCTCACTTGAGCTTCCTTACACTCTAAATTTTCCAGAATTCTTAGCAACTTCAATCTCTAGGATGAAGACTTAGTGAGCTTCCCTTCTAGCAATAACTGCTATAAAGTAAGGATATGCGCAGGAACGATCCCTAAAGCAAATACTCGGAATTCCCCACGACTAAGTATACCCATTTAGACTCGCTTAATCTTCCAAAACTTGAGCAAGAATTGAAAAAACATTATTGAAGAACACCTTCTCACTCTAGGGCACTTTCTCTCACTCTAAAATATTAGATTATGTCTCAAAAATGGCCCAAAGAGTGTATTTAATGAAATAGGGTCGGGTTTTATAAAACCGAATATGGAGCTCTGGAACAAGATATGCGATCGCATAACCGATATGTGGACCGCATATCGGTCGCATAATTGGTTACAAAATAGCCAAAAGAACTGTCCGTGTATGCGGTCACTATGCAGTAGCATAGTCGATCGCATAGTTGCTTCCAACTGACCCAATTTACTGCCTCACTCTGCGGCCATTATGTGGTCCGCAGAGTGGTTTTGCGGTCGCATAATGGACCGCAGAAATGCACTTTTCTGCCAAAAATTTTCCTTTACTTTCCGGTGCATTGTTCAACCCAAAAAGTCCAAAAATACGTAAGCCTTGTCTGGCACCATGAAACATTATTTTCTTTGCAAATTTTACCGGGCTTTACACTTAAGCACTTCGAAATTTTCCGGGGTGTTACATTCTCCCCCACTTAGGATCATTCGTTCTCGAATGAGGGTAAAAGTCCGTCATTAGCATCTTATGCAACTCAGTTGGTTTCATACCATATTTGAGCAGCCCCAAATTTGACTAACTCCCAAAATCTCCAAATATTTCGCTAGAGTTTCCCTTGTAACTAGGCCTATCCACCTGTCAGGGAGCCCCAGAAACACATCCTAACAACATATACGTATTCCAATGACGTAACATAATACAAAACAACACCAAATATGGTCTCATAAGCAATATATATCCAGAAAGGAACACCATTAATGCCAATTGTTCACATGATACAAAATTCATAAAAATTAAGTCTTATAATTTTTTTCCTAGATCACAATTTTAAATAGATGGTCATTCAAACAAATAAGGATACTTTTTCTTCGTTTCTTCCTCGGCCTCCCAAGTAGCCTCTTCAACCTGTTGGTTTTGCCACAACACTTTCACGGTGGCAATTTCTTTATTTCCCAATTTTTTATCTTGCGGATCAATAATAGAAACAGGAATCTCTCCGTAAGTCAATTCTCATTTACCTCAATGGTCACAACCGAAACAATGAGTGTCGGATCTCCAACTACTTTCTTCAACATAGACACATGAAACACCGGGTGTACTAATGACATCTCAGGTGGTAGCTCAACCTTGTATGCCACCTCACCGATCCTCTGAATGATTTTGTACGGTCCGACATACCTTACACTCAATTTCCATTTCTTACCAAATCGCATTACCCCTTTCATGGGGGAAACTTTCAAGAATACCCAATCATCTTTTTTGAACTCCAAATCCCTACGACGAACATCTGAATAGGATTTATGACGACTCTGAGCAGTCTTCAACCGCTCCTTAATGATTGTAACTTTTTCCATAGCCTGATGCACAAGGTCTGGCCCTATCAAATCTGCTTCCCCAATTTCAAACCACCCAATGGGTGATCTACATCTCCTACCATATAAAGCCTCGAACGGTGCCATTTGAATGCTAGCATGATAGCTATTGTTGTAGACAAATTCTATGAGTGGTAAATGATTATCCCAACTACCTTTGAAGTCTCGAATGTAAGCACGCAACATATCCTCAAGCGTCTTAATAGTCCACTCTGCCTGCCATCAGTCTGCGGGTGAAAGGCTGTACTAATATTCACCTGAGTACCCAAACCTTGCTGAAATTTCTTCCAAAACTTAGCAGTGAATTGTGCCCCCCCCCCCAAATCAGAAATAATGGAAACTGGGGTGCCATGCAACCTGACTATTTCTTTGATATACAACTGAGCATACTGCTCCGCTAGGTCGGTAGACTTAACCGGCAAAAAGTGTGATGACTTTGTGAGCAGATCCACAATCACCCAAATTTAGTCAAACTTGCGCGAAGTGCACGGTAATCCTAGAACAAATTCCATATTAATAATTTCCCACTTCCACATTGGAATTTCTATGTTTTGTGCCAACCCACCGGGCCTTTGGTATTCGGCCTTCACTTGCTGACAATTCAGACATCTTGCCACAAAGTCCGCCACATTCCTCTTCATATCATTCCACCAATAGACTTCCTTAAGATCATGATACATTTTTGTAGAACCTGGATGCACGAAATACCTAGAAGTGTGAGCTTCAGTCATAATTCATCCCCAGAGACCATCCTCATTTGGAACACAGAGTCGCCCTTGGAGCCTTAGTGTACCATCATTCATGCTAAGAGAAAAGGCCATGGTCTTACGTTTATGAATCCCCTCTTTCAATTTCACCAACAATGGATCGTTATATTGTTTCTCTTTGACTTAAGCGATGATTCAGCCATATTTTGCACAATTACCCCTCCTTCACTAGAGTCCGCAAGACGAACTCCCAAACTAGCCAATCGGTGAACTTCTTTGGCCAATGGCCTTTGATATTCCTCCAAGTGTGCTAAGCTACCCATAGATTTTCGGCTAAGAGCATCCGCCACAACATTAGCCTTCCCCGGATGGAATAAAATATCAATGTCACAATCCTTGAGTAATTCAAGCTATCTTCTCTGCCTCAGATTCAATTCATTCTGTTTGAAAATATATTGAAGGCTCTTATGGTCCGTGAATATATACACATGGACCCCATATAAATAAATAATGACGCCAAATTTTCAATGCAAATACCACTGCTGCAAGTTCCAAATCATGTGTTGGATAGTTCTTTTCATGATTCTTGAGTTGCCTAGAAACATACACTATCACCTTCCCATGTTGCATTAATACACACCCAAGCCCGATTCTTGAAGAATCACAATATACCATAAATCCATCTATACCCTTTGGTAGAGTCAACACTGGTGTCGTTGTCAATCTTGCTTTCAATTCCTGGAAACTCTTTCCACAAGCATCTGACCATTGGAACTTAATTGCCTTTTGTATCAATTTAGTCAATGGAGAGGCAAGAGTAGAAAACCCCTGCATAAACTTTCTGTAATATCAAGCTAAGCCTAAGAAACTGCGAATCTCTGTTGGAGTTGTAGGGCTCGGCCAATTCTTCACAGCTGAAATATTTTGAGGATCAACCTTAATTCCTTCATTAGAGATAGCATGACCCAAGAATATGACCGACTCGAGCCAAAATTCACATTTTGAAAACATTGCATATAATTTGTAGTGATGCAGGGTTTGCAGAACTACCCTGAGATGGTCAGCATGGTCCTCCTGATTTCGTGAATATACAAGAATATCGTCAATGAACACTATCATAAAGGAGTTGAGGAATGGCTTAAAAATGCGATTCATAAGATCCATTAAGGCTGCTGGGGCATTTGTTAGCCCAAAAGACATCACCAGATATTCAAAATGCCCATACCGGGTCATAAAAGATGTTTTCAAAATATCCCGCTCCCTGATCTTCAATTGGTGATACCCGGATCTTAAATCAATTTTGGAGAAGTACCTAGCACCTTGCAATTGATCAAACAAGTCATCTATCCTTGGCAGTGGGTACTTATTTTTGACTGTTACCTTATTAAGCTACCGATAGTCAATATACATTCTCAGTGACCCATCTTTCTTTCTTACAAAAAGGACCGGCGTGCCCCAAGGCGACACACTCGGCCGGATGAAACCCTTTTCTAACAAATCTCTTAATTATTCCTTTAGCTCCTTCAATTCTGTCGGTGCCATTCTATAGGGTGGAATAGATATAGGATGTGTGTCTGGCATCACATCAATCCCAAAATCAATCTCCCTATCTGGTGGGATCCCAGGGAGTTCATCCAGAAAGACTCCCGGAAATTCATTCACAACTGGCACGGCCTCAAGTGTATGTGCCTCAGCATCGGTGTCCGTAACTCAGACCAAATGGTAAATACATCCCTTATTGATTATCTATGTGGCCTTAAGGTAAGAAATAAACCTACCCTTCGGCACTACATCATCACCCTTGTACTCAATAACTAGCTCATTTGGAAATTCAAACCTAACAGTTCTAGGTCGGCAATCAAGCTTGGAAAAACATGAATAAAGTCAATCCATCCCCATTATCACATCAAAATCAACCATTCTCAATTCAATAAGATCGGCCACGGTGTTCCGACTACGCAACGTGACAACCCAATCCCTATAAACCCGTGCGGCCAAAATAGACTCACCAACCGGAGTAGATACAAAGAACGGCTCATAATGTTGTTCTGGTTCTATCCCAAATTCCATAGCAACATAAGATGTGACATTTGACAAAGTGGAACCGGGATCAATAAGAGTATATACATCATGAGATTGGACAGTCAATATACCTGTGACAACATCTGGAGAAGCCTCTAAATTCTGGCGACCCCTCATAGCATAGAAACGGCCGGATCCTCCCGAACTTTGTGCTCCACCCCTATCTGCATCATGCCCTGCGGGTGTTGGAGTGCCTCCAGCTGGAGGAGGTGCTGCAGATGTAGTAGCTGCAGAACTGGCTGGTTGTTCCATGCCCCTACCCGTGCCCTGGCGGGACGAACGACAATCCCTCTAAATGTGACCCCTCAATCCGCATCCGTAGCATATGGGTAAATCCATATAGCATATTCCTATGTGCATCTTTCCACACCTAGGGCATGGGGGATTCCTCTGTTGCTGGACTCTACCACCATGACGACCCTGCTGATTGGATCTCATGTTGCCCTGACTGGGCCTGAAACGGCTCCACTGCTACTGCTGACTAGGCCCTGATGGTGGTGCACTAGCCGAAGACTGAGAAAAGGACTGTGATGGCCCTGACGACCCTCCTCTGAATGTTGACTTGCCACCACCTGAAGAACCACCAAAGTTGCCCGTTGACCGCGCCTTATTACTAGCCTCTCGCTCCATTCTGTTCCTTAATTTGCGGGTCTCTGTGGCTTGAGAGAATACCACCATCTTTCCATAGTTCATATCAGAATTCAAGGCTGCTGTAGTGGCCTCATTAATTACCAAGGGACTAAGGCCCTGTACAAATCGGCGAACTCTGGCCTCCATAGTGGGCAACATGTAAATAGCATATTTAGACAGGTACGCGAATCTCATATGGTATTCCCACACACCCATGCTACCTTGCCTCAAGTTCTCAAACTCAGCAGCATGGGCTGCCTTAGTCTCGGCAGGCAAGAAATGATTAATGAAGGCATCGACAAACTCACTCCACCTCGCCGGAGAGCTCCCTTCTTCACAGGACTCCTCCCATAGTTCAAACCAAGAATATGACACCTCTTTCATGCGGTAGGAGGCCAATTCCACTGCCTCTGTTTCAGTAGCACGCATAACTCTGAGAGTCTTTTGCATCTCATCAATGAAATCCTGGGGATCTTCCTCTGGGTTAGTACCCGTGAACACTGGAGGATCCAACTGGAGAAACCTGTTCACCCTGGAACTAATAGAATCCCCTAGTTGACTGGAAGAAATGGGTGTAACATTTGACCTCGGGGTCTGGGTAGCCACTATTTGAGCCAACATCTGTATGGCTCTCCTAAGATCAACATCAGAAACACCATAATCGGAAGCTAGAACTGGAGGTGGAACTGGTATATCAGTTGGAGGAATTGTTGCACCTTCAGTAGGTGTAGGGACATATGCGGTCTGATCAGTTGTAGTAGAGTCAGGCAGTGTAGTAACTAGAGGAATATTCTCACTCCTCGGGTGCTCACCTGCATCATCAATTATACGATCAACTGTCACTCCTGGGGTGACATTGGCTCTTCGGCCAGTTCTTGTCTTCTTCTTAGGTGCCATGTACTGAAAATTAGAGCAACTCAGGAGTTAAAAGGAGGAACAAGCTTTATCGCACGATCAAGAATATGAAAGAAGGGTATTATTCCTAAATTCCCATGTAGCATCCTAATTATAGATGTGGTCGACAACACACCGATAATAAGGACTCTACTAGACACGGCTCCGAGACATCCTAGGACACATTAAAACCTTAGGCTCCGATACCAAGTTTTCACGCCCCAAAACCGAGGAGCGCGACTGGCGCTCAACCTAGTGAACCCGACCGAGCAAGCCTGTTAGATTCCTTCTAACCAAACTCATTCATGAATAAAGAAAATATATGTTTTGCTTAATTAAACAATAAAGTGGTCATGTGTGCAATTACCAATTTCTTACCATAAATTTCACCATTTTTTAAAGTCTCAAATGGACAAGTAATACAACCACAACATATCATAGTTTGTCTTTCCCAGCACCAATACACAACCCACACTATGTCTACGGAGCCTCTATAGATAAAGAAGAGTACAATCATAACGCCAGAAATAAGGCACCGGCTATACCTTAAACAGAATACACAAAGTACAAAAGATTCATAACCCCAGAATGAAGTGGGGCTCACCAGGTCAACTGGGAAGAAGGTACACTGCTATCACTGACCAATATCTCCTGCTGTGGAACCACCTGTATCCATTGAGAGATGCAGCGTCCCCGACAAAAAGGGATGTTAGTACTGTCGAATAGTGCTAGTATGTATAACTAAACACCCTCTAAATATAATGACGAATAATATAAATAAGATTATCATAATATCAATGAAAGCCTTAATTAACATCAAACCTCAATTTAGGATAAAGCCAGTGTTCAAATTAATTTCCATATCTCATATTGGGAGATTTTTAGTATTGATATACCATTGTCCCCAATACCAGTACCATTATTCACCATACCAATACCACTATTCACAATACCATTATTCACAAAACCAGTACCATTATTCACCATACCAATACCACTATTCACAATACCATTATTCACAAAACCAGTACCACCGCACTCTTAGCACGAAGTCCAATCACGACCCGATTGGCTAGGCTATCTTAGTAGAGACATCAATCATAATTTCTCTCAATATCAATACCATCTTCTTTAACACGAAGTCCGATCACGACCCAATCGGTTAGGCTATCCATTAGGGACATCTACAACAATCACAATTTCAATTATAATTTCCAGCACAATCACTACCATGTGTGCGGCATGGTGTCCGATCACGACCCGACCAGCTAGGCTGTCTTATTTGAGGCATCAACCTTTTAATATCAATCATCGTATTTCATTATACTTTCACATCTTTTCATTTCATTGGCACTAACAGCCATAATTATAAGATCATTCTTGGCACGTTGGCCATATTTAGTGTTTCATGCTCACCTTATCAATTTCAAATATCATTATCATCAACAACAACAAATACAACTCAAATTATGGTGTGTAGTACACATGTGAGCAGTTTAGAGTTTAAGGCATATAAAGATATTTTACAAAATTTGGCATAATAGCATTTGAACCTGACTTAAAGTCGAAACATTATTAATGTAAAGCCCGTATTTTAACACATCCTCAATTGGGAACATAACATGAATAAAGCATTTAGGATGCTTGTTGAATATATATCTTTCAACCCAATCTTACTCGGAATGGCCAGTCTCATAATGAATTACTCGGGACTTACATAATTTACATGAATATCGTGGGATTCAATTCTAAGAGAAGCATTTAGCTAACATACCTCACTTGAACTTCCTTACACTCTAAATATTCTGGAATTCTTAGAAACTTCAATCTCTAGGATGAAGACCTAGTGAGCTTCCCTTCTTAATCTTTCAAAACTTGAGCAAGAATTGAAGAAAACTTATTGAAGAACACCTTCTCACTCTAGGGCACTCTCTCTCACTCTAAAATATCAGATTATGTCTCAAAACTGGCCCAAAGAGTGTATTTAACGAAATAGGGTCGAGTTTTAAAAACCCAAAAATGGAGCTTCGGAACAAGGTATGCGATCGCATAACCGATTTGCAGACCGCATATCGGTTGCATAATTGGTTACAAAATAGCCAAAAGAATTATCTGTGTATGCGGTCACTATGAGGTCTGCATAACGGTTATGCGATCGCATAATGCACTGCATAGCAGTTATACGGTCACATAGTCGATCGCATAGTTGCTTCCAACTGACCCAATAAACAGCCTCACTCTGCAGCCATTATGCAGTCCACATAGTGGTTCTGCGGTCGCATTATGGACCATAGAAATGCACTTTTCTGCCAATAATTTTCCTTTACTTTCCGGTGCATTGTTCAGCCCAAAAAGTCCGAGCCGCGGTGAGCTTGCTCGCCGCGAAGAATACCTACAATCCTCAAACACGCAAGCCTAGTCCGGCACCATGAAACATTATTTCTTTACAAATTTTACTGGGCTTTACACTAAAGTACTTCAAAATTTCCCGGGTTGTTACAGAGGGGAGCCCTCCAGCGAGGTGGAGTGAGTTTGTTGAAGCTTTGATGGACCATTTCTTGCCGGCCGAGACTAGGAAAGCGCGTGCTGTAGAGTTTGAGAACCTTAAGCAAGGAAGTAAGCGTGTGTGGGAGTATCACATGGAATTCGCACGTTTGCCTACTATGGAGGCTAGAGTGCGCTAGTTTGTGCAAGGCCTTAGCTTTTTGGTTATCAATGAGGCCACTACAGCTGCCTTGAATTCAGATATGAACTATGGGAAGATTGTAGCATTTGCTCAAGTTATAAAGAATCGTAAATTGAAGAACAAAATGGAGCGAGAGGGTACCAGCAAGGCCCGATCCGCAGGCAATTTGGGGAGTCATTTGGTGGGGGAAGATCAGATTTCAAGGGAGGGTCATCAGGTCCATCCCAGTCTTTTGCTTAGTCTTCAGCTAGTGCACCGCCAGTAGGGCCCAGTCAGTAGTAGAGGAGTCATTTCAGGCCCAATCAGGGCAGTAGGGGACCCCATAAGCAGGACTGATCAGGAGGGAGATTCCAGCAGCAGCGGAGGCCCCCATGTCCCTGGTGTGGGAAGATGCACCTGGGAATCTGCTAGATGGACCTACCTATATGTTACGAGTGCGGATTGAGGGGTCATATTCAGAGGGAGTGTCATTAATCTCGCTAGGGTGCGGGCAGGGGCACAACACAACCATCTAGTTCTGTAACTGCTACATCATCAGCACCCCCTCCAGCTCGAGGCACTCCAGCACCAGCAGGGCGTGGTGCATCTAGGGGTGGAGCCCAGAGTTCAGGAGGACTCAGCCGTTTCTATGCTATGAGTGCTTGCCAGAATGCAAAGGCTTCTCCAGATGTTGTCACAAGTATATTGACTGTTCAATCTCATGATGTATATGCTCTTATTAATCCCGGTTCCACCTTGTCCTATGTTACCCCTTATGTTGCTATGGAAATTGGGATAGAACCGGAACAGCTTCCCGAACCGTTCTCTGTATCTACTCCGGTTAGCGAGTCTATTGTGGCTGCACTGGTTTATAAGGGTTGTGTTGTCACATTGCATGGTCGGGACACTATGGCCGATCTTATTGAATTGGGGATGGTCGATTTTGATGTCATTATGGGAATGGATTGGCTTTATTCATGTTTTGCCAAGCTCGATTGCCTAACTAGAAATGTGAGGTTTGAATTTCCAAATGAGCCAGTTGTTGAATGGAAGGGGGATAATGTGATGCAAAAAAGTAGGTTTATTTTTTAACTTAAGGCCACGAAGATGATTAACAAGGGGTGTATCAATAATTTGATCCGGGTTATGGAAACCGATGCTGAGGCACCTACACTCGAGTTTGTGCCAGTGGTGAATGAATTTTCGGAGGTCTTTCCTGATAAGTTCCCTAGGATTAGACTAGACAGGGAGATTGATTTAGGGATTGATGTGATGCCAGGCACAAATCCTATATCTATTCTACCCTGTAGGATGGCACCATCAGAATTGAAGGAGCTAAAGGAACAATTGAAGGATTTGTTAGAGAATGGTTTCATCCGACTGAGTGTGTCGCCATGGGGCGCACCAGTTCTCTTTGTGAGGAAGAAAGATGGATCACTGAGGATGTGTATTGAATACTAGTAGCTCAACAAAGTCACAATCAAAAACAAGTACCCATTACCAAGAATAGATGATTTGTTTGAGTAGTTACAGGATGCTAGATACTTCTCCAAAATTGATTTACGATCCGGGTACCACCAATTGAAGATCAGGGAGCAGGATATTCCGAAAACATCTTTCAGGACCTGGTATGGGCACTTTGAATTTTTGGTAATGTCTTTTGGGTTAACAAATGCCCCGGGAGCTTTTATGTATCTTATGAATCGGGTTTTCAAGCCTTTTCTCTATTCCTTTATGATAGTGTTCATTGACGATATTCTTGTGTATTCACAAGGTTGAGAGGACTATGCCGATCATCTCAAGGAAGTTTTTCACACTCTTGATCAGCACCAATTGTACGAGAAAATTTTAAAATGTTAATTTTGGCTCGAATTTGTCACATTCTTGGGTCATGTTGTGGAGGGGTTCTCTACTCTTACCTCTCCATTGACTAAATTGACTTAGAAGGCATTTATGTTCTAATGGTCCGATGCTTGTGAAAGGAGCTTCTAGGAGTTGAAATCAAGATTGACTACGACGCCGGTGTTGACCCTGACAGAGGGTGCGGATGGATTTGTGGTATATTGTGATGCTTCAAGAATTGGACTTGGGTGTGTGTTAATGCAACACGGCAAGGTTATAGCATATACTTCTAGGAAACGAATCATGAAAAGAATTATCCAACACATGACTTAGAACTTGCGGCGGTGGTTTTTGCATTGAAGATTTGGCGTCATTATCTGTATGGGGTATATGTGGGTTCATTCACGGACCACAAGTTCATCGATTGTCTAGTTTGGGAGTTCATCATGAGGACTCTAATGAAGGAGGGGTAATTGTACAAAATAGAGCTGAATTATCGCTTGTTGTGGAAGTCAAAAAGAAGCAATACAACGACCCATTTTTGGTGCAATTGAAGGAGGGGATTCAAAAACATAAAATTATGGCCTTTACTCTTGGCATGGATCATGGAACACTAAGGTACCAAGGGCGGCTATGTGTTCCAAATGTAGATGATCTCCGGTAAAGAATCATGACCGAGGCTCACACTTCTAGGTATTCCGTGCACCCAGGTTCTACGAAGATATATCATGATCTCAAGGAAGTCTATTGGTGGAATGACATGAAAGGGAATATGGCGGACTTTGTGGCAAGGTGTCCGAATTATCAGCAAGTAAAGGTCGAACACCAACGGCTTGGTGGGTTGGCACAAAATATAGAAATTCCAATGTTGAAGTGGGAAATGATTAATATGGATTTTGTGGTAGGATTACCACGCACTCTGAGCAAGTTTGACTCAATTTGGGTAATTGTGGATCGGCTCACGAAATCAACACATATCTTGCCAATTAAATCTACCGACACAGCAGAACAATATGCTCATTTATACATCAAGGAAATAGCCAGGCTGCATGGCACTCCAGTTTCTATCATTTTCGATCGAAGGGCTCAGTTCACAGCAAATGTTTGGAAGACACTTCAGCAAGGTTTGGGTACTCAGGTGAATCTTAGTACAACCTTCCATCCACAGACCGATGGGAAAGTTGAGCGGACTATTCAGACGCTTGAGGACATATTGCGTGCTTGTGTTCTTAACAGGGTAGCTGGGATGATCATTTGCCACTCATAGAGTTTGCTTATAACAACAACTTTCATGCTAGTATTCAGATGGTACCATTTGAGGCATTATATGGTAGGAAATGTAGATCTCCCATTGGGTGGTTTGAAATTGGGGAAGCAAAGTTGATAGGGCCAGACCTTGAACATCAGGCTATGGAAAAAGTTAAGATCATTAAGGAGCGGCTGAAGACTCCTCAGAGTCATCAGAAGTCCTATTCGTATGTTTGTCGTAGGGATTTAGAATTCAAAGAAGATGATTGGGTGTTCTTGAAACTTTCCCCCATGAAAGGTGTAATGCGATTTGGTAGAAAGGTAAATTGAGTCTGAGGTTTGTCGGACCGTAAAGAATTATTCAGAGGATCGGTGAGGTGGCATACAAGATTGAGCTACCACCTGAGATGTCATTAGTGCACTCGGTATTTGATGTGTCTATATTGAAGATAGTAGTTTGAGATCCGTCAGCTATTGTGCCGGTTGAGTCCATTGAGGTTAATGAAGAACTGTCATATGAAGAAATTCTAGTTGCCATTCTTGATGGGCAAGTCCAGAAGTTGAGAAATAAAACAATTGCCTCCGTGAAAGTGCTATAGCGAAACCAACAGGCTGAAAGGGCTACTTGGGAGGCCGAGGAGGAAATGAAGAAAGATTATCCTTATTTGTTTGAATAGCCATGTATTTATAAAGTTATAGTTTATGAAAATTCTAAGAGTTACTTTCTATGAATTATGTACCATTTGTATAGTTGATGTTAAGGGTGTTCCTTTATAGTAATATAATGTATGTGAGGACACAGTTTGTGTTGTTATGTGTTATGTTACGTCAGTGGTTTGTGCATATGTTTTAAGGATATGTTTTTGGGGCTCTCTGACAGGTGGATAGGCCTATTTACAAGGGAAACTCTGGCAAAATTTTTGGAAATTTAGGGAGTAGTCAAATTTGAGGCTGATGGTGTGTGGTATGAAAATTGAGTTGCATAAGATGCTAATAGTGAACCTTGACCCTCATTCGAGGACGAATGATCTTAAGTGGGGGAGGATGTAAGGTCCCGTAAAAATTTTACTAATAACCGGGGTTCTGTGATGTCAAGGTATTTGTAGAGGTTAACAATAGTAGAAATACTTCACGACGAGCTTGCGAGCCGCGGTTTGGACTTTTTGGATTGGACAGTGTGCTGGGAGTTGAAGGAAAATATTGGAAAGAAGTAGGCATATCTGCGGCCCAAATTATGACGCCGATATGCTGACCGCATAACCATTCTGCAGTCGCATATGCGACCTCATATCCTATTTCGGGGCTTCATTTTTGCGGTTTTTAAACCCGACCCTTCTTCGTTAAAACATAAGCCGTAGCTCATTTTGAGCACATTTCTGATATTTTAGAGTGAGATAAAGAGTTCTTCGAGTGAGGGAGCAACCTTAAACCTATTATCCATCAATTCTTGCTCAATCATTGAGGATTAACAAAAGAAGTCTTCATCCGAAAGGTAAGAATCTATGTCCTAGCTCTGAAATTTGAAATTTACAAAAAATGAGATAATTAGAGAGACAATTATTGGGTGTGGGGTTTGTTGTCTTGCATGCATGTATTCTTGAATTATGTGGGAAGGTTGTGAGCTAAAAATGGTAGATAATGGGTTGGGGAATGATGGAATCTTTCACAAAAAGGGCCTTAAAATATTGATGCACACCTAGTGTTTGATAATATGCTCAAATGAGCTAGAATCATGACCATCTTCCTAATATTGGTCCAACTTGTTATATTTCTAAAATAGATCAAAGTGCTAAGAATTGCGGAACTTTTTAAAGTTTAAAGGAAGCTCAATTGAGGTATGTTGGCTAAAACCCCTTCTTCTTAGAATCGAATCCCACGGTGTTCATGTAATCAGTGTAAGTCCTTGACCATTATTGAATTGGCTATTCCCAATGTGTTTGTGTTGAAGGACGTAAGTTTAATATTTATTCTAAATTCTTCATCATGTCATCTCTCCATTTGACGATGTGTTCAAAATATGGAACATATGTTAGAAATGTTAATACTTCAAGTCAAGATCAAAATAAATGTAATTATGCCAAATTGTATGAAAATCCTCTATGTGCTTAAGATTCCCAAATTGCTCATATGTGAATTTAATGTCTTGAATAGAAAGAATTATTATTGTTAATAACGATAATGATGTTTGAATGTGGAAAAAGGAATTGGAATTATGAAATACGACCAAGTGCCAAGAATGACTATAAAAGTTTGGCCACTAGTGCCAATGAATTGAAAGTATATGAAAAGAGTATGATGTGAGATGATTGACTGAAAAAGGTAATATCTTGGGTAAGACGGCCTAGACGATCGGGCCGTGATCAGATGCCATGCCGCACACATGGTGGTACTGTGCTGGAAATTATGATGAAATTATGGTTGATGTCTCAAGTGAGACAACCTAGCAGATCGGGTCGTGATCGGACTCCATGTAAGAATACGGTGGTATTGTGATTTGTGGAATATTGGCACTAAAGATCACCCAACCTAATAACATGGAAATTGACGTGAAAACTTATGTGATCCTTAACTTGATGATTTGATATTATTTGAAGCTCTTATTGAATTCTTGACTGTTCCCCATGTATTATCATTCATTCTATTGAGATGGTGTTTAGCTTTACATACTAGTGCTATTCGACGGTACTAATGTCCCTTTTACCGGGGGCGTTGCATCTTTAAATGGATGCAGTTGGTTCCATAGCAGGCAGTGCTCATCAGCGACAGTGGTACTTCCTCTTGCTAGCAGACTTGGTGAGCCCCACTTCATCCCGGGGTCACGTTTTGTATCCTTTGTTCATATTACTATCACATCTCAAGGTATAGTCGGGGCCTTATCGCCGACACTATCAATGACTCTTTGGTATCTTTTAGAGGCTCTGTAGACATTATGTGGGTTGTATATGGGTGTTGGCAATTTTAAACAAGTTATGTTGTGTTTTGATCACTTATTCCACTCAAGCTATAAGAATGTGTGTATATTGAGACTTAAAAGTGGAGTAACTAAGGAAATGATTTAGTATTGTATGTATGAACTTCCTATTGTCTAATTAATGAAATCGTGTCTTCTCTTGATCATAGGTGAGATGGGTAGAAAGTATCTAATAGACTTGCTCGACCGGGTTCACTCGGTTGAACGTCGGTCACGCTTTCTGAGGTATGGCATGTCGATTCTGTGATAGCACAATCATTCCGCAACCATTTTGCGATATCAGAATCATAATATGGCTAGTAGAATGGCCACAAATGATTTCATAATTCGCCAACTTTCTCCTTCACTTTGCGATGGATGTTGCAGTCCGCGGACTGATTTTGTGGTCGCACAATGGACCGCAAAATATCCATTTTTTGCAACATTTTACCTCTAACTCTCCAATGTATTGTACAACCCAAAAATTCCATATCGTGGTTCATTTTCTATAGGGTTCAAACACATTAGCGTACCTCAGTACCACGAAACCTTAAATCCCTTAGCGAAATTTTCCTGGGTCTTACAATTATAGCCATGTTCCCCTATTTATTGTTCATTTCTGGTTATGTGACTTGTTATGGTGGTTTGTTTGGTTTTGGGGATGTTTTGGAATGAATTGAGACACATAGTCCCGAGGCCGGAAGCATAAGTTGAAAAAGTTGACTGTATGTTTGCTTATGAGTAAACGACTCCAAAATAGAGTTTTGATGGTTCTGATAGCTCTGTATGGTGATTTTGAACTTAGGAGTGTGTCTGGATATTGATTTTAAGGTCCGTAGGTCGTTTTGGCTTGAATTAGAAAAAATTGAAGGTTTGGAAAATTGAAGGTTTGGAAGTTGAGATGTTTGACCGAGAGTTGACTTTTTGATATCGGGATAAGATTTTTGTTTTGTGAGTTGAAATTGGTCCGTTTTGTCATTTCTAACTTGATTTGAGGTCAATCAGAGTTGGTTTGGTGTGTTTCGGCATTGGTTTTAGAAGTTAGAAGTTTAATAGTTCGTTAGGCTTGAATTGGGGTGAGATTCGTGTTTTCGATGTTGTTTGATGTGATTTGAGGCTTCAACTAAGTTCGTGGTGTGTTTTAGGACCTGTTAGTATGCTTGAATAGGGTCTGGGGGGCCTCGGATGTGATTCGGATCATGTTCGGCTCATTTTGCACTTGTTGGAATGTGATAATCGTTGTATCTATTTTTCTAACATAATACACTTGTTCTAGATTATGTGTTTTTAAAGTGAAATTTGGGTGATTCTGGACTAGGGATTGGAGAGTAAGATTTGGGGATTTGAGGAGGCACCGTACAGTGTTGAGTGATTGTGTGTGATGAGTGGGAGTTTATGACAGACAGATTGAGTACTCTAAGAGTGTGAGTACCTGGGATTATCATTGTGATGCATTACATTTGACATGCATATTTGACATGTAAGCATTGATATGTAACATTCCTCATGCTAGCGGAAATTGTTGAACTTGAAAGCATGTCTAAATTTATGTACTGTGTACAAGTTGAATATGGAAGTTCTTTGAGTTAGTACTGTCATTATCTTATTATATTTGTGTTTTCATTATTTTGATTCAAACTTTATCTTTCTGAGCTTGCACTGCTTTCAGCCCAAGGTTAGTCCTATTAGTTACTCAGTAAATTGGGTAGGTTGTACTCATACTACACTTTGTAATTCGTGTGCAGATCCAGGTACATATAGATGCGATGGTTGCTAGAGTGGTGATAGTACCTATTTGGAGACCTTGAGGTAGTTGCAATGATGCCCACCAGCTAGGGTCGCGAGAGACTGGGGCCGTGATAGAGGCAGAGATGAGGCTTGTAGCTGTGCCCATTGTAATTCCAGACCTTTAGGACGATTTGGCTAGATATTGATTGTTCCGGCAGCACCAGCCACTTCTTAGGCCGCGGGTGGCGCTCAAACTCCCGTTGCCCGTACTTGACACTTGGGGTACTAGCAGCCCAGCCGGTTACAGCTGCTCGGGACCAGGTTGTCCCACCTATGAGTGATGAGGAATAGAACAGATTATAGTGGTTTGAGAGGCTTATGCCTCCAAAGTTCAGTGGGACCGAGTCATAGGATGCTCAGGATTTTATAGACAGGTGTCAGCGGATCCTTCGCACGGTAGGTATTTTGGAGACCAATGGAGTTTTATTCACTACATTTCAGCTAACGGGGGCAGCCTACAGATGGTGGGAGGCCTGTGGGTTGAGCAAGCCAGCTGGCGCTGCACCACTTACGTTGCATGATTTCTCCGTTCTCTTCTTTTAGATGTTTTTCCACAAACTAGCAAAGAGGAGTTGCGTAGGAAGTTTGAATAGTCACGCCAAGAGGGTATGTTAGTGACCTAGTATGAGATGAGATTTTCAAGAGGTTCATTGATGGCCTCAACTATGGATTGTGCTTCGTCATGACTTAGGAGACTGCGTCAGGTGTGAGGTTTGACGATGTGGTTGATACTGCTAGATGCTTAAAGCACGTTCGTAGTCAGGAGCGTGAGGAGAGGGAGGCCAAGAGGCCTCTTGGTTCGGGTGGTTTCAGCAGTGCCTCATCTGTAGGATAGTCCCCACAACAGTAGGGGTCGTCCTTATAAGCCTGCTCATAAGGCTCGTCCAGTTCATCGTGGTGCATCAGCTAGCCATGGTTCATGCGGTGCTCTTCCGAGTCAGTAATCTCTTGATTCCCTCTCATCTTAGAGTTCATCTCGTGCTCCATCAGTTAAGGGTTCATCTGTACCAGGTCTTTATAGCAGTTATTCTGGTTCTGAAGGTCTGATTCAGTCCCTACCGCCATTGACTGATCGGAGTTGATTTGACTGTGGAGTGCTTGGATGTATGAGGAGGTATTATCCCCATCTTTTGGGAGGTCCAGTTCAGCTGAGGGGCCATTCTATGAATTCCACACTAGTTACTTCACCACCCACTCAGCCAGCTCGGGGTGGGGTTCAGGCAGCTAGATGTCGCCCTAGAGGGAAGGCCGATCAGGTGGTGGTCATTCTGGATGCTATGCTTTTCCCGCCAGGTGGTGGTCATTCTGGATCATAGGTATTGTTTCAGTGTGACACAGGGATGATTTCATATTATTTGACTCTGGTGCCACTTATTCATATGTATCATCGTATTTTGCTCGTTATTTTGAAATGCCACGTGATTGCCTAGTTTCACATGTTTATGTCTAAGCTTGTGGGTGATTATATTATTGTGGACCATGTATATCAGTCATGTGTGGTTAGTATTGGGGGATTGGAAATGAGAGTTGATCTTTTACTGCTTAGTACGGTTAATATTGACGTGATTCTAGGCATGGATTGGTCGTCACCATGTAATTCTATTATGGATTGTCATACTAAGACCGTTCTGCCGGTGATGCCAGGATCGACTAGGATTTAGTGAAGAGTCAATGCTAGGATTGCCTCTGTATTGCATGGCACCAACAGAGTTGAAGGAATTTGAAGAGCAGCTTCAGGAGTTTCTTGATAAGGGGTTCATTAAGCCTAGTGTTTCACCATAGGGTGCACCGGTTATATTTGTGAAGAAGAAAGATGGTACTATGTAGATGCGTATTGGTTATAGGCAGTTTAACAAAGTTACAATTAAGAACAAGTAACCTTTGCCGTGTATTGATGACTTATTTGACCAGCTTCAGGGATGTAGAGTGTTCTCTAAGATTGATTTGAGGTCTAGGTATTACCAGTTAAAGATTCGGGACTTTGATATTCTGAAGATGGCATTGAGTACCTGCTATGGTCACTACGAGTTCCTTGTGATGTCTTTTGGTCTGACAATTGATCCAGCAACATTCATGCATCTGATGCACAGTGTATTCCAGCAATATCTTGATTTGTTTATCATGGTATTCATTGATGATATACTGGTGTACTCTCGTAACTAAGAGGAGCATGGGAAGCATATGAGGATTGTACTACAAATGTTGAGGGAGAAGAAACTTTATGCTAAATTCTCCGATTGTGAGTTTTGGCTGGGTTCTATAGCATTCTTGGGGAACGTGGTGTCTAGTGAGGGGATCAAGGTAGATCCAAAGTAGATTGAGGCAGTACAGAGTTGGCCCAGACCGTCTTCAGCTTTTATGATTCGGATTTTCTTGGCTTAGCCGAATATTATCATCGCTTAGTAGAGGTTTCTCGTCCATTGTTGCGCCTTTGACTATGTTGACCTAGAAAGGTGCCCCTTTCAGGTGGTCTGATGAATATGAGGAGAGCTTTCAGAAGCTCAAGACTGCTTTGACCACAACTCCAATTTTATTTTTGACGTCAGTATTTGGTTCATATAAAGTGTATTATGATGCTTCTCAAATTGGTATTAGGTGTTTCTAGATGTAGGAGGGTAGAGTAATTGCTTATGCTTCACGCAAGTTGAAACCCCATAAGAAGAACTACCCCATTCATGATTTAGAGTTTGCAGGCACTGTCCATGCATTGAAGAATTGGAGGCATTATCTCTACGGTGTGTCTTGTGAGGTATTGACAGATCATCGGAGTTTACAACACATGTTCAAGCAAAAGGATCTAATTTTGAGGCAGCGAAGATGGTTGGAGCTATTACAAGACTATGATATTATATTTTTGTATCATCCCGGGAAGGCCAAAGTGGTGGTTGATGCCTTGAGTAGAAAGGCGGTGAGTATGGGTAACCTTGCATATATTCTTGTTGGTGAGAGACTACTTGCATTAGTTGTTCAGGTCTTGGCCAATCAGTTTGTGAGGTTATAATTTTTGGAGCCTAGACGAGTTCTAGCATGCATGGCTTCTCGTTCTTCTTTATATGATCTCATTGGAAAGTGTCAATATGATGACCCCCATTTGCTTGTCCCTGTAGACATGGTTCAGAATGGTGATTCCAAGGATGTTTCTACTGGAGATAATGGGGTGTTGCGGATGTATGGTCAGATTTATATGCCCAATGTGGATGTGTTACGTGAGTTAATTCTTTAGGAGGCCCATATTTTGCGGTATTCCATTCATCCGGGTGCCACAAAGATTTATCAGGACTTGGGATAGAAATATTGGTGGAGAATGAATAAAGATATAGTGGAGTTTGTAGCTCGGTGCTTGAACTATTAGCAGGTGATGTACGAGCATTAAAGGCCTGGCAGTTTGCTTCAAAGGCTTGAGATTCCTGAGTGGAATTGGGAGCGTATTACCATGGACTTCATTGATGGGCTCCCACAGACCGCGACAAAATTCGATGTTATTTGGATGATTATGGACCGTTTGACTGAGTCTACATATTTTATTCTAGTGGTGACTACCTATTCTTCTGAGCGGTTGGATGAGATCTATATCCGCGAGATTGTTCATCTTCACGGTGTACCTATTCTTCTGATATAGGCATGTAGTTCACATTGTAGTTTCGGAGAGCAGTGTAGTGAGAGTTAGGAACACGAGTTGAGTTGAGTACAACATTCCACCCTCAGACGAACGGAGAGTCTGAGCACACCATTCAAATATTAGAGGATATGCTATGCGCTTGTGTTATGGGTTTCGGGGGTTGTTTGGATCAGTTTCTACTTCTTGCAGAGTTTTCCTACAACAACAACTACCTATTGAGTATTTAGATGGCTCCTTATGAGGCCTTATATGGGATGCAATGTCGATCTCCAGTTTGGTTGTTTGAGCCGGGGGAGGCTAGGTTGTTAGGCACAGATCTCGTTAAGGATGCCTTTTAAATGGTCAAGTTGATTCTGGATCGGCTTCGCACGGCACAGTATAGACGGAAGATCTATGCTAATCGAAAGGTTCGTGATGTTGCCTATATGGTGGGAGAGAAGGTATTACTCAATTTTTAACCCATGAAGGGTGTTATAATGTTAGGGAAGAAGAGCAAGTTGAGCTATCGGCATATTGGCCTTTTTGAGGTGCTTGAAAGGATTGGGGAAGTGGCCTACAAGCTTGCATTTCCGCCTAGTCTATCGATTGTTCACCCAGTATTTTATGTTTTCATGCTCTGTAAGTATAACGGTGATCCCTCTCATGTTTTGGACTTCAGCACGGTTCAATTAGATCTAAATTTGACTTATGATGTGGAGCTGGTGGACCATTTTGGATCAGCAAGTTCAAAAGTTGAGATCAAAGAATATAGCTTCAGTGAAAGTATAGTGGAGAAGTTAGCCAGTCGAGGAGGCTACTTGGGATACCGAATAGGAGATTCGCAGCAGTTATCCATACCTATTTGAGACCCCATGTAAGATTCTAGACCCGTTCGAGGACAAAAGTTTGTTTAAGAGGGGGATTGTAACGACAGGGTTTGTCGTTTTGAGTATTGTAGCTCGTTCCCCCATTTATTCCTTATTCTATGTTCATTTATTATTATGTGACTTGCTAGGGTGGTTGGTTTGGTTCTAGGGATCTTTCAGAATGAATTGGGACACATTGTTCCAAAGTTGGAAGCTAAAGTTGAAAGACTTGGCTGGATGTTGACTTATGAGTAAACGACTTCAGAATGGAGTTTTGATGGTTCTGACAGCTTTGTATGGTGATTTTGAATTGAGGAGTATGTCTGGATATTGATTTGGAGGACCTTAGATCATTTTGGCTTGAATTGGAAAAAGTTGGAAAGTTGAAGGTTTGGAAAGTTGAGAAGTTTGACAGAGAGTTGACATTGTTGATACTAGGCTCGGATTTAGGATTCGGGCGTTAGAATAGGTCCGTTGTGTCATTTCTGACTCGTGTTCAAAATTAGAGGTCAATCGGAGTTGGTTTGGTGTGTTTCGGCATTGGTTTTAGAAGTTGGAAGTTTAATAGTTCATTAGGCTTGAATTGGAGTGCGATTCATGTTTTTGATGTTGTTTGTGATTTAAGGCATCGACTAAGTTCGTATCATGTTTTAGGACCCATTGGTATGTTTGGATGGGTTCACGGGGGCTTCGGGTGTGATTTGGATCATCTTCGGCTCATTTTTGACTTGTTGGATAGTTGTAATTGCTATATCTAGTTTCCTTATATGCGTTTGCGAGGAAGGGATCGCGATCGCAAAGAGTATTTGAGTGACTGGTGAAAATTGTACTTCGCATTCAGGAGAACTGGGACACTTTCGCGAAGGTTCTAGGAGTTGGGCATCGCGAACGGGTGTAGAAGGTCGCATTCGAGAAGAAGGGAGGTGAGGCCTAGGGCAGTAGGTGATTTGTTCATCACGATGGCGTGGTCAGGACCGCGATCGTGAAGATAAGTGGCTTTAGTCATCGCATTCGTGACTGGGACGTCGTATTCGCGTAAAAGGGGTTTGGCAGCTGAGTATATTTGTGCTTCGCGGATGCGAGGCAATTTCCGCATTCGCGAAGAAGAGCAACTGGGCATACTATTTAAAATCCCAAATCGTGGGTTATAGTATTATTTCATATTTTGACTTGTGGACCTCGGCTAGGGGCAATTGTTTTGAGGGATTTCACTTCAAATCAAGAAGTAAGCAACTTTTGATAATTGTTGTCCAATTATATTAAATACCCATTGATTTCAACACCTAGATTATGTGTTTTAAAGGTGAAATTTGGGGGGTTTTGGACTCGAGAGTATGATTTGGAGATTTGAGGGTCGATTTATGGTCGGAATTGGATGAGTTTAGTATGGCTGGACTCTTTATTGAATGGGTGTTCTGATTTTGTGTATTTTATCGGGTTCCGAGGCGTGGGCCAGCGGTTGACTCTTTTGTGTTGACTTTTTGAATTTGGTTAAAGAACTGAGCTTTAATGTATGGTATCAATTCCTATTCCTTGTATTGATTATATGAAGTTGTTTGTGGCTATATTCGAGTCTTTCAGAAGCTGATTCCAGGGGCAAGGGTTTGTTGGAGCATTGAGGCAAGTAACACTTCTAAACTTGGTACTGACTGTATGAATCCTTGGAATACGTGTTATATGGTTGGTGTTTGGGTGACGCACATGCTAGGTGACGGGCGTGTGGGCGTGAACTATGCTAATTATGATCTATTGTTGGGACCCACTGAGGTCAATTCTACTGTTGAGTTATTTGCTTAAGTGCAATTATGTACTCAGTCATATTTATTCATTTGCCTATCATATCTTAGTCTCTCTCATCATTTACTGTTACATCATGTTATCATTGTTTGGGTTGAGTGGTATGAGATTTATGAGCCCATGAGACTAGAGAGAATGATGGTTGGATTGGGGCATGAGAGCCGGATAGTTAGTGATATTGTGGATCGTGTTGCACGCCGCAGCAAGCCATATTGGCTTTATATATTACTATTAATTTTATGGATCTGGTTGCATGCCACAACAAGCCTTATTGGCTTATTTATTATTATGGACTGGGTTGCACGTCGCAGCAGGCCTTATTGGCTTATTTATTATTATGGATCAGGTTGCACACCGCATCACGCCTTATAGGCTTTATATTAGCGCTTGGGTAGGATCTGCCCCTCTGGAGTCTGACATAACCGTAGTGAGCGCAGGCACCCTATAATGATGTGTGATTGTGTGTGATGAGTGAGAGATTGAGACAGATTGAGTACTCTGAGAGTGTGAGTACCTTGGATTATCACCGTGACGCATTTCATTTGACCTGCGTTTTTGACATGTAGGCATAGAGATGTAACATTCCTCTTGCTAGCGGTACATGGCATTTTTTATCAGTGTTGAGCTTAAATTTTTTAACTTGAAGACATGCCTAAATTTATGTACTGTGTACGAGCTGAATATGGAAGTTCTATATCTTTCTAAGCTAGTCACTACTTTCATCCCAAGGTTAGTCATGCTACTTATTGAGTACATTGGGTCGGTTGAACTCATACTACACTTTGCACTTCTAGATCTAGGTCCATTTTGATGCGGTATTGTTCTACTTTCTCAGACAGTTGTAATAGAGTTTTATACTATATTGACATTAGTAACTCATGTACTTAGTGACACCAGGATTTTTGGATTTGTTGTAGTTGTGTTGCAGTCATTTTTATCAATTATTTATGACAGTTTCCACTATTAAACTTATTAAACAAGATTTTTTAACTCGATGTGTAGTTGTTATGGGATTGTCGGCCTGCCTAGTGATGTGTTAGGCGCCATCATGACAGGTTGGGATTTTGGGACGTGACATATATACTCATACTCTGCTTCTATACATTCTTTGTGTAGATCCAGGTACTACTGATCGAAGCGGATAGATAGAAATGTGTGCTTCAGTTTGTAAGAGATCTCTGTTATTCCGTTCCCCGGCCTCAGCGTCACCCTCTTAAATTTATTTCTATTAATTATGTATTTCAAATAGAATTGTACTTTTTTGAGACTTGTTATGTATTCCATGCAGAGCTTATGACTCACTATTCCATGTAGTCATTTTCATTAATTTGAATTTATTATTTTCTTGATTGAGATATTTATGTGATAGGCTTACCTAGTCTTAGAGACTAAGTGCCATCATGAGTTGTATGGTGGGATTCAGGTCATGACAAGTTGGTATCAGAGCTCTAGGTTCATATGTTCTACGAGTCATAAGCATATTTAGTAGAGTCTTGCGGATCGGTACGGAGACCTCTATGGTGGGATTCGGGTCATGACAAGTTGGTTTGAGCCTTTTTCCTCCTATTTTCTCACAGATGGTGAGGACGCAAGCTTTAGTTAATGATGATGCTACCTCAGGTTCAGTGTTGCTAGAGGCCAAAGGCAGAGGCAGAGCACGTGCCGCAGCGAGGGGCCGTTCTAGGTCCGCAATTTTGGAGCCACCAGTAGCTCTAGCTAGGGATCAGACACTCAAGGCCCTTGTTTCTACCCTGGACTCCAGGAGACCTTGGCATACTTACTGAGCATGTTTGGGACTTTGGCTCAGACGGGGTTGATCTCTATTGCACCGGCTACTTTACAGGATGGGGGAGGGGTCCAGCATCCCTATACACATACTCTAGAGCAGTAGTCTCATGTTGATCATACTCTGGGTGCTATACCAGTGCAGCCCGTGATTGTGGTTCAGCCCGAGGTCGGGCCTGTTGTTTCAGTTGAGGAGCATAAGAGGTTAGAGAGATTCTAGATGTAATGACCGACCAGTCATTTTGAGAATTTTATCCCTGTTTCCCCTATTACATGATGTACTTATGTGTATTTGTGGTTTCATGAATTTTTGGGGTGGGTTGGTTTGGTTTCGGAGGAGTTTAGGAGTGAATTCGTACACTTAGTCCCAAGGGTGGAAGCTTAACTTGAAAGAGTTAACCGAAGTTTGACTTTTGTGTAAACGACTCTAGAATGTTGTTTTGATGGTTCCAATAGCTTTATATGGTGAATTTAGACTTAGGCCTATATCCGGATAAGGATTTGGAGGTCAGTAGGTTGACTTGGTGTTGCTTGGAGAAAGTTGGAAGTTGAAGGTTTAAAAGGTTGGTATGTTTGACCAGAAGTTGATCGTAAGGGGCATTTATGCCAGGCACCCGTATAGTGCTGAGTGTTGTGTGTGATGGTGAGGGGCAATGTACCAGGCACCGCGAGTGTGTTGAGTGTAGTTATTATTGATGGTTCAACTGTGATGTTATTAAATTGACATGTACATATGACATGTAGGCACAAAGATATTCTTTCCTCACGCTAGTTGGTAAATGATATGTTTTATCTGTGTTGGGCTTTAACTATAATACTTGGAACCATGTCTAAATTTTTGTAATGTGAACTAGCTGAACATGATATCATTGAGTTGTTTACTTATATTGTTTCCTTTATATCCTGGGTTGTTACTGATTATTGGTATTGGTCATTGACTGTTTTGGTTATTGCTTTCAGCCCAAGGTTAGGTTTGTTACTTATTGAGTATGCGGGGTCGGTTGTACTCGTACTACTCTCTGCACTTCATGTACAGAACTAGGTGCTTCCGGATGCTTTGATTGCTAGAGTTACATTGGTATCAGTTGTGGAGACTATGAGGTAGCTGCTATATTGTTCGCACACCTTGGAGTTTTCTTTCATTTATTTATGATATTAGTGTTCTATTGTTCAGACCGCTGTATTAAGAATTTGGCATTTTATTTTGATACCTAGTAGTGCTAATGTACTCATTGACACCGTATCGTTGGGTTGGTTGTAGTTTAGTTATCATTTTGTTTTTTCTCGGACATTTCATGATATTTTCGTCGTTGAGACTATCTATTATGTATATTAAATTCGTTGTTATTGTATAGTTGTTGGCTTGACTAGCAAGTAGTGTTAGGCATCGTCGCGGATCCGATGGGAGTTTGCATCGGGACAAGTTGGTATCGAGCACTAGATTGCCTAGGTCTCACAAGTCATGAGCAAGTTTAGTAGAGTCATATTGATCGCTACAGAGACATCTGTACTTATCTACGAGGGGCTATCGAATTATGAGGAAACTTCACATTCTTGCATTCTTGCTGTGCAAATTTGTTAATTCTTAAGTTTGAACCTATACTCTTTTATTTTCTCACAGATAGTGAGGACACGATTAGGGCGGCAAGAGGCTGGAACCGAAGTATAGGCCGAGTTAGGGCTCGCATTGCAGCTAGAGCAGCGCCTGTGGAGCCACCAGTTGCTCCAGTGGAGGGGCAGGTTCTGGATATTGACGAGCCGATGGGAGCAGTGCAGACACAGGCTATGCCCATTACGAAGCGTGGTCTTCAGGAGACTTTGGCTCGGATCGTGAAAGTGTACATAAGCTTGGCTCATGCAGATATGATACAAGTTGCACCAGTTACCTCACAGGCTCGGGAAGGAGCCCAAATGCTCGCCGCCCGTACATCAGAGCAGCTAGCTTAGGGTTATCAGACACTAGGGGTGTTACCGGTTTATCCAGTTGTCCCTGCTGTAGCCGAGGTTGGTCCACCTATGTCCGATAAGGATCAGAAAGGATTAGAGAGGTACAACGGGTATCGTGGATACTATCGGAGCTACATTTACTACTTTTCAAAACATTCTGAATGCGGAATAGAGATTTATGAATATAGAGAATAGAAGTTCTGCAACTATTCAAGGAACTAGGCTTAACTATATTTCTGAGGCAATTAGTAACGTCGTAAAGGAAACTTATATTAGGGAGAATTATTAACATTCCCAAACATAGAGAGTTAGCCTCACATACCTTGATGCCAACCCTTTTAAGCGTATCACAATATTTGTCGCCTCCTTCAACGATAATCTACGTTAATATATATCAAGATGAAATAATATTAGCACTAATTGTATTGTTTTAGTCACTTAGGAATTCTATCAAACACCCTTTGGGCGTAAAGCCTCATAGCCCTTATTAATTGGTCTTTACCAAGTTCTCAATCTACTACTTCTAAGTGACCCTACAATCCCAAATAGATGTAACTAATACCATTTCTCATCACCCAAATGTTTACAACAATCATAAGTCAATAATCCAAAAGCCTACAAAGGTTCATATGGTTCTCTTTATCAAACTCATTTACTATTCTCTCAAAACTCATCAATTCATAGCTATAAATGATTTGGGAGAAGAAGCATTACCTTTTTGATATTCAATCCTCTTGAATTCGAGTTCTAGGGTTTCCTTTCTCAACAATGGTGTTTCGATCGAATATCTTGGATGATGGAGGGACCTTGGAGAAGTTAGGTTCTTGAGAGCTTCCCTTTCTAGAGTAAGTTTTTGTGTTTGGGCTTGGGGGAATGAGGTATGGGTTTTAAATAAGTGAACACGTCCCAAAATTGAGAAGAAAAATAAAAATAGCTCGGATAAACCTTGTCTATGCAAGGCATTGTCAGGTGCACCGAAATAACTGTGCAAGGCGCCATCAGAGGCGCCAAAATTACAGTGCCTTGCACTATCTGGGGTGTTGTGGATGATGCCCTGGACAGTGTCTTGCACTGTTTGTGGCACTGAGTTTTTATGGCCTTGCATTGTCTATGGCCGTGAGTTTTCATGTCCTTGCACTGACTAAGGCTATAAGACGTACCTCCTATAAACTTAGTTAATTCTATTTAATTTTATACACCTCACTCTCGGTCTTGATCTTAAAACAATTATTTCCACCCATACCTATCCCGATAGGACTTCACATGTCTAGAAGGTCACATTAATACGCATTTAACACATCCACAACTAATCTTGATTTATGGGGTGTTACACGCTTGGAGCTGTCATGTGATTCTTCGAGTTATCAAAGAACCAACCGACTTGAATCAAGATCTTGAAATAATAACATTATTTGTGGGAAATTTCAAGAAATAGTGTATCTCATGTTTTAGGACTCGGAAAATCATGGTTCAAAAACGAGGGAATAGATGAAGATTTGAATTATAAGAAAGACTATTTACTCGTTCAAAACAAGTAAATATTGATGTTGCAACTGTTCAATGAAAGTAATGATTCTGTGATATTAAAAGAACAAATTTGATCAAGAACTAAAAGGTTCCTAGAGTCACCACATGGAATCAAATAACATGATAAAGAAACACCATGCGCAACTGAAAACAAGGCAAAGACTATGACCACCTTATTTGAAACCAAAAACAAACATAAAGAAGACAAAATAGAGAAAAATATTATATTTCAAATTAGGGCAAAGCTCAAAAACATGAATTGCATTCTACAAGGCAAGAGAATCCTTTATATAGGCATAGAGTCTCTTCTTTGTAGATTACAATTCCTATTCTAATAAGGAAATAAAATAACTAAAGACAAGGAAAGTTAAATCCCTATTATACAAGGAAAAGAAATTATAATCCTACTAAAATGAAAATCCTTATTCTCAAAGGAATAAAATAAATCATATTTTAAGAAGGAAAGGGTCTTGGCTTCTTGAAATCAATTTTGAAATCAAAAAGACACGTCCACACACCTATTCTTGGGCATATAAGAACTTTTTTTGGCGAGCTAAATAACAAAAGGCTAATATAGATTTGCATCATTCTTCCCTGGTTGAAAAGGACTCATCCTCGAGTCTAAAGGCTCTATAAATGTCGCAAGATCAGCAACACTAAATATTGGTGACACCCCATAATTGCCCGGTAGATCTAATCTGTAAGTACTTTCACCTAACTTTTGAACAACTCCAAATGTTGCATTTTTCGATACTTTTGATTAGGAAATATTTCTTTCCTCAAGTATACTCAGACTAATTCTCCCACGTTAAAGAATTGTTGTTTTCTCTTCTTATCAACTTGTTTCCTATATGCCTTTCATTGTCTCTCAATCTCTTGTATTACTTTCTCATGCAACTTCTTCAATATCTAAACACTCTCATCAGCATATCCACTAAAAGAATGAGATTTAAGAAGAGGAGACAAGTGTAATGGACCTAGAGGATTCTTACCATAAACCACCTCAAAAGGACTTTTTCCAGTTTTTCAATTCACAAACTTGTTCAAAGAAAATTCAGCATGCAGTAACAAGGATTCTCATTCTCATATGTTCTTCTTGATCAAACTTCTTAGCGATGCTCCTAATCCTCGATTGACTACCTCTATTTGTCCATTTGTTTAAGGGTGATAATATGAGCTATACTTCCAATTCCGTACTAAGCTTAGACCATAAAGTACGCCAAAAATGACTGAGAAACTTAGTGTGTGATTAGAAACAATGCTTCTTGGAATGTTGTGTAATTTGACAATATTGTTAAAGAACAAAACAGCTACATAAGTTGCATCACTTGTCTTGTTATGTGAGATAATGTGTTCCATATTAGAGATTCTATCAACAACAACGAAGATAACATCCTTCCCTCCTTGAGTCCTTGTCCATCAAAGCACAAAGTCCATGCTAATATGTTCCCATGGTGTTGTAGGAATTGGCAAGTGCTCATATAATCCCTTATTGCTCCCATGGCTCCTCTGTCACAGCTCGGGCATGTGCTCTGGCTGCACCATGTGCACTTACCCGGCCTATGCCTCAGCCCCAACGTCTCGCGGCTCTAGAAGGGGGTGCAGGTGTCTGATTGTCGGATCCAGCGGTGCGTGTCCTCACCATCCGTGAGAGAATATAAAAACAAAGTTATAATTTTGAATTCAACAAATTCGCACGATAAGAAATCAAAAAAGTGAAGTTTTTCCTAACAGTTGCATAGCCTCTCGAACATAAGTACAGACGTCTTCATACTGATCCGCGAGACTCTACTAAACCTGCTTGTGACTCGTAATACCAATAAACCTAGAGCTCTAATACCAACTTACCACGACCACAATTTTCCTCCGTAGGATGTCGTGATGGCACCTAGTCTCTAAGACTAGGTAAGCCCAACATACATGCATAATATAGTTGAGATAATGATAAAACTCTTAAACAACTCAGAAACTATTATAAAAGAACTCTGCAACTCAAAAGAAACAAACTCCCCATAATCTTGTGATATCAAGTCGCAAGCTCCACAAAAGTATACTGAACATCCCTCAAGTCTCCGAATCCGAACTCAACTCACTAGAGCCTGGGCTGGTAAGAGGTACCTGGATTTCCAAAAAATGATGTACAGAAGCATAGCATGGGTATACCACAACGGTATCTAGTAAGTGCCAGACCTAACCTCGGTAGAGTAGTGATGAGGTTAGGTCAAGGCCTTACTGGAATAAATAAGAAACTGAACAAATGTATATAATAGAGTAATAATGATAAACAATGGAAATGATAAAGTGACGAGATATACCAAGAATAGCTATACTGAACTAAGGCAAATAAGGCATCGTGGAAGAAAGCAAGAAATAATATGCCAAGGAAACAAAGTGACCATAACAACAAGTGATGTAATAGAAAAGTATCAACAAACATCACTACCAAGGTACCGCCTCGTAGTTTCATTTCACAAAACAATTTATAATCTTTCCTTATGTCACCGCGGGAGCCTTGCATTTAGTTTTGAAAATCATTTTCCCTAAATAGCTACACGTATTTTAGCCCATCTTATCACATCGTGTGGCTTCAAGTAGTTCCCCTACTAGCAACACGCGTATCAAGCCCACCTTACCTCACCGCAAGCGTTTCAACCCCAATCCGTATACCACCGCATACGTATCAATATCACAACATATCACAAATCGCACCTCAAGTGTTCTATATCACAACTTACCAAAGAAGTCAACAATAATAGTGTTTCCACAAAATATAGCTAATGGCTCAACCACAATATGCACAATAGTCTCAACAATAATGGTATTTCAAAACTTCACAACTTTGGCTCAATATGAATCACTACCTTTATAACTCAATACTAATTTCAACAATGAGATATTCCAAGAAAAAACAACTTCGAGTAAGGAACTCAACGGATAAATGATGAATAAGGAATAGAGAAAGCAATATCTCAACTAAACCTGTAAAGGCAATTAACAAGTAAGAGATAAGACAAGTAAAGCATGTGAAGGAAGACTAATGATGATGAATATAACATATTATGGTAAGTAAATTAAAGGCATGAAAGGAATCTACATATCTAGAGCCGGTCAATTAACACATTTAGCTCATGTACACACTCGTCACCTTGCATACACGGCTTCCATATATCACAATTAACACAAACAATACCAATACTAAGGGGTAATTCCCCCACACAAAGTTAGGCAAGACACTTAACTCAAATCACGCTAACTCAATCCACTAGCAATCCTTTCCCTCGATTATCCAACTCCAAATGCGAATCTATCCAAAATAACTTCATACCATAAATATAAACTAGGGGAAGCTAATCCGAACAATAAAGTTACGATCTTTAAAGAGACTCAAAAAGTCAACTCAAAACGTAAACACAGGGATCGCATCTCGAAACCCGACAAAAATTACAAAATCCAAACACCCATTTGATAATGAGTCCAACCATATAATCAAATCGGACTTCAAATCTCCATCCAAATCCCCAAAATTTAGTCTAACAAGTTTTTACAATTTCCCCCCAAATTTCCAGTCCAAATGACTAATTTGATGACAAAATAATGATGGATTCATGTAATATAGCCAAAATAGAGTTAGAATCACTTACCCCAATGACTTCCTTAAACATCGCTTGAAAAATTGCAACAAACCGAGCTCTCTAGGTCCAAAATAAAAATGAGATGAAACCTTCAACCTAAGCCATTTTCTGCGCAGTGATTTTGCATCTACGGGCTTATTGTCGCACGCGCAGAAAATTAATCACGGATGTGGTTCCCACTATGATGAGAGAATTCCACTTCTGCACACCTATCATGCACCTACGCCTGCGGTGGGTCTCCGTTTCTGCGACCCCATGGTAGGTTAGCCCTTTCCGCTTCTGCGATTCTCTTCTCGTACGAGCGAGTACGCTTCTGCGGATAAATGACCACACCTGCGGTCGTAGCTGACTAAGCCTAATTTCTCTTATACAGCGCAAGGTCTGCTTCTACGGTGCCGCACTTGTGACCTAAAGTGCGCAGGTGGGATTGCCCCAGACACAACAAAGTTCCAGCAATCACCTAAGTCTAAAAAGTTTTTGGATTCAATCGGAATCACACCTGTGGCACCCGGCACCCCGTACGAACATATCAACAAGTTCCAAAAGACATGACGGACGTACTCAAGGACAAAAATCATATCAAACAACATCGATTCAATGAATCGTTACCCAATCCAAGCCTATTGTAACTACGAACATACAACTTCCAAAACTAATGTTGATTCATACCAAAACAACTCCGTTTGACTTCCAATTTTGCACACAAGTCATAAATGACATGGAGAATCTATACCAACTTCAAAAATCAGAATTCAACCCCGATATCTATAAAGTGAACTCCTGGTTAAACTTCTCAGCCTTCTAAACCTTCAACTTCCTAACTTTTGCCAATTCAAGCTGAAACGACCTACAGATCTCCAAATCAACATCCAGACATGGTCCTAAGTCCAAAATCACCATACCGAGCTTTTGGAACCATCAAAACTCCATTCTAGTGTCGTCTACAAAAATTTCAAACTATAGTCAACTCTTTCAACATAAGCCTCCAACTTAGAGACCATTTGTCCCATTTCACTCTGAAACTCACCCGAACCAAAACCGAACACCTCGGAAAGTCACATAACCACAATATAACATAGAGGAGGCAAAAAATAGGGGAACGAGGCTAAAATACTGAAAACGATCGGCCGGGTCATTACAACTTCTTTCTTAGAACTGTATTATCACATAAAAAGTAACTGAACCCTGCTAAGTTTGTATAAGTTGATTATGATTCACCTATGAACTTTAGGGAAACCTACCGATGTTTGCATGTCCTGTTTGAATACTAAATTATGTTTATATGAATGTCTTAACTATTAATAATCTTAGTGTGAATCTGAGATGGTGAACTTGAAAGAGTGAGTGTTCATGTTACTAGTCTGGATCATGATCAAAAGTTGATATGATTGACTACATAAGTATTTTTGTTGACGTGCTTAGAAATTCTAGACAATATCGTAAATTTATACATCTAGTGAGGATTTAACCAATGCGTGAATCTTTGATTATTCTAAACATACTCTGATAGCTGTTGAAGTACTTTAAATTCAATTAGGAACTCTTCCAAATTTGAATCAGCTAGTAAGGTTAATGGAATTAACATACATATCCTCTCTACCCCCTTGGAGCATTAGACTTAACACTTAAACCCGAATCAGTGTGTTGGTGTTTCCCTCTCTTTAATTCACATTTGTGATTAGTCCTCTCAAAGTATTCTACATATGATGGATATACCTTTGTATTGGAAGTGTTGACAGCAGCCTACACTCTCCTATTTGGGTTGCGATTTTAAAGTCAATAATGTAATTTTTGACTATTATACTTTGGTAATGATATTCTGTATGGCTTTTGTAGGAAGTAGAACTAATGAACCTGTGTGCTACTATATTGTTTGCCACAATGAATGCTTCATTTGCAATTAAACTTGTACGAAAGAGTGGGTGTGAATGGGTAAGGGTATTTGGGAGTGGGATCTAGTTTGTGGTTGAGATGCCCTCCCTGACACAAGCACTGCTCGGGGTCCCTATGACCTTTGTGAACTCTAAAGTGCCAGGGATCTAAAGGGTATCTTGTCCATGAATAAGATTTTTCCATAAGCCCTTACATTGGCGGTCAGGCCCCAAACTCGGGGAGCGCGACCGACGCTCAACCGAGTGAACTTGGCCGAGCAAGCCTGATAGATTTCCTTCTACCCATGAATAAAGAGGAGATGAACTCCATCAATCAAATATTGAAAAGAAGAGGGTGTAGGTGTCTGATTGTCGGATCCAGCGGTGCGTGTCCTCACCATCCGTGAGAGAATATAAAAACAAAATTATAATTTTGAATTCAACAAATTCGCACGATAAGGAATCAAATAAGTGAAGTTTTTCCTAACAGTTGCATAACCTCTCGAAGATAAGTACAGACGTCTCTGTATCGATCCACGAGACTCTACTAAACCTGCTTGTGACTCGTAACACCTATAAACCTAGAGCTCTAATACCAACTTACCATGACCCCAATTTTCCTCCGTAGGATGTTGTGATGGAACCTAGTATCTAAGACTAGGTAAGCCCAACATACATGCAGAATATAGTTGAGATAATGATAAAACTCTTAAACAACTCAGAAAATATTATAAAAGAACTCTGCAACTCAAAAGGAAAAAACTCCCCATAATCTGGTGATATCAGGTCGCAAGCTCCACAAAAGTATACTGAACATCCCTGAAGTCTCTGAATCCGAACTCAACTCACTAGAGCCTGGGCTGGTAACAGGTACCTGGATTTTCAAAAAAGATGTACAGAAGCATAGCATGGGTATACCACAATGGTATCTAGTAAGTGCCAAACCTAACCTCGGTTGAGTAGTGATGAGGTTAGGTCAAGGCCTTACTGGAATAAATAAGAAACTGAATAAGTGTATATGATAGAGTAATAATGATAAACAATGGAAATGAGAAAGTGACGAGAAATACCAAGAATAGCTATACTAAACTAAGGAAAATAAGGCATCGTGGAAGAAAACAAGAAATAATATGCCAAGGAAACAAAGTGACCATAACAACAAGTGATGTAATAGAAAAGTATCAACAAAAATCGCTACCAAGGTACCGCCTCGTATTCTTATTTCACAAAACAATTTATAATCTTTCCTTATGTCACCGCGGGAGCCTTGCATTTAGTTTTGAAAATCATTTTCCCTAAATAGCTTCACACATTTCAGCCCATCTTATCACATCGCGTGGCTTCAAGTAGTTCCTCTACTAGCAACACGCGTATTAAGCCAACCTTATCTCACCGCAAGTGTTTCAACCCCAATCCTTATACCACTGCATGCGTATCAATATCACAACATATCACAAATCGCACCTCAAGTGCTCTATATCAAAACTTGCCAAAGAAGTTAACAATAATAGCGTTTCCGCAAAAAATAGCCAATGGCTCAACCACAATATGCATAGTAGTCTTAACAATAGCAATCGAAAGTCAATAACTCAACAAGAATGGTAGTTCAAAACTTCACAACTTTGGCTCAATGTGAATCACGACCTTTATAACTCAATACCAATTTCAACAATGAGATATTTCAAGAATNCCTACTAGCAACACGCGTATCAAGCCCACCTTACCTCACCGCAAGCGTTTCAACCCCAATCCGTATACCACCGCATACGTATCAATATCACAACATATCACAAATCGCACCTCAAGTGTTCTATATCACAACTTACCAAAGAAGTCAACAATAATAGTGTTTCCACAAAATATAGCTAATGGCTCAACCACAATATGCACAATAGTCTCAACAATAATGGTATTTCAAAACTTCACAACTTTGGCTCAATATGAATCACTACCTTTATAACTCAATACTAATTTCAACAATGAGATATTCCAAGAAAAAACAACTTCGAGTAAGGAACTCAACGGATAAATGATGAATAAGGAATAGAGAAAGCAATATCTCAACTAAACCTGTAAAGGCAATTAACAAGTAAAAGATAAGACAAGTAAAGCATGTGAAGGAAGACTAATGATGATGAATATAACATATTATGGTAAGTAAATTAGAGGCATGAAAGGAATCTACATAGCTAGAGCCGGTCAATTAACACATTTAGCCCGTGTACACACTCGCCACCTTGCGTACACGGCTTCCATATATCACAATTAACACAAACAACACCAATACTAAGGGGTAATTCCCCCACACAAAGTTCGGCAAGACACTTAACTCAAATCACGCTAACTCAATCCACTAGCAATCCTTTCCCTCGATTATCCAACTACAAACGCGAATCTAGACAAACTAACTTCATACCATAAATATAAACTAGGGGAAGCTAATCCGAATAATAAAGTTACGATCTTTAAAGAGACTCAAAAAGTCAACTCAAAACGTCAACACCAGGCTCGCATCTCGAAAACCAACCAAAATAACCAAATCCAAACACCCATTTGATAACAAGTCCAACCATATAATCAAATCAGACTTCAAATCTCCATCCAAATCCCCAAAATTTAGTCTAACAAGTTTTCACAATTTCCCCCCAAATTTCCAGTCCAAATGACTAATTTGATGACAAAATAATGATGGATTCATGATATAGCCAAAATAGAGTTAGAATCACTTACACCAATGACTTCCTTAAAAATTACTTGAAAAATTGCAACAAACCGAGCTCTCTGGTGTCCAAAATGAAAATGAGATGAAACCCTCAACCTAAGCCATTTTCTGCCCAGCGATTTTGCATCTACGAGCTTATTGTCGCACACGCAGAAAATTAATCGCAGATGTGGTTCCCACTATGATGAGAGAAATCCACTTTTGCACACCAATCATGCACTTGCGCCTGCGGTGGGTCTCCGTTTCTGCGACCCCAGGGCAGGTTATCCCTTTCCGCTTCTGCGATTCTCTTCTCGCACGAGCGAGTACGCTTCTGCGGATAAATGACAACACCTGCGGTCATATCTGACTAAACCCAATTTCTCTTCTACGGTGCAAGGGCCGCTTCTGCGATGCCGCACTAGTGACCCAAAGTGCGCAGGTGCGATTGCCCCAGACACAGCAAAGTTTTAGCAATCACCTAAGTCTAAAAATATTTTGGATTCAATCCGAATCACACCCGTGGCACCCGACACCCCGTACGAACATACTAACAAGTTCCAAAAGACATGACGGATGTATTCAAGGACAAAAATCATATCAAACAACATCGATTCAACGAATCGTTACCCAATCCAAGCCTATTGTAAGTACGAACATCCAACTTCGCAAACTAATGCCGATTCATACCAAAACAACTCTGCTTGACTTCAAATTTTGCACACAAGTCATAAATGACATGGCGAATCTATACCAACTTCAAAAATTAGAATTCGATCCCAATATCTAATAAAGTCAACTTCTGGTTAAACTTCTCAACCTTCTAAACCTTCAACTTCCTAACTTTCGCCAATTCAAGCTGAAACGACCTACAAATCTCCAAATCAACATCCAAACACGGTCCTAAGTCCAAAATCACCATACCGAGCTTTTGGAACCATCAAAACTCCATTCTAGTATCGTCTACAAAAAATTCAAACTACGGTCAGATCTTTTAACATAAGCCTCCAACTTAGAGACCATACACCCCGGAAAGTCACATAACCACAATATAACATAGAGGAGGCAAACAATAGGGGAACGAGTCTAAAATACTAAAAACGATCGGCCGTGTCATTACAACTTCTTTATTAGAACTGTATTATCACATAAAAAGTAATTGAACCCTGCTAAGTTTGTATAAGTTGATTATGATTCACCTATGAACTTTAGGGAAACCTACTGATGTTTGCATGTCCTGTTTGAATACTAAATTATGTTTATATGAATGTCTTGACTCTTAATAATCTTAGTCTGAATCTGAGATGGTGAACTTGAAAGAGTGAGTGTTCATGTTACTAGTCTAGATCAGGATCAAAAGTTGATATGATTGACTATATAAGTATTTTTGTTGACGTGCTTAGAAATTCTAGACAATATTGTAAATTTATATATCTAGTGAGGATTTAACCAATGCGTGAATCTTTGAATGTTCTAAACATAGTCTGATAGCTGTTGAAGTACTTTAAATTCAATTAGGAACTCTTCCTAATTTGAATCAGCTTATGACGACATGACTGGATTAAGCAACTACATTGTCTCACATCGACTGCCCACCGATCTTGCCAGACCGCAAGTTAAATAATAACCCAGAAAGTTCATGCCAGATTTGATTTGAGGATAAAAGAAGAGGCCACTAAGCAGATAGAGGCAAATGTGGTAAGATTCACCAATTATCCCATATGGTTGTCAAACATCGTACAGGTGCCTGATAAATGTAGATTTTAACCACTTGTTAGTACCTTCTTGCTTTAGTTCTAGTCCGAAAGTGCTGATGTTTTCTCACAAAACTAATGAAATTGTGCAATTTGCAGGCATGTTGGAGAGTTGGACCTCAACAAAGAAATATAACTCAAAAAGGAGTATTCCGTCTCATGAAGCAAGAAGGAGTGCAACAGGCCAAAAGTGTGGTCCGCAAAAGAAAGTGTGGATCGCAGAATTAACTATGCGGCCACAGATCTGGTACCTGAAGCTCAGAGGGTGTCTGGAAACAATTTTTGCGGATTCAAAACATGGTCGCACTGACAAGATTTCAAAAAGTTTAGAGAATGTGCAAAAGGAACAAGTGTGTAACCTTGCCAAAAGTGGATCCGCAGAAGGAAAAGTGCGGCCGCAAAAGCTGTAGTGTTGCCGCGGACTGAATTGTGCGGCTGCAGAGGTCCTCCTCCTTCACAGCTAAGAAAAGTTTGGACCGCACATGAAATTCTGCGGCCGCGGAACCTCCCGAAGAGCATTTTTGTCAGCGAATTTTGGGCCATTATAAATAGACGGGAAATATTTTTTTAGCCGTTATACTTTACTTCATTGGGTAATTAGTGACCATTTTGGGAGAAGAAACATTAGTTTTATCAATTTAATATTGTTTTATGGATTTAATTAGTTCTTCTTCTTTGTTTTCTTCAAACTCAATCATGAGTAACTAGATTTTCTCTAGGGTTGTGTCCCAATCCTAGCCTATAAACCTTTATGCGTGATTAATCTAATGCTTGTTTATGACTGACTGTTTATTATTTACCCTTGTTTATGCATTATTTCTAGAATTAATGGTTGTAAATAATAATTCATGCCTATTTGACTTGGTTCTTACTCGAGAAAGACGGACTTAATCTAGGAAAATGTTGGCTAACAAGAAATTAGGCTACTTAAGATTTTGGCAAGCCTAATTAAAAGGTTTGAACAGAGATAGAGAAAACCCAACTTAAGCTCATATCAACTATTATTGGGTTTGAAAAAGCCAATTTGGGCAAATTCACTCTATTACCGAGAGGTATTGAGTGGGTAATTTATAGTTGAGAGTTATAATACACCCCGGTCACTAAAACAAGTATTAGCGTGATTTACCCATTTGGCTAACACCTAGGTGAAGGTTACATCCCTAGGCTTTTTACCCATTAGATAAAAACAACAAAAATAATTACTCATTTTCTAGTTTCTTTTCCTTAATTGATCATTGCTAGTGTCAATTTTAGAAGTAGAAAACAGAATCCCTTATTGTGAAGTGCAATTGAGCTATTTCATTTACGCTCATCAAGTGTACACCCTAACCCCAATATTTAACTCCCTGTGGAAATCGACCCCAACTCTTATTGGGTACTATTCTTCCAACGACTATTTCCACTCACTATTGAGTATGGATTGGGCGTGGATCAATTTTTGGCGCCATTACCGGGGAGGTTTAACGGTGTTAGCTATAAATTTGAGTATGTTATTGAAATATCTTCTTTCTCTTCCATGCTACTAACTTGTTGAATAAATCATAGGTACAAACATGGTGAACAATGAGCTTGGACCAACGAGGGCGAATGAGGGCGGAAACGTTCAAATTAACAATGTGATGCTCACTTTGCTAGAGCAACGAGGCTTTTTCACCGGTGCGCTAAGTCAAAATGCCTATAAACATTTGAAGAACTTTGTGGATACGTGTTGGGGGAGAAAGAAAACAAATGTTTCCGAGGATGCTTAGAGGCTAAGGCTTTTTCCCTTCTCTCTATGGGGTAAAGCTTTAGATTGGTTGGAATATTTTACGAATCATTCAATACATACTTGGGATGAGTTGGCGAACAAACTTATTGCTAAGGTTTTCTCTATTGCGCATATGGATACTCTTAGGGATGAAATATTGGCTTTCAAGCAAGAGCCAAATGAACCTTTGCATGAGATTTGGGAGAGGTATCAGACAATGGTGAAGGAGCGCCCGAACAATGATAAGTGCGACAATATGATCCAACAAACTTTCTACCGTGGTATCAATACTACAAACCAATATGTATTCAATAAATTGGCCGGTGGAAACTTTATGACAACAACTTATGCAGAGGCATGTGAGATTCTTGATGAGATGGCCGAAACATCATCGGCTTGGCAATCCTGAGCTAATGTTCCATAAGTTGATCCCAACATAATACACCTCCACAAAGAGTTGCAAGACCATGGGCAAGCCATTTCAAAATTGACAACAAACTTGACTCAACTTGCAAAGGCCCAATTTAATCAAGTGCAAGCTCCTAAGCAAGTGCATGCTATGGAGTGAGTAAATGTATTAGTGAACAAGAAGAGGACCAAGGGTCCACAAATGAAAACCCGAGTGGAGAATTATGTGCAAGATGATGGTGGTTTTGATCAAGATGATTCTTATCACGAGAAAGAAGAAGAAGTTTAATATGTTAATACTTTTCAAGGGCAGAAACAACTTCGAAGGCTCAAATCAACAACAATGGCGACCAAAATAACCAACGCAATTGGAGTTCTAACAATGAAGGCAATTGTCATAATAACAAGAATCAATGAAATTGGAGTGGAAACAACCAAGTAAATTGGGGAGGCAACAATCAAGGCAACTGGGGGTCGGGTTTTCAAAGGCCCCCAATGTATCAACAACCGAGCAACCCACCTCCTTATGCTTCCCATGGTTCAAGTTCTTCAAACAATGAGATGGGTCGTATTGAGAATATATTTAGGCAAATGATGTAAAAGAATGCTGATTCGGATTTCCAACTTTCCTCACACAATATATCAATCCGTAATCTAGAAGTTTAAATAGGGCAAATCTCTCAAGCTCTAAATTCTCGTCCTAACAGTGCACTGCCGAATGACATGGTGGTGAACCAAAAGGGCGGTAACAATACGAGGCATGCAATGGCGGCATCAGATGAAGTGGAAGAGGCGAGAATGCACCTACCTCGAGTGAAAGGTGACTTGTAGATGATGACCAAGTGGTACAAGATGAGAAAATCCCAAACAGTGTTGTTGAAGCAAATGATGAGGTTCAGATTGATATTAATGATAGTGTTTAAGAGAATCAAGAGAAGGTGAACCCATCTAGGGAGCATATCCTTGACATACCTGAGCCGGTAGTGCAAAAGTCAAGGGCACCATTGCATAAGCCTCCACCTCCCTACCCTCAAAGACTTGCCAAGCAAAATTGGTAAGAATCAATTCAGGAAGTTCATTCAAAAAGAGTCTTTCAATTAATGTGCCATTGATAGAAGCTTTCGAACAAATGCCTGATTATGCAATGTTTATGAAAGATCTTATGACTATTAAGAGGTCAATGAGTTTTGAAACTATCAAGGCCACTCATCAAGTGAGTGCAATTGTTCATTCCATGGTTCCTAAGTTGGAGGATCCCAGTGCTTTCACGATTCCTTGTGTAATTGGGAGTGCCATGTTTGCTAAAGCTCTTTGTGATATTAGGAAGAGTATCAATTTGATGCCCTATTGGGTTGTCAAAACTTTGGAAGTTTTGCAACCAAGACCCACACCTATGAGGTTGCAAATGGCCAATCGTACCATGAAGAGGTCATTGGGTGTGATTGAAGATGTTATGGTCCGGGTTGATGAGTTCATTCTTCCAGAAGACTTTGTTATTCTAGATTTTGAAGTTTATTATGAAGTTCCTATTATTCTTGAGAGACATTTCCTTGCTAGGGGTAAGGCTTTTTGTGATGTGGAAGATGGAGAAATCACTTTCCAGATTTGTAAAACTATGTAAATTTAGATTAGGTGTGGATGTATTAGATGAGTATTAATTTGATATTTTAGACACGTGAAATCCAATAGGGATGATTATGGGTGGAAATAGTTGTTTTGAAATTAACACGGTGAGTGAGGTGCATAAGAATCGATAAAATCAACTAAGTTTATGAAGTGTCTGTCTTTCAACCTTATTTTGTAGACTTCCGTTAGGAATTGGAGAAAACGCAAAATGCGAAAGTTGTATCCCTTTGAAATACCTTTCCAATGATATATTATGAAGCCCTAACGGACCTCTGTTCAAAACGTTATATGCATTTTACTAGACAATGCGCAGTATGCGTGCCCAGCTGTCCCCGTGCGCGGTCGCGCACTTGTGGTAGTGCTACTGCCCTTGCTGCATATTCAGGTGCACGGTTGGTTCTTCAGCTGTATGGGGCCGCACCCGGAAATCTGTTTTATAAGCCCTACTTCGTCCCCCACACCCCAAAACACAAACACTTGCTCTAGAAAGGGGAGCTCTCAAGAACCTAACTTCCTCCAAGGTCCCTCTATCATTGAAGGTAGGTTTTATTGATGATTTTAAGTTAATTCCAATTTTCCAACACCTTATTAACATGGTTAAAACCTTCAAATTATTAGATATTTGACTGGGACATCATGGTTGAGAAAACAAAACCCTAGAACTCGAATTAAAAAGGATTGAACGCCAAAAGGTAATATCTTGACCCTCTAATTGATTATAGCATTGTATAAATGATCTCTAAGTTCACGAGATGTGATTTGATGGGTTTGATAGAAAATCATGAACGGTTATAGGTTTAAGTTTTAGATTATTGATTATTAGTTTTAAAGGTGTTGTTTATCTTATGGGTGATGAAGAATGATATTGATTATAAGAAATTTGAGATTTTAGAATTTATCTAGGAGCAAGACAATGAGTTTTTGGGTGTAAAAACACCATTAATAAGGGCTATGAGACTTTACGCCCATGAGGTGTTTGATAAAATGCCTAAGTGGCCAAAACATGAGTATTATTGCTAATATAGAATCTGTTGACTTGTATTGCTATAGATTAAAGTAGAAAGGGTTGGCGAATGTTGTATTACGCTAAAAAACAGGAAGTTAAGGTATGTGAGGCCAACTCTCTATGTTTGGGAATGTTAATAATTCTCCCTACACTACGTTTCTTTTACGACATTACTAATTGCCTTAGAAATATAGGTAAGCCTTGTTCCTTGAATAGTTGCAGAACTTCTATTCTCTAGCTTTATAACTCATTCATGACTTTCATTCTGATCATTGTGAACTCAGTGCATAATCAATATAGACTTGGGTTTGATGCCCATGAGTCCCAGTCTAGATTACTCAGCATGTCATAAACAGTTAAGTTTCAGTTTTCATAATCAGTTCATGAATACATTTCTCAATCTAGTCCTATTCAACATTCTAGTATTATGTAACTCAGTATGATTTAGTATTTAAGCACCACTTATTGCAGTATGATTCTCAGTTCCTATATTTAAATTCCTGAATGTTGAACACTTGTATTTGGGCTTGAGATCGTAGTTTATGCTTTATGTATGTTTGGGCATGAGGCCGTAGTTTATGCTTTATGCCTGTTTAGGCTTGATGCCATAGTTTATGCTTAACGGATTTGGGCCTAAGGCCATAGTTATGTACACGTATGCTTGGGCGTGATGCCGGAGCTTGTGCATATATATATATTGGGCCCGAGGCCATAATTTTCTACTATCTAATAAGAGGCAGTTACCAGGCACCTGGACGACATGCCTGCCTCCCACTTCAAGGGTAATATTGTCTTTCCATCTAATTTTTATTAGCTTCGCTTAGATTATATCTACCACTTTGGAAAACCTGGCAATAACCGCTTCTTTGGCTTCTGTCTTCTTGCTCTTCTTGTTCTTATCGGTGCCAGGCAGACACCTCCTTGAGAAACTTGGCAGATGCAGGTTCTCTGTATCAAAAACCAATCTAGCAATAGTTTAAAAGCTCCAGCGTCTGGAAATTGCAGCTTCCCAGTTCCACCTTTTCGTTCCTTGCAGTTCCTGATCTTATCTTTCGCACTTTCGCCAATTTTTCTCTTTGGCTCATTGTTTCTTGTGAGTTTTCTTCTTCTTATCTTCTGTTTCTCTATTTAAATCTTTCATGGCATACTAAGGCTTTACTGCACGGAAAGTTTAATGTGTCTATCACCTTTGTTGTTTAGGTGTTCGACGCAATTCCTGAATGAACTACTATTGTTTTAGGTTTAACTATACCTACCAAGAGCTCCCTTCTCTTGTTCCTTTCGTGCACCCCAAATCACTAAGCTAAAGAAATTATATCGTTTTTGGATGACAAACAACTAAATGAACGTTGATGTGTTAAAGAAGAAGAAAGAAAGAAAAGAATAAATTGGGAACAATTTCTGATGGTAGGTGTGCTAAATGGAAGAAGACAAAATTCTACCTTACATTTGAATCACGTGGTTAGAAGAGTGTGATTTTTTGGTCTTAATAAAAGAAAAGCGGAGCTCCTACGGCATTTGGGGCAGTTCAAAAGCAAATCAATTCCCCAAATTGAAACTTCTATTTCGTCGAATGGATCGAAGGAAGATTATGATAGGTTCAATATGTGTCCATCGCCTTTGTTCTTTAGGTGTTCAAGGCAATTCTTGAATGAATTAGGCTTTTTTTTTATTTCTACTATTTTTGGGGTTATAGCTGGTTTAACTAAAGGGCTCTCAAAAGTGTACGAATTGAACTAAACTATCCATGCCTTGTGTTTTTTTCTTAAAAAGAAGAGAAATTTCAATATTAAGTTTGCGATAAGCTCTTTAATTGCCTGTTTTCGCCACTTGGTCTTTGTGGGTGAGACTTTGAAACTTAAAGTAACACCTGCATGTAAAGTTACCATCTTATTTTCGATGAAATTGTGATATAGATAGAGCTATTTATTTTTGGTTCACATTGATAAGCTATTTCACTTACGTAGAAGATAATGTTCAGAACGATGAGAAGAAGATGCTATTTTAGCCGTAGAAGCTACTAAATACCAATTTGAGTCTGGTAGCATCTTGATTTGTTGATATAGGACATAGAAAAGGAAAAACTAATTTCTCATGAAACACTATTCTGCCTTTCCTATAGATTACATGCATATACTTATTTTATGTACTTAGATCCTTTCTTACTTTCACTTTTCTTGGCAATGTTTACGAATAAGCAGTGCTTAAACATTGTAACTTGTTTACGAGCATCTTATAAGACCAACAGAAGAATGGATTACATATTATGTAATGACACGTTTTAAATTGGCTACGTACCCAACTCTGAACGAAAAAGAGCTACCAAGATTCCAAGAGGATATCCTGATTTGAGAACTATATATTCATTGGAAGTAAGTAGTGTGTTGTTGTTTTAGCTCTTCCTGTTCTTATCTTTACACTTTGGTGAATTTTTCTGTTTGGATCGTTGCTTTCTTGTAATCTTCTGTTTCTCTGTTGCATTTTTTATGGCATGCTAAAGCTTTGCTCACATGAAGTTTAATATGTTAGTCGCTTTTGTTCTCTGTGCTTCAGAAAATTCTTGATTGAATCAGTCATATCATTGGCGGTAATTTTGATTTTGGATAAGCGGTGACACATTTTTTGGCTTGAATATTTCATGAAAAATTTGGGCTGAAAATATTTTTCAGATAAAAAGAAGTTGAACTTGTATAGCTGATGGATTCCAAAGAACCAAACAAGTGCTCTTACGCGGAAAAAAGAAAGGCTGCAATGCAACTCAAACGGCGTGATACGCAAAGCCAAATATCTGCTCATAGCAGGGAAGCGATGTTGCTATCGCGACGTATGAGAAGACAACAATCTACTAAGCACAGCCTTCTTCAAAGCCCGTTTTTTGCTGTCCCACAGCAATCAACATCATCTTGGGACAAAGCAGGATTTCTAAAACAAACTGCTCTTACCATACGAGAACCTCCTTCACTTCCTGAAAAAGGTTATATTGTTTTACTCATATTTACACACCATATATTATTAATGCAATGGTGCTTATGTATTTTGCTTGGAAACTTAGTATGATACCTTATCTATCTTATATGTGCTTATAAACTAAAATACTCAAACACTGCGTGGTCTATTGCACTTTATTTTGCACCTACAGAGGCTTCACTATACGCTTTTAAACGTCTTCGCTATTCTGTTTTTCCAGCAGTCGGCCATCAAGCTTGCACGCCTACATCGTGGGATAATTTAGAAAAAGGAAAGGGTATATGGGATCCCCCTATCATTTGTGAAACAGGTAACCATACGAGAACCCCTTTCGCTTCCTGAAAAATGTTATGTATTGTTGTACTCATATTTATACACTATTTATTATTAATATAACGATGCTTATTTTGCTTGGAGATTGAGTATCGCAGCTTATTTATCTTATATGTATCTATAAACTAAAAAACATAAATACTACGTGCTCTTTTAATTTTGCATCTATTGAGGGTTCGTTGCACGCTTTTAAACATCTTGGCTATTCTGTTTACCAGCTGCTACCTTAGCCTGTATGCTTACATCATCTGCTAATTTAGACCAAGGAAAGGGTATATTGGACCCCCCTATCATTCGTGAAACAGGTAAACATACATTCAGATTATACTCTTTTCAGAATGACATATTGTTTATACATTACTGTAAATTGTGACTATTTGTATATTAGGGTCCACATCGGATACATCTAACCTGCGTCATGTTATCTTGAACACTGTTCCAATCAAAGGTTTGCACAAACTTAATGTTACAATAATGTCCACCATACGTATGCCTTGGTGCTCCTTTTTTTCCTAATGATACTTCTTATATATTCAGCTCATAGGCGGGCCAGAAAGGTGTGCTTGGTCACTAAAGAGCAACGAAGTGAGTATGTTGCTCTAAAAAGGGTCCCAAACTGTCAATTCTGTCATGCAAAGAAGTTTGAATATGAACCTCCAGGATTTTGCTGTAACAGTGGTTCAATAAGCTTGACATCTCATAAAATGCCAACTGAATTATCGGAGTTATACTTTGGAAATACTGAAGAATCTGAAAATTTTCGAACTTATATTAGAACATACAATAACATGTTTGCATTTACTTCACTTGGTGTCAAGTATGATAAAGAGCTAGCGAGAAGAAATTGTGGTATCTACACATTTAGAGTCCAGGGACAGATGTATCATTTTATAGATGATTTAGTTCCTTCCAATGAAAAACCTAGGAATTTACAGTTGTACTTCTACGATCATGATAATGAACTAGCCAATAGGATGGCTTGTTCGACAAGAATTAATGAATCAATTGTGAAAAAGTTGGACATATTGAAGGTAAATCCATATACTATTTTCCTAAAATCTCTTTTAAATGTTTCCCAATTATCTGATTTCTATATTGCTCTTAAATGTCACTCAAACTTAGATCAACGAACATATAACTTACCCAGTGCATCAGAGATTGCGGCATTATGGCTTGAAGAAAATCCTAGAGACACATCTGCACCACATATTCGAATTTATACCCACAGTAATAGAGCTCAGTTAGTACATTATTATTATTATGGATGTTACGATCCGTTACAGTATCCATTATTATTTTCCTTCGGTGAAAATGGATGGCATTGTGGAATTAAAAAAATTATTCAGACAAAAAATTCGACGAAACGTAGAGCTTACTGTGAACATGAACAATTACCCAGTATATCAAATATGTGTTCAGTTGATGGATTCCTTGATATGGAAGATGAATCACTACAAAAAGGAAAACGAAAAAGAGATACAGTGTCTTGTCGAGAGTATTATTGTTACAAATTTCAACTAAGAGATAATGAAACAAATGAAGTGCTACATTGTGGGAGAATATTCCAACAATTTATAGTATATATATATATATATATAAAGCTTGAAACGCAAAGATTAGACGTCTTCTCATTTAATCCAGATTTATTTAGAATTGAAGTCTTGCAAGGACTCCTTGATATTTTAAGATGTGGTGAAAGGGAAGCCTCTAAAATTGGAAAGAAAACATTCCTCCCTGTTACATTTATAGGGGGACCAAGGGACATGCGCCGACGATACATGGATGCTATCACATTGGTACAATATTTTGGAAAACCTGATTTCTTTATAACAATGACATGTAATCCTGCTTGGCCAGAAATAAAAGAATATTTATCGCTGGCTGATGAGGTACATAACAGACCTGATTTAGTTAGTAGAGTTTTCAGAGGAAAGGTAGAAGAATTAAAGATAGATATATTAAAAAGACAAATCTTTGGAAGAATTGCAGCATTCATGTATACTATAGAATTCCAAAAACATGGTCTTCCACATGCTCATTTTCTTATTATACTTGCTGATGAACACAAATTATTGACTGCTGAATCCTATGATAAATTTGTCTGTGCAGAATTGCATGATTCTAAAAAAGATCGCGATCTATATTCACTTGTTATTAAACATATGATGCATGGTCCTTGTGGAAAGTTAAATCCTACAAATATTTGCATGAAAAATAATAATTGCAAATTCAAGTATCCAAAAGATTTTGCTGAACAAACATCAAAAAGGAAGAATTCATATCCAATATACAAAAGGAGAAGAACCGGAGAAGCTGTAGAAATAAGAGGTCAGTTTCTGGATAATTCTTGGGTTGTTCCATATAATTCATTTTTCCTATGCAAGTATAATTGTCATATGAATGTTGAAGTTTGTTCTGATATCAAAGTAGTGAAATATATTTACAAATATATTTGCAAAGGACACGATAAAATTGCATTTCATATACATGATAATGATACAGATACAGACATAGATGAAATAAAAGAATACCAATCTGCTAGATGGGTTTCACCTCCCGAAGTTGCGTGGCGATTATTTGGTTTTCCCATAATTGAAATGACTCCAACTGTTTTTCACCTTCAGTTACATTTGGAAGGACAACAATTTGTCTCTTTTAAAAGTATTGAAAATGTTGATAGAATACTTAGTAATCCAATGATTCGAAAAACAATGTTAACTGAATTTTTTGTTATGAACAGAACAGATAAAGATGATATGCAACTGTTATTATTATATAAAGAATTTCCTGAGTACTTTGTATGGTCACCTAAGGAAAAAATGTGGACACGTCGAAAACAACGTACTGTAATTAGACGTGTTGTAACATATCATCCAACAGAAGGAGAAAGATATTATCTTAGATTATTGTTGATGAATGTTAGAGGACCAAAATCATATCAGGACTTATGTAAAGTTGACGGCAAATGTTGTAGTACATTTAGAGAGGCCGCAGAAAAAAGAGGATTGTTACACTGTGATAACAACTTGGTTGAATGTATGTCTGAAGCTACAAATTATCAAATGCCATATAGTTTAAGGCGTTTGTTTGCAACATTATTGGTGTATTGTAATCTTGCTAATCCAACAAAACTTTGGAAACAATTTGAAGATTCAATGTACGAAGATTTTACCTAACATGAATCTAAAGATATTCGTTTTATGGCTTTAAATCATATCAATGATATTTTGCACTTGATGGGACATGATATTAATGAATATAATCTTATTCCTGAGAAAATTAAACCTTCAGTTGCTGTGAGAGAAACCAATAACTGTCAATTTGAAAGAAACATCATTGTTAGAGAAGAAGATTTGCTTCTAGAGAGAAAATAAATACCGAACAGCGAAAAGCGTATGACACGATTCTTAATAGAATATTTTCTAACAAATCAGGAGCATTTTTCATTGATGGCTCTGGAGGAACTGGAAAAACTTTTCTATACAGTGCTTTATTAGCTGCTGTACGATCAAAAGGTTTTGTCTCCTTAGCAACAACAAGTTTAGGTGTTGCAGCTTCGATCCTTCCAGGAGGACGAACTGCTCACTCCCATTTTAAATTTCCTATTGCTATCGATGAACAATATTCTTGCAACATTAGTAAGCAAAGCGCACTTGCAACTTTAATCCGTGATGCAAAACTAATTGTCTGGGATGAAGTATCTATGGCAAAAAAGAAAGTGATAGAAACTTTTGATATTCTCATGAAGGATTTAATGGATACAAATGCTCTATTTGGAGGAAAAGTGGTCATTTTCGGTGGTGATTTTAGACAAACTCTCCCAGTTGTTAGGAGTGGAAAAAAAGAAGATTTTATTCAACAAAGCTTATTATATTCTGAAATTTGGAATCAACTCGAAAAACTACAATTATCAGAGAATATGCGTGCAAAGACAGATCCTACGTTTTGTGAATATTTGATGAGAATAGGAAATGGACCAGAAAAAACAAATATCCATGACAAAATTGAAATCCCTAATTGTTTTGTTATCCCTTTCATTTCTGAAAATCAATCATTAGATCTGTTGTTTAGAGTTACATATCCAAATCTACATACATGTTTTTCTGATGCATCTTCTATGACTTCTCGTGTAATTCTGACAACAAAAAATGACTTTGTTGATGGAATAAATGATTTGCTCATAGCTCAATTTCCTGGTGATCCTAAAACATATGTTGCATTTGATGAGACTATTGAGGCAAACGATCAAAGTCAATATGAAGATTTTTTGCACACTTTACATCCTGCTAGTTTACCTCCCCATAAATTAACCTTGAAAAAGAATTGTCCTGTTATGTTATTACGAAATTTAAATCGTTGTGAAGGTTTATGCAATGGTACACGACTTATATCTTGTGATCTTCGAAAACATGTTATAAATGCTAAGATTGCCACCGGGGACTTTAAGAATACACATGTATTTATTCCGAGAATACCATTATTATCATCAACAGATGAAAAATTGCCTATTCCTTTCAAAAGAACACAATTTCCTTTGAGATTATATTTTGCTATGACAATAAATAAAGCTCAAGGTCAAACGTTGGACTTCGTGGGAGTTTATTTATGTGAACCTGTTTTTTCGCACGGTCAGCTCTACGTAGCGCTATCGAGAGCAAAAAGTTCCAATTGTGTAAAACTATTAATTAGACCACCTACAATAGATAGTGATGATGATCATTCAACTTACAATATAGTATATGATGAAATCATTCAAAAAGCTTTTTGCATAAATAGTTCCACAGGATGGCCCCAACTTTTGTTGTTATACGCTCACATAATTCATGGCAGGTTGGCTTGAGGTTTTGCATAGTCGTAGGAATTACTCTAATGTTGTTGCAGAGGTATTTTTACCTTTACCTGTATGCTTATTGTTCGTTTAACGAATCTTGTTGAAACAACGTTTTTGCACCTCTACTATGCAATAACCAAGGATTAACTTATCTGCTTGCAAATCCTTGCAAAAATTTTTATGTTCTAAAAAAATGGAAAAGTTCTCTGATGTGCAACCAATAGATCAATGTTGTATCTGCTTGATTTTACTGTTTCTATGGTATTTATAGTCAATTCCATCTCTGTCTCATTTTGTCCGTCTATCTTGCTTTCTTTTTCTTGCTTCAATATTATTTGATAATCCAGATGCATTTTCTTGCATCAATAGTATTAGGTTCTTTCATGCCAATACTTTAGAATATTATAAGTGCTGCATGATGAAAAAAAATAAAGATTACTAACAGAAAATAAAAAAACAGTGTTATAGCTCATATATTCATATCATTTGGATACTTGCTTGGTGATGTACTTGAAAAACTTGGTGGTTGTTTTAAAATTTCTTTTTCTATCAGATTGATTGTTGCTTAATTGTTGTAGAATACTCTACATACTGATTCTTTTGTGAAAAACCAGAAAGAATTGGAGTTATACTATAACACAGTCAGTCCCAACTCTGGACAAAGGAGGAGCATGTACTGTCTCTTAAAAGTAAGATCACTGACTATATGTATATGTATCAAAATTCTTACCAAATTTACGTTTACTGTGACTAACTTCTACTTTCTTTTGTCTCCTTTATTAATTAGGAATTGCATTGGCATTTGAACCCACTTAGCTCCGAAGTTGTGGAGATTTGAACAATCAGAACATAAATAAGAGCTTTCATTGGTTGTGGATTAGCATCCTGCTTAACGTATTTGTGGACCAACTAAAGGTCTGTACATATACAATGAGTATTCATATTCTCAACGACATTTATTATGTTGATTTTGCGAAGCTTTTTAGGTGTCTTTCTGTTGATGGTGCCAATCGTTCAATTTTTACTCTATGTTGTCGGGTCATGTTCTTGCTGAGCATGTAATTGTCTTATTCTATTTTCCTCAGAGATTGTTGATTCGCAGATTTTGTAATTTTGTAGATTCTTACCTCAGCAAGTATCTGCCACGATAAAAAAAGGTAGTAAAAACAAGAGAAGAACATTGATGTGATCAATGTATTTGATGAAATTCTCCGATGAAAGGAAGATACTTCTAGCAAGTATGTTAACCTTTTCAATGTTAAACCTCAATATTTCTTTTGTCATGTTACTCTCAATATTATACTTCATATAAAAAAACATATATCTTGGATCAGAAAATGATGACCCCTAAGCTATACAAAATGCTTTTTGAATTTTACTTTATATTTAGGCCTATTTCATTGGGGAATTTAACACCCGCGCTACACCTTTATTTTATCAAAACACGTGTAGATTCATTATTTAAGATAAAACTCTTTACTGTTGTCCAGTTCATCTATTCTCTCTCCTTCACTGCTCTCTATCATTTTCTTCTTGCTTTGCGACTTCAAGAGATCAAAGGTGTCATCTTTCACTGGGTGAATTTTTCAATTTCTTCTGCGCTTCTCAGATTTGTATTTTTGAGTTTTTTTTATGTTCAGATTTCTCTCATGATTTTTTTATATTTTTGTTGCTATAATGTTCTACCTCTGTTGTGTTTGTTAGGTCTGGTAAGTTTTCTACCATGTTTGTTTCTTTCTTGTGCTGTGTTCTGGATTTCACTCCTGCAATTGCTTGAAAGTTGTCATTTTTAGGACTGCAAACTAAAGCTGGAAAAGATTTTAAAAGATCAACATATCTTTGTGATGTTGCTGACCACAACTCAGGTGAATTAGTAGTCAGATGACAATTTCAATGTTGGACTTGGGTCACCAACTCCTTATTTGGAACTACACTTTTCTTTATGAATCCTGGCAACAAAAGGATTATCAACGTTAGCAATTCTTCTTGAATTACTAATATGCAGAAGCCTTCGGTTGAATCGATTGTGAATAATTTAGCATACGGTGGACAGGTAGCTGCTCAGAGCTTCTATAGTGTAAATTAGTTGATCATTCTTCTGTGTGCATCAATTTGACTTGCTATACGTGCTTCATGCTTGTCATTGTGCATTACTCAGTTTGCCAACTTCTATTTGGCTTTTCCAGCACCTACGCGTTGTGTATCATTAGATGGTGTCATGGTATTTGAACTTTTAAGTAATCCAAAACTATGTTCTATGGTTTAACTATTCCAACTGTAATACCATTTGATCATCTTCTTAAGGAAAAATAAATTTATGATCTGAGTATCTTAGAATGTAATGAGTACTATTTTTCATCCTTTACTGGGCATAGGTAATATGTTTACTGTAATAATACCAATCCAATGTAGTGGAAGAGGGGTTAGGTCGGGGAGCAGGGGAAGTAACCTTATTTTTCTTTTTTTATCTTGCAACATCTTTACATGTCACTTATAAAAAAAAAATCTTTCTTTGCATGTATGGATAGGTATTCTAACTAATGGTAGTTTCTATTTTGTCTATTCATTGTTTGTGTGTCTTTCTTTCTGATCTTACGTTTCTCTTGATCTTTTCTTTTGTCGAGACCATCTTTTTCTTCAATAAATTGAACCGTACACTAGGTAGTCATTAGATGAGAGCTGAACTTTTGATTTTTTGATAGCCACTGGCAAGCTATATCATGGCCATCACAGTTATTTCTGCTCGATTTTGATCTCTATTTGTTTTTCCAGTTGCTGGATTTTGTAGAAACATCAAGTTAAGCTCATTGACCAGGTTGTCTTTTCGGATCCCTACAAAATGTCACAATATAATCACTGCACATCTCCTTATGTAGATGCTGATGCAAAGGCAGTTCGCAACAATAATGGTTTAAAGATTGAAGTTGCTGAGCTTAAATCCAAGTATGTTTGTGATTTTATCAGATGTTGCCTTATAGTCCATCTAATTCATGTGCTTGACTATTATTTGTATTGCTGATAATTTGATTGTTTTATTTGACTATACAACTGATGGTTATGAGATTTGTTAGGAAAACACGAATGGAAACCAATAGAATTTAAGTAGATCCTAATTTATGGTTTTACTCTCCTCTGTGCTAAGCCACAGACTATACATAAAGACTTTTTGACTACCATAGGAAATCACCACATGCAATGACAAACATATTAAGATATATTGGGACATATAATCTTTTCTGCCTATTGAGTATGAAACAAAAATCTGATTCTTCTTTTTGAAGTCGATATGTTAGTTAAAGCACATAGTAGTTTAATATTTTCAACATGTCTGCTTAGGATTTACTGGATAATTTGGTTATTTCAGCTTTCGATTAATATTACTGCTTTATTAGCTGACTCCTTGTATATTCCTTTTTCCAAAGCGACTACGAAACCAAAAAGCGCTAAATCACCAACTGGCTTTTGATTATCACTTGATCGACTACTAGCTGTTCAAGCAACTTCAATGAAAGAAAAAGTACACATTACAGTTTACAAGCTTTCTGAATACTCCTACCAATCTGAATGTTTAGATGAAAGCTTTAGTTTATTTTGTAATTCTAATCTAAACATTGATAAAACTCAAAAGCAGATGTCACTTCTTTTTACTTAGGTACTGTTGTTTTAAAGTGTTTAATAGTTGAATCATTTGTACAATATCAGGTATCTATATCATTGATACTAAAATTGTTTTCTGCAAATACCTTCTACACAAACACACTGACCAATATATTCAAAGGGTATTTTTTGTTAGCCAAAGTTAACTGGTTTAAGATGTCCCTAGAGCCCACAGACAGTTGTAGTTTCTACTGGATGTCTTATTGCGCTTTGACAAATTTGAAACATTTGAAAATGAAAACTTCTCTTAATTATTTACAACTATGTATCAGCGGATGCTACGGGAAAGCTAGACGTTTTTGGATAACATATGAATTAGAAATAAAAGGATTAGAAAGAGTAGCATTTTTTTAATAGCTCTGTAGTCTTTTATTTCACTGTTAAGTAACATCTTTGTAGCAAATCTGTATCTTCTATTTCTCTTCTAGACACAAAACTTATTCCTTGCTGATAACAGTATAGCTTTGTTGATGTTGGGCCCGGGCCCGGGCTACGCCTCCACTAGTATTGAGATAAACAGGTGGTTCATCATTCAGAAGAGGGAGTATTCATATCCTTACTTCCTTTGTTCAGTTATCATCTATTAGTTATCATTTCAGTTATCAGTTAACATTTTAGTTTCGGCAATTATCATTTCTGTTATCAGTTCTCAATTATCAGCTCAATTTTAGTTTCAGTATTTATTGTTCTTTCTTTCAAATGCTTTACTTACCAGTGTAATTCAAATGTACTGACGCCCCTTTTGCCCAGGGCCTGCATATCACGATGTAGAAAATAATTTACAGGTTGATGATTCAAAGCGCTGGGATCCTCGTACCAGCTATTTGGTGAGCCCCAGTTCTTTTGGGGCATTACCATTACTTTATAGTGTTTCAGTATTTACAGACAGTCAGTGTTTTTAGTACTTTATTAGAGGCTTCATATACTAGATTCAGTTAGACAGAGTCGCATGCTTTTCATGTTAAGCAATGTTGGTTACATATATGTTTCAGGCTCATATTAGTCTTTCCGCTTTTTGATTTATATCATTCAAACTTTCAGTATATCAACATGTGTTAGTTTTTCTTCCGTATTCAGTATGTTATGATATCACAAGTTGATTCAGCGAGAAGTTGGTTCGCTCGGTCACATGTAGTCAGGCATCGAGTGTCGTGTTACATCAAGGCCCAGGTTCGGGGCGTGATAGGGTTGGTGATGAGCAAGTGGTATTCCATGTGTGTAAGTCTATGTGACAACCAAATAGCAATGAGGTGTGTTCTTTTGTGGATTTATTGACCGATATTATTGTTGATGATACAACTGCTACACTCAACATTTGTGATATGTTGGAAGCCGTTTTGCTCAACTTTGACGACGACGAAATGTATGGTTTCATGTAATGTGTGAATTCTTTCCAAGGAATGTGCCCATACAACTATGCATTATCGGTTATTCTTTCCTTTTGTTTGACTAACGTGTAGGTTGCTTCCACATTGGCGGCGTTGCAAAAGAGGAAGAAGGCTATTGGGTAGAATTTGGCGGATATTCAGGGTATAAGTAAGATCAAGTTGGAGGATGGTGCTAAACCGTCCATTGAACATCAACAAAAACTCAATGAGGCTATGCAAGAAGTTCTCTAGAAAGCGATTATCAAGTGGTTGGATACCGGAGTTGTCTACCCCATCTCCGATAGTTCATGGGCCCTCCGGTTCAATGTGTCCCAAAGAAGGTGGCACGAAAGTTGTTACCAATGATAAGAATGAGTTTATTCCTACGAGAACGATGGTCGGTTGGAGGGTTTGTATGGATTATCGTAAGGTCAATAAAGTTACAAGGAAGGATCACTTTCCACTTCCTTAGACCAAATGCTAGATAGATGCGCCAGCCGAGCTTTCTATTATTTTCTTGATGGGTATTCGGGCTACAACTAAATTCTCATTACTCTGGAAGATCAAGAGTAAACAAACTTTACATGTCCTTACGGTACTTTTGCTTTCAAGAGGATGCCTTTTGGTTTGTGCAATGCACCAGTGACTTTTCAACGGTGTATTATGACTATTTTAATGGACATGGTGGAGGACCACCTTAAAGTTTTCATGGATGACTTCTCGGTGGCTGGGGATTCTTTTGATGATTGTCTTGTAAATTTGGACAAAGTGTTGGTTAGATGTGATGAGCCCAATTTGGTGCTCAATTGGAAGAAATGTCATTTCATGGTTGAGGAAGAAATTGTACTTGGCCATAAAATCTCAAGGAATAGAATTCAATTTGACAAGACTAATATTGAGGTGATTTTGAAGCTTCCACCCCAAACTTCGGTGAAGGGTGTGCGGAGTTTCCTAGGCCATGCGTGTTTCTACCGGTGCTTTGTCAAGATTTTTCTAAAGCGGTGTACCTATTGTGCAAGCTTCTTGAGAAGGATGCTAAGTTCCATTTCCATGATGATTGTATGAAGGCTTTTGGACTATTGAAGCTCAAGTTGACAACTACTCCTATCATTATCGCTCCGAATTGGAGTTTGCCTTTTGAACTAATATGTGATGCAAGTGACGTAGTGGTTGAGGCTGTTTTGAGGGCACGTATTAACAAAGTTTTTCATTCGGTTTCCTATGCTAGTAAGATGATGAATAGTTACCAAGTCAGTTACACTGTTACGGAGAAAGAGCTCCTTGCTATTGTATTTTCCATTGAGAAGTTTCACCCGTACTTGAAGGGTGCCAAGGTTATTGTCGACAAGGACCATGTGGTGCTTTGCTATCATACGGGCAAAAAGGATTCTAAATCTCGGTTGATGAGATCAATACTCTTGCAGGAAGAATTTGATATTGATATTCAAGATAGGAGAGGCAGTGAAAACCAAGTGGCAGACCACTTGTCTCATTTGGAGAAGGAGAGGATGCCACATGATGGCCGTGACATCAATGACTCCTTCCCCGATGAGCAACTTTTGGCAATTTCTATAAATGGCGTGTCGTGGTTTGCAGACTTGGCAAATTTTCTTGTGAGTGGAATGATTCCAGATGAGTTCTATTCAAACGAAAGGAAGAAGCTCAAAAGAGATTGTATATATTATTTTTGGGATGAACCATAGCTTTTCCGGATTCGTTCAGATAGGGTGATTAGAAGGTGTGTAACGCAAGATGAGCAAGGCGATATTCTTGGTGATTTTCATTCTTCGCTACATGGTGGTCATCGTGGTGGAGCAAGAACGACAGCCAAAGTTCTTAGTTGTTGTTTCTATTGGCCTACTATTTACAAGGATGCAAGTGACTTAGTGAAAAGATGTGATGAATGTCAACGTGCCGATGGATTTTCAAAGAAACAAGATATGCCTCTCACAACCATCTTGGAGATTGATATTTTTGATATTTGGGGCATTGACTTTATTGTCCCTTTTGTGTGTTCTTGTGGAAACACTTACATCTTGGTCGCAGTGGATTATGTGTCCAAATAGGTTAAGGTCGTTTCCTTATCCAACAATGAGGCGAGAAGTGTAGTGGCTTTCTTGAAGAATAATATTTTTACAATATCTGGTAGTCCACATGTAATCATAAGCGATGGGGGGTCACACTTTTGATAAAAGGCTTTTGAAACTTTACTTAGCAAGTATGACGTTACTCACAAGGGCACGACTACCTATCATCCACAAGCTATTGGTCAAGTGGAAGTCTCCAATCGGGAGATAAAGATTATCTTGTCTAAAACGGGGAACGCTAATCAGACGGATTGGTCCAAGAAGCTTGATGATGCATTACTGGGCTTATCGTACGGCTTACAAAATACCTATTGTCACGCTTCGAACTCGGGGAGCGCGACCGGTGCTCAACTAAGATAACTCGGCCGAGCAAGCCTGTACAATACCTTCTACCCGAACTTACACATGAATGACAGTAATATTGAATTCATTAATAAATCAGTGGGGATGATCAAGTAAACAACAACGCCAATTCATTATCATCAGTAACATCATTTATAAGCTTCCAAAATACATACTTTTTCATACTTTAATGTGAAACGTGTGATAAAATTACAACATTACTAGTTTGACTTTTCCCACACCGACATACCATCCACGCTATGTGTACGGAGCGTCTGTTAGATATAAAAGAGTACAATGATAGTGCCGGCAACAAGGCTTCGGCTATACCTAAAAAGATGATGATAAAATAAACAAAAGATACTTGACCATGAGTGAAGTGGGGCTAACCAAATCAACTGGGAAAAGAGTGTAGTGTTATCGCTGATCAGTACTGCATGTTGTGGAACCACCTACATCCATTAAAGATGCAGCGCCCCCGACTAAAGGGACGTTAGTATTGTCGAATAGTACTAGTATATATGACTAAACACTTTCTAAAAGAAACGAGCTGTAATGTAAGGAAAGTCATAATATCGGTTAAGGTCTCAAACAATTTACCAAATCTCAAATTAGAGATAAGATAAGTTTTAAATAAATTTCCAAATTTAAGTTGGGAAATCTTTGTTACTGGTATACCACTATTCACAATTTCGATTACGATTTCCAACATAGTCACCACCATGTGTGCGGCATGGCATCCGATCACGACCCGATCGGCTAGGCCGTCTTATACGGGACATCAGCCAAATCACAATTTCAATTACAATGTCTAACACAGTCACCGCCATGTGTGTGGCATGGTGTCCTATCACGACCCGATTGTCTAGACTGTCTCATGTGAGACATCACCTTTTTCTATCAATCATCCTGTTTAATATTTCTTGCACATCTCTTTATTTCATGTGCCCTAATGGTCACAATTGTATTATTTCTCTTGGCACATTGGTCGTATTTCATATTTCACATTTCACATTACGTGATTCTTATTTCATGCACACCTTTTTACTTTCAACCATCATAATGGACTTTCCAACAACAAAGTATTTCTATTCAAGACATTTAAGCAAACGTTTGAGGAAAAAGGAGTCTTAGGTACATCACGATTTCTTACACAATCTTTCTTTAGCTTTCATTTGTGTTAACAATCTTTCTTTAGCTTTCATTTGAAACACAACTTGAAGTCAAGGCATTTAGATATGCAACCCATACTTTGAACACATTCTCAAATAGTAGTACAACATAACAAGAGCATTTGAATTACTTATTGATCACAGATGTCTGGACACCAGCTTATTCGGGTAATCGATTCACAATGAGCAACTCGGGACTTACATGAAAATTGTGGGGTTCAATTTTTAAGAGAAGAGTTTAGCCAACATACCTCACTTGAGCTTCCTTAACTCTAAAATATTATGGAAATCTTAGCAACTTCAATCTATTTTAGAAAAGTAACAAATTGAATCAAAATTAGGAAGATGATCATGGTTCTAGCTCATTTGAGCATTTTATCAAGCACTATGTGTACATTAAGGTTTCAAGGTCCTTTTATGGAGGATTCCTTCATCCCACAACCCCTTCTTTACTATTTTAGATTAACAATCTCCCTACAACCCATGATCAATCATGCATTCAAAATAAGCCACTCCCATGACCATGAATTATCTTACTAATTTTTCATTTCTAGTTAAATTTTGAAATTAAGAGATAGGATGTAGAATCTTACCTCGAGGATGAAGACCTAGTGTGCTTGCCTTGTTAATTCTTCCAAGATTTTGAGTATAAATTGGGGAATAATTGATTGAGGTACTCTCTTCCTCTCTAGAGCCTTTTATCTATCTCAAAATATCAAGTTCTCCCTTCAGAAATGGTCCATAGAGTCTAAATAATGAAGTGGGGCCGGGTTATAAAACCCCAAAATGAAGCTCCGAAATGGGATTTGCGGTCGCATATGCGACCGCATAATGCTTATGCGATCCGCGAAATCGCCCCCAGAACTGGGCTAGTCTGCCCCACTCTGCGACCGTTATGCGGTTCGCAGACCTGTTCTGTGGTCGCATAATGCGCCGCAGAACCTCCCTCCACAAAATTTCCATGCTTGTTCTGCGATCAATGTGCAGCCCACTAAATCGTTTTGCTGTCGTATAATGGGCCATGAAATGACATCCAATAATGGCCCAAATGACTGCCTCACTCTGCGGCCATTATGCGGCCCGTATAGTGATTCTGCGGCCGCATAATGGGCCGCAGAAATGCCTTATTCTGCCAAACATTTTCCTTCAACTCCCCAGCGCACTGTTAAACACAAAAAGTTTGTACCGCGGCTCGCAAGCTCACAACAAAGAATATCTACTACCATTAATTCATACGCCTACCTCGACACCCTGAAACCCCGGGTGTTAGAAAAAAATTACGGGGCCTTACATCCTCCCCCACTTAAGATCATTCGTTCTAGAATGAGGGTCTAAATCCGTCCTTAAAACTCATCATGACCCAGCTGTTACTTCACACACTAGCAAACCCAAATTTTTTCTAGCTGACCAAATTTCCAAATATTTCGGTAGAGTTTACCTTGTAACTTGGCCTATCCACCTGTCAGAGAATCCCAGAAACCAATCCTAACAGCATGTATATAAACCAACGATGCAACACAATATGAAACAACACCAACCGTGGCCTCATAAGAAATATATTACTAGAAAGGAAAGACCCTGAGCATAAACTGTACAAGTGATACTTAGTTCATAGGAAGTAATTTCATAGAAACTATTACATAGCTATTAAAACAAATGAGGGTACTTCTTTTTCATTTCTTCCTCAGCCTCCCAGGTGGCCTCTTCAACCTGCTGGTTTTGCTATAACACTTTCACAGAGGCAATTCCTTTATTTCGTAGCTTTCGGACCTGCCTATCAAGAATGGCAACTAGAGTTTTTTCATAGGTCAGTTCTTCATTTACCTTAATAGTCTCAACTGGCACAATAGCCGACGGATCTCCAACTACCTTCTTCAACATAGACACATGGAATACCTGGTGCACCAGTGACATCTCAGGTGGTAGCTCAAGCTTGTACGCCACCTGACGAATCCTCTGAATAATTCTGTATGGCCCGACATACTTCGGACTCAATTTCCCTTTCTTTCCGAACCACATTATTCCCTTCATGGGGAAAACCTTCAACAAGACCCAATCATCTTCTTTGAACTCCAAAGCTTTGCGACGAACATCTGAATAGGACTTTCGACGACTTTGAGCAGTTTGCAACCGATCCTTAATGACATTAACCTTCTCCATAGCCTGATGCACGAGGTCTGGTCCTATTAATTCCTCTTCCCCAATCTCGAACCACCCAATAGGGGATCTACATCTCCTACCATTTAAGGCCTCGAATGCTGCCATCTTAATACTAGCATGATAACTGTTGTTGTAGGAAAATTCTATGAGTGGAAAATGATCGTCCCAGCTACCCTTTAAGTCAAGGACACAAGCGTGCAACATATCCTCAAGCATCTGAATAGTCCGCTCTGCCTGCCCGTTAGTCTGCGGGTGAAAGGCTGTACTAAGATTCACCTGAGTACCCAAACCTTGCTGAAATTCCTTCCAAACATTAGCCATGAATTGTGCCCCTCAATCCGAAATGATAGAAACTGGAGTGCCGTGCAACCTGATTATTTCCTTGATATACAACTGAGCATACTGTTCCGCTGTGTCGTTAGATTTAACTGGCAAAAAGTGTGCTGATTTTGTGAGTTGATCCACAATCACCCAAATTGAGTCGAACTTGCGCGACGTGCACGGCAATACCACCACAATGTCCATATTAATCATTTCCCACTTCCACATTGGAATTTCTATGTTCTGTGCCAACCCACTAGGCCGTTGGTGTTCGGCCTTTACTTGCTGACAACTCGGACATCTTGCCACAAAGTCTTTGACTTTCCTCTTCATGTCATTTTACCAATAGACTTCCTTAAGATCATGATACATCTTTGTAGAGGCCAGGTGTACGAAATACCTGGATGTGTGAGCCTTGGTCATGATGTTTTCTCGGAGACCATCTACATTTGGAACACACAGCCGCCCTTGGTACCTTAGTGTACCATCATCCATGCCAAGAGAAAAAGCCATAGTCTTATGTTTATGGACCGTCGTATTGCTTCTCTTTGACTTCCACAACAAGCGATGATACAACCCTATTTTGCACAATTACCCCTCCTTCACTAGAGTCCGAAAGATGAACTCTCAAACTAGCCAATCTATGAACCTCCTTGGCCAATGACCTTTGATGTGCCTCCAAGTGAGCCAAACTCCCCATAGATTTCCGGCTAAGAGCATCTGCCACAACATTGACTTTTCCTGGGTGATATAGAATATCGAGGTCGTAATCTTTGAGTAACTCCGACTATCTTCTCTGTCTCAAATTCAATTCCTTCGGTTTGAAAATATATTGAAGACTTTTATGATACGTGAATATATCCACATGGACCCTATATAAATAATGATGCCAACATTTCAATGCAAATACCACCGCCGCAAGTTCTAAGTCATGTGTTGGATAGTTCTTTTCATGATTCTTGAGTTGCCTAGAAGCATAAGCTATTACCCAAGCCATATTCTTGAAGCATCATAATACACCACAAACCCATATGTACCCTCTGGTAGGGTTAACACCGGCGCCATAGTCAATCTTGATTTCGGCTCCTGGAAGCTCCTTTCACAAGCATCTGACCATTGGAACTTAACTGCCTTCTGCGTCAAATTAGTCAACGGAGTGGCGAGAGTAGAGAACCCCTCCACAAACTTCTTGTAATATCCAGTTAAGCACAAGAAACTACGAATCTCTACTGGAGTAGTAGGTCTAGGCCAATTCTTCACAACTGCAACTTTCTGAGGATCCATCTTAGTTCCTTCCCTTGAGACGACATGACCCAAGAACGTGACAGAGTCAAGAAAAAATTCACATTTCGAAAATTTCGCATATAACTAGTGTTGATGGAGAGTCTGTACAGTGCACACATGAGGTGATCGACGTCATCCTCTCGACTTCGTGAATATACGAGGATATGGTCAATGAACACTATCACGAAGGAGTCAATAAAAGGCTTGAAGACTCAATCATAGAATCAATAAAAGCTACCGGAGCATTAGTTAGCCCAAAAGACATTACAAGAAATTTAAAGTGCCCATACCGAGTTCTGAAAGCTGTTGCGGAATATCCTATCCCCTGATCTTCAATTGTTGATACTCGGTTCTTAAATAAATTTTGGAGAAGTACTTAGCACCCTGTAACTGATCAAACAAATCATCTATTCTTGGTAATGGGCACTTGTTTTTGATTGTGACACTGTTGACCTGCGGTCGTCAATACACATTCTTAGCGACCAGTCCTTCTTTCTTACAAATAGAACTGGTGCGCCATAAGGCGACACACTCGGTCAGATGAAGCCCTTCTCTAACAAATTCTTCAATTGTTCCTTTAGCTCCTTCAATTCTGCTGGTGCCATCTTGTAGGGTGGAATAGATATAGGCTACGTGCCTGGCATCACATAAATCCCAAAATCAATCTCCATGTCTGGCAGAATTCGAGGGAGCTCATCAGGAAAGACCTCTAGAAATTCATTCACAATTGGCACAGACTCGAGTGTAGGTGCCTCAACATCGGTGTCCGTAACTCTGACCAAATGGTAAATACACCCTTTTAATCATCTTTGTGGCCTTAAGGTAAGAAATAAACCTACCATTCGGCACCACATTATCCCCCTTCCATTCAACAACTGGCTCATTTGGAAAGGCAAGCCTCACAGTTCTAGTTCGGCAATCGAGCTTGAAAAAACATGAATACAGCCAATCCATTCCTGTTATTACATCAAAATCAACCATCCCCAATTCAATGAGATCAGGCATGGTATCCCAACCACACACCGTGACAACACAACCCCTATAAACTCGTGCGGTCACAATAGACTCCCCAACCGAAGTAGATACAGAGAACGGCTCATGAAGCTGTTCCACATCTATCCCAAATTCCATAGCAACATAATGAGTAACATAGGACAAAGTGGAGCCGGGATCAATAAGAGCATACACATCATGAGATTGGACAGTCAATATACCTGTGACAACCTTTGGAGAAGCCTCTACACTTTGCGACCACTCATGGCATAGAAATGGCTGGGTCCTTCCGATCTCTGCGTTCCACCCCTAACTGCACCACGCCCTGCAGGTGCTGGAGTGCCTCGGGCTGGAGGAGGTTCTACGGACGTAGTAGCTCCAGAACTGGTTAGGGGCGAACGACAGTCCCTCTGATTGTGACCCCTCAATCTGCACTGGTAGCATATGGGTAAGTCCATGTAACAGATTCCTAGGTTCATCTTCCTACACCTAGGACACAGGGGCCTTCGCTGCTGCTAGAACCTCTCTCTGGACCGACCCTGCTGGTGGGGTCCACTATTGCCCTGACTGGGCTTGAAATGACTCCAATGCTGCTGACTGGCCCTGCTGGCGGTGGACTGGAAGAAGACTGAGCAAAAGACTGGGATGGTCCGGATGACCCTCCCCTAAATGCTGACCTACTGCCACCAATTGAATTTCCAAAGTTGCCCGTGGACCGGGCCTTACTACTACCCTCTAGCTCCATTCTGTTCTTCAACTTACGGTTCTCTATAGTTTGAGCAAATGGTACCATCTTCCCATAGTTCATGTTAGAATTCAAAGCAGTTGTAGCGGCCTCATTGATAACCAAGAGGTTAAGGCCCTGCACAAACTGGCGCACTCTAGCCTCCGTAGTGGGCAACATGTGAATATCATACTTGGACAGGCGCGCGAACTCCATATAGTACTCCCACATACTCTTGATACACTGTTTTAGGTTCTCAAATTTTACGGCATGGGCTTCCTTAGTCTCGGCAAGCAAGAAATTATCCATGAAAGCATCCGCAAACTCACTCCACCTCGCCGGAGGGCTTCCCTCCTCGCGGGAGTCCTTTCCCACATCTCAAACAAAAAATAGGCCACCCTCTTCAGGTGTTAGGAGACCAACTCCACTCCCTTTGTCTCAGTAGCACGCATAACTCTGAGGATTTTGTGCATTTCATAGATGAAGTCTTGGGGATACTCCTCGGGATCAGTACCTGTGAACACTGGAGGAACCATCTAAAGAAACCTGTTAACTTTAGAACCAATAGAGTCCCCTTGCTGACTAGAAGAAGTGGGGGCATCATTCGACCTCTGGACCTGGGAAGCCACGTTTTGAGCCAACATCTGTATGGCTCCCCTAAGATCCTCATCAGAAACACCGGGACCGAAAGATGGGGATGGAGGTGGATCCGTAATATCGGTTGGAAGATTCATTGTGCCCTCATCAAGTATAAGAACTGGTGCAGCCTGAGCAGGAATAGTAAAACCAGGCAGTGTAGTAACTGGGAGAATATCCTCACCCCTCGGGTATTCACCCACATCATCAATGGTAGAATAAACCGCCATCCCTGACGTAACATTGGCTTTTTGGCCAGTTCTTGCCTTCTTCTTAGACGCCATTTACTGAAAGTTAGAGCAATGCACGAGTTAAATGAGGAACAATGGTACAATCAGCTTTATCGCACGATCAAGAACATCAGAGAAGGGTATTATTCCTAAATGTCCAAGTAGCTTCCTAATTATAGTTGTGGTCGACAACACACGATAAGAATGACTCTAGTAGACACAGCTCCGAGACATCCTAGGTCACTTTAAAGACTTAGGCTCTGATACAAAGTTTGTCACGCCCCGAACATGGGGAGCAAGACTATACAATACCTTCTACCCGAACTTACTCATGAATGACAGTAAGATCCAATTCCTTAATTAATCAGTGGGATGGATCAAGTAAATAACAACACCAATTCATTATCAGCAGCTACATCATTTATAAGCTTCCAAATTACATACTTTTTCATAGTTAATGTGGAACATGTGATACAATTACAATATTACTACTTTGACTTTCCACTAACCAACATACCACCCACGCTATGTCCCTCTATTATATATAATAGAGTACAATGATAGTGCCAGGCTCCGGCTATACCTCAAAACATGGTGATAAAATGAACAAATATACATGACCTCGAGTGAAGTGGGGCTCACAAAATCAACTGGGCAAAGAGTGTAGTGCTATCGCTGATAAGTGTCGCCTGCTGTGGAACCACCTGCATCCCTTAAAGATGCAGCCCCCTGGCAAAAGGGACGTTAGAACTGTCGAATAGTACTAGTATATATGACTAAACACTCTCTCAAAGAAACGAGCAGTAATGCAAGTAAGGACAGTCATAATATCAGTTAAATCCTCAAACAATTACCAAATATCAAATTAGAGATAAGATAAGTTTTAAATAAATTTTCAAATTTTAAGTTGGGAAATTTTTGGTACCGGTATACAACTATTCACAATTTCGATTACGATTTCCAACACATTCACCACCATGTGTGCAGCATGGCATCTGATGATGACCCGATCGGCTAGGCCGTCTCATGTGGGACATCAACCAAATCACAATTTCAATTATAATTTATAACACAGTCACCGCCATGTGTGCGACATGGCGTCCTATCACGGCCCGATTGACTAGGCCGTCTCATGTGAGACATCACCCTTTTCTATCAATCATCCCGTTTAATATTTCTTGCACATATCTTTATTTCATTGGCCCTAATGGTCACAATTGTATTTGTTCTCTTGGCACATTGGTCATGTTTCATATTTCATATTTCGCATTACGTGATTCGTATTTCTTGCTTCGTATTTCATGCACACCTTTTTATTTTCAACCATCATCATGTACTTTCCAACAATAAGGTATTTCTATTCAAGACATTTAAGCACATATTTGAGCAAAAAGGAGTCTTAGGTACATCACGATTTCTTACACAATCTTTCTTTAGCTTCCATTTGAAACACAACTTGAAGTCAAGGCATTTAGATATGTAACCCATACTTTGAACACATTATCAAATAGTATTACAATATAACAAGAGCATTTAAATTACCTTTTGATCATGGATATCTGGACACCAGCTTATTGAGGTAATCGATTCACAATGAGCAACTCGGGACTTACATGGATATTGTAGGGTTCAATTTTTAAGAGAAGAGTTTAGCCAACATACCTCACTTGAGCTTCCTTAAATCTAAAATGTTATGGAAATCTTAGCAACTTCAATCTTTATTAGAAAAGTAACAAATTGAACCAAAATTAGGAAGATGATCATGGTTCGAGCTCATTTGAGCAATTTATCAAGAAATAGGTGTACATTAATGTTTCAAGGTCCTTTTATGTAGGATTCCTTCATCCCACAACCCTATTTACTATTTTAGCTCAACAATCTCCCTACAACCCATGATCAATCATGCATTCAAAATAAGCCACTCCCATACCAATGAATTATCTTACTAATTTCCCATTTCTAGTTAAATTTCGAAATTAAGAGATAGTGTGTAGAATCTTACCTCTTGGATGAATACCTAGTGTGCTTCCATTGTTTATTCTTCCATGATTTTGAGTATAAATTGGGGAATAATTGATTGAGGTACTCTCTCCCTCTCTATAGCCTTGTCTCTCTCTCAAAATATCAAGTTCTCCCTTCAAAAATGGTCCATAGAGTCTAAATAATGAAGCGGGGTCGGGTTATAAAACCCAAAAATGAAGCTCCAAAATGGGATTTGCGGTCGCATATGCGACCGCATAATGCTTATACGATCTGCGAAATGGCCCTCTGGAACTAGGCTGGTCTGCCCCATTCTGCGACCGTTATGCGGTCCACAGACCTGTTCTGTGGTCGCATAATGCGCCGCAGAACCTCCCTCCGCAAAATTTCTATGCTTGTTCTGCGATCAGTATGCAGCCCGCGAAATCGTTTTGAGGTCGCAAAATGATCCATCAAATGACATCCAACAATAGCTGAAATGACTGCCTCAGTCTGCGGCCATTCTGCGCCCCATAGAGTGATTCTGTGGCTGCATAATGGGCTAGAGAAATGCCCTATTCTGCCAAATATTTTCCTTCAACTCCCCAGCACACTGTTAAACCCAAAAGGTCTATATCGCGGCTCGCAAGCTCGCAGCAAATAATCTCTACTACCATAAATTCATACGCCTACTTTGGAACCACGAAACCCCGGGTGTTAGGAAAATTTTACAGGGCCTTACATCCTCTCCTACTTAAGATCATTCGTTCTCGAATGAGGGTCTAAATCCGTCCTTAAAACTCATCATGACCCAGCTGTTCTTCACACACTAGCAAACCCAAATTTTTTCTAACTCTCCAAATTTCCAAATATTTCGGCCGAGTTTTCCTTGTAACTGGGTCTATCCACCTATCACAGAATCCCAGAAACCAATCCTAATAGCATGTACACAAACCAACGATGCAACATAATATGAAACAACACCAATCGTGGCCTCATAAGCAATATATTACTAGAAAGGAAACACCCTGAGCATAAACTGTACAAGTGATACTTAGTTCATAGAAAGTAATTTCATAGAAACTATTACATAGCTATTCAAACAAATGAGGGTACTTCTTTTCATTTCTTCTTCGGCCTCCCAGGTGGCCTCTTCAACCTGCTGGTTTCTCCTTAACACTTTCACGGAGGCAATTTCTTTACTTCTTAGCTTTCGGACCTGCCTATCAAGAATGGCAACTAAAGTTTTTTCATAGGCCAGTTCTTCATTTACCTCAATAGTCTCAACTGGCACAATAGCCGAAGGATCTCTAACTACCTTCTTAAACATAGACACATGGAATACCAGGTGCACTAGTGACATCTGAGGTGGTAGTTCAAGCTTGTACGCCACCTGACAAATCCTCTGAATGATTCTGTATGGCCCGACATACCTCGGACTCAATTTCCCTTTCTTTCCAAACCACATTATACCCTTAATGGGGGAACCTTCAACAATAACCAATCATCTTCTTTAAACTCCAAATCTCTGTGACGAACATCCGAATAGGACTTTCGACGACTTTGATCAGTTAGCAACCTATCCTTAATGACCTTAACCTTCTCCACAGCCTGATGCACGAGGTCTGGTCCAATTAATTCTGCTTCCCCAATCTCGAACCACCCAATGGGGGATCTACATCTCCTACCATATAAGGCCTCGAATGCTTCCATCTGAATACTAGCATGATACCTGTTGTTGTAGGAAAATTCTATGAGCGGAAAATAATCATCCCAGCTACCCTTGAAGTCAAGGACACAAGTGCACAACATATCCTCAGTCTGTGGGTGAAAGGTTGTACTAAGATTCACCTGAGTACCCAAATCTTGCTGAAATTCCTTCCATAAATTAGTCGTCAACTATGCCTCTCAATCCGAAATTATAGAAACTGGAGTGCCATGCAACCTGACTATTTCCTTGATATACAACCGAGCATACTAATCCGGTGTGTCGGTAGATTTAACTGGCAAAAAGTGTGCTGATTTCGTGAGTCAATCCACAATCACCAAAATTGAGTCGATTGTGCGTGGCGTGCACGACAGTCCCACCACAAATCCATATTAATCATTTTCCACTCCCATATTGGAATTTCTATGTTCTGTACCAACCTACTAGGCCGTTGATGTTCGGCCTTTACTTACTGACAACTCGGACATCTTGCCACAAAGTCCGCGAGATTCCTCTTCATGTCATTTCACCAATAGAATTCCTTGAGATCATGATACATCTTTGTAGAGCCCAGGTGTACGGAATACCTGGAAGTGTGATCCTTGGTCATGATTCATTCTCGGAGACCATCTACATTTTGAACACATAGCCGCCCTTGGTACCTTAGTGTACCATCATCCACGCCAAGTGAAAAATCCATTGTGTTATGTTTATGAATGCCCTCCTTCAATTGTACCAACAATGGATCGTCGTATTGCTTCTCTTTGACTTCCACAACAAGCGATGATTCAGCCCTATTTTGCATAATTACCCCTACTTCACTAGAGTCCGCAAGACAAACTCCCAAACTAGACAATCGATGAACCTCCTTGGCCAACGGCCTTTGATGTGCCGCCAAGTAAGCCAAACTACCCATAGATTTCCGGCTAAGAGCATCTTCCACAACATTGGCTTTTCACGGGTGATATAGAATATCAAGGTCGTAATCTTTGAGTAACTCCAACCATCTTCTCTGCCTCAAATTCAATTCCTTCTATTTGAAAATGTAATGAAGACGCTTATGGTACGTGAATATATCCACATGAACCCTATATAAATAATGAAGCAAAAATTTCAATGCAAATATCACCGCCGCAAGTTCTAAGTCATGTGTTGGATAGTTCTTTTCATGATTCTTGAGTTGCCTAGAATCATAAGATATTACCTTGCCATGTTGCATCAATACACACCCAAGCCAGATTCTTGAAGCATCACAATACACCACAAACCCATATGTACCCTTTTGTAGGGATAACACTAGCACCGTAGTCAATGTTGATTTCGGCTCCTAGAAGCTCCTTTCACAAGCATCTGACCATTGGAACTTAACCGCCTTCTGCGTCAAATTATTCAACGGAGAGGTGAGAGTAGAGAACCCCTCCACAAACTTCCTGTAATATCCAGCTAAGCCCAAGAAACTACGAATCTCTGTTGGAGTAGTAGGTCTAGGCCAATTCTTCACAACTGCAATCTTCTGAGGATCCACCTTAATTCCTTCCCTTGAGACGACATGACCCAAGAACGTGAAAGAGTCAAGCCAAAATTAAAAAATAGAAAATATCGGTTGGAAGAAAAATTGTACCCTCATCAAATGTAGGAACTGGTGCAGCCTGAGCAGGAATAGTAAACCCAGGCAGTGTAGTAACTGGGGAAATATCCTTACCCCTCGAGTGTTCACCCACATCATCAATGATAGAATAAACCACCATCCCTAGCATAATATTGGCTCCTTGGCCAGTTCTTGCCTTCTTCCTAGGCACCATTTACTGAACGTTAGAGCAATGCACGAGTTAAAGGAGGAACAATGGTACAATCAGCGTTATCGCACGATCAAGAACATCAAAGAAGAGTATTATTCCTAAATTTCCAAGTAGCCTCCTAATTATAGATGTGGTCGACAACACACCGATAAGAATGACTCTACTAGATACGACTCTGAGACATTCTAGGACACTTTAAAACCTTAGGCTCTGATACAAAATTTGTCATGCCCCGAACTTAGGGAGCAAGACTGTACAATACCTTCTACCCGAACTTACTCACGAATGATAGTAAAATCCAATTCATTGATTAATCAGTGGGATGGATCAAGTAAACAACAACACCAATTCATTATCAGCAGCTACGTTATTTATAAGCTTCCAAATTACATACTTTTTTATAGTTAATGTGGAACGTGTGATACAATTACAACATTACTACTTTGACTTTCCCCACACAAACATACCACCCATGCTATGTCTACGGGGCCTCTATTAGATACAAAAGAGTACAATGATAGTACCGGAAACAAGAAGTAATGCAAGTATGGATAGTCATAATATCAGTTAAAGCCTCAAACAATTACCAAATATCAAATTAGAGATAAGATAAGTTTTAAATAATTTCTAAATTTTAAGTTGGGAAATCTTTGATACTGGTATACCATTATTCACAATTTCGATTACAATTTCCAACACAGTCTCCACCATGTATGCGGCATGGCGTCCGTTTACGACCCGATCGGCTAGGCCGTCTCATGCGAGATATCAACCAAATCACAATTTCAATTACAATTTCTAACACAGTCACCGCCATGTGTGCGCCATGGCATCCAATCACGACCAAATCGGCTAGGCCGTGTCATGTGAGACATCACCCTTTTCTATCAATCATACCATTTCATATTTCTTGCACATATCTTCATTTTATTGGCACTAGTGGTCACAATTGTATTATTTTTCTTGGCACAACTTTGATTACGATTTCGTTGGCACTGTTCACAATTTCGATTACGATTTCCAAACAGTTACCACCATGTGTGTGGCATGGCGTCTGATCATGACCTGATCAGCTAGGCCGTCTTATGCGAGACATCAACTAAATCATAATTTCAATTACAATATCTAACACAGTTACTGCCATATGTACAGCATGGCGTCCGATCATGACCCGATCAGCTAGGCCGTCTCATGTGAGACATCACCCTTTTCTATCAATCATCCCATTTCATATTTCTTGAACATCTCTACATTTTATTGGCACTAATAGTTATAGTTGTATTATTTCTCTTGGCACATTGGCCGTGTTTCATATTTCACATTTCGCATTACGTGATTCGTATTTCATGTTTCGTATTTTATGCAAACCATTTTACTTTCAACCATCATCATCGACTTTCCAACAACAAGGCATTTCTATTCAAGACATTTAAGCACACATTTGAGCAAATAGGTGTTTTAGGCACATCACGATTCCTTACACAATCTTTCATTAGCTTTCATTTGAAGCACAACTTGAAGTCAAGTCATTTAGATATGCAGCCCATACATTGAACACATTCTCAAATAGTAGTACAACATAACAAGAGCATTTGAATTACATGTTGATCACAAATTTCTGTTGACACCAGCTTATTCGGGTAATCGATTCACAATGAGCAACTCGGGACTTACAAGGATATTGTGGGGTTCATTTTTTTAAGAGAAGAGTTTAGCCAACATACCTCACTTCAGCTTTCTTAACTCTAAAATGTTCCAGAAATCTTAGCAACTTCAATCTATTTTAGAAAAGTAAAAATTGAACCAAAATTAGGAAGATGATCATTGTTCTAGCTCATTTGAGCATTTTATCAAGCACTAGGTGTACATTAAGGTTTCAAGGTCCTTTTATGGAGGATTCCTTCACCCCACAAGCCCTTCTTTACTATTTTAGCTCAACAATCTCCCTACATCCCACGATCAATCATGCATGCAAAACAAGCCACTCCCACACCCATGAATTATCTTACTAATTGCACATTTCTAGTTAAATTTCGAAATTAAGACATTGGGTGTAGAATCTTGCCTCTAGGATGAATACCTAGTGTGCTTCCCTTGTTAATTTCTCTCCCTCTCTGGAGCCTTTTCTCTCTCTCTGACTCTATAGCCTTGTTAATCTCCTTGGGAATAATTGATTGAGGAAGTCTCTCCCTCTCTAGAGCCTTTTTTCTCTCTCTCAAATTATCAAGTTATCCCTTCAGAAGTGGTCCACATGGTCTAAATAACGAAGTGGGGTCGGATTATAAAACCCCAAAATTAAACTCTGAAATGGGATCTGTGGTTGCATATGCGACCGCATAATGCTTCTACGGTACGCAAAATGGCCCTCCGGAACTGGGATGTTTTGACCCACTATGCAGCCGTTCTGTGGTCCGTAGACCTGCTCTGCGGTCACATAATGCGCCGCAAAACCTCCCTTCATAAAAGTTGCATGCTGGTTGTGCGATCAGTGTGCGGCCTGCGAAATCGTTTTGCAGTCGCATAATGGGTCGCAAAATGACATCCAAAAATGGCCCAAATTACTGCCTTACTCTACGGCCATTCTGCAGTCGCATAATTGCTGTAGAAATGCCCTATTCTACCAAACATTTTCCTTCAACTCCCCAGCGCACGGTTCAACCAAAAAAGTCCGTACCGCGATCATTAATACATACGCCTACCTCGGCACCACGAAACCTCGGGTATTAGGAAATATTTACGAGGCCTTGCACTTATCGTAATGTCTCCATACTGGCTAGTGTTCGGGAAAGCTTGCCATCTTCCGATGGAACGAAAGCATAAGGAAATGTGGGCTTCAAAGAAACTGAAATCTTGATTTGGTTATAGCCGCTAACTTGCTGGTTGCACACTTGAATGAATTGGATGAGTTCTGGTACAATGCATATAAGAGTTCATCCTTGTACAAAGAAAAGAAGAAATATCTTCATGACAAATACATTTAGAAAAGAGTTCAAGGTGGGTAATCTTGTATTGTTGTTTAACTCAAGGTTGGGGATGATTCCCGAGAAGCTCAAGTCCAAGTGGAGTGGCTCGTTCGAAATTGTTGCTATGACACCTTTCGGTATTGGATTGGAAAAAGAAGAACAATGAAGTATTCCATCAATATTTACCGGGTGAAGCACTACTTGGGTAAAGTTGGAGAGAGCCACGTGGTGGCGGTCATCTACTTCACTTGAAAATGCTTTGACATTGCGTCGTGCCACGACGTTAAATCAGTCACTTCTTAGGAGGAAACCCAAGTTCTTTTCCTTTTTCTTTTGCAGTTAGGTGTTATTTATTGTTTCTAACTTGATTTTAAGTGTGCTACATGGTTGGGTGTTACATGCAAGAAGGGTGGACAAAAATGGCTAAGTGTTGAAGGAAATGCGGACAACACATTTTTATTGTGCGGTCGCATAATTAATCACAGCAGAAGAGCTTATGCGGCCACACATTTCACATGAGGACCGCACTTACGGAAGCTCAAAATAATGATAAGTTACAAATTCTTTGAAGTTTGGGCCTGTCAGTGCGGGGCTAATCTGCGGCCGCGAGATGAATTATTCGGACCACACAACCGACACATCCATTGCTGCCCAGGTGAAGGAGTGCAAACAACACTTGGAATTGTGCGGCCGCACTTAGCATTTTTCCCTTTCAAAACGTCTGAGTATAAATAGACGTTCTTCTTTCATTTTACACTTTTCACCAACCATAGAATTACTTTTTCTCTACAAGCTTTACTAAGAGATTTTCACTATCAACCACATAGACATACATGTGCTCACACGATCTAGTACACTCACTTCGTATGGTATGCTTCACTTCATATTAATCTTTTGTGTTAGTTAAATTTTTGAGATTTTCAATTTCTTTTTTGGCCATTTGATATTAAAGTTCATTCATGTGTCCATGTGGGGTAGATATGTGCTGGGTAGTTATTAATACATGCTAAAATGGGTTGGCTTAATTAGATTTTATGTGAACACCAAGTTCCCATACTGATTTGTACAAGTAATCGAAAAATCTAAGTGAAAAAGCACTGACTGCTCGTTAATTTTGAAATATGTGGAAGCACTTGAATTTGTATAGTCTACGGTTTGGTTGTTTTGGTAACTGGTGAAGGCAAGTACTTTCTGAGGCCGCACTTTAATTGTGCAAATTGCAAAATTACTGTTGAGGCCGCACTTTGGGTCCGCACTGCTAACTCAAAAGTGCAAACTACACTTAAAATTCCGCGAACTGCATATGAATTATGCGGCCGCACTTTGGCCGTCGCACTGTCTTCAGAGAAGAGGCAATTGAGCCACTGATCTTGCTTGTCAGAAGTGCGGTCGCACATAAAAATGTGTAGTCCGCAGTCCCATTTCATGCCCGCATATCAGAAAAATGCGCACTACAAATCCCATATTCTGCAAGCATGTCTTCCTGTTGTAACCCTACTGTGTCCACATTGTTCTCCCTTGCATACATAATTCCTAGTTGTATTGAATGATGACGTGCAACTAACAATCATCTTTGTTTTTATACAAATAATGGTTCGATCACCAGGCCGCGACAATACTGCCAAGGTAGAGGTGCCTTGCCCCTCAGTGAGCCCAAGACTATTTGGAAGAAGGCCACAACAGGCAGAGGGAGGGATGCAGTCCTCTCCCACTCTAGTTCTTATGCCCTGTCTAGGGAGGCTTTCGAGGTCAACTCTATCTATATTCCGGAGGAACACACAGCTACACAGTCCAGGCAACATAGGCGATTTGAGCCTTTGGATGTGCCTTCATCATCTCACAAAATTTCCGAGGTTTATGAAATTGATAGCCATGCCTCTGAACCAGCGGCTCCAGTGTCCGGCGTGCAAGATATGCTAGATGATGGAAAAAGGGGAAAAGGTACATCTACTGGGTTGAGCAGACAAAGAAGAAGGAAGCTTGGGAAAACAGATTTGTGAGTTTGGCTGCTTTTACTGATTTTCGGATGTTGTGGCCGTGAGATCATTGACACATGAGAGGAAGTTTCTGTGTAGGGATCTTGATAGATACAACCCTGCAGTTCAGGACAAGAAAGGGATGGATGTTGTTTACTGAGAAGGTCTTGGATGTCAAGGAGCACCTTGTCCACGAGTTCTATGCCAACATTTCATACATTTACAAGGGGACAAAGGTGACCAAGGTACGTAACATTAAGGTGAAGTTTGATCAGCACACGCTGAACGCATACTTAGGATTTAGGGACGTGGAGCCAAAGGTGTACCTATAGAAGTTGGCCTTGAAAGAATAGGTCCAGCCATGACTTGCTGAGATCTTAGCTCTGGGACCACCTCCACCATGGATTACTACTCGGGTATCCATTCAGCAAAGTACATTGAGCTTTGAGGTAAAAGGTTGGCAGACCTTTGTGTGTAGCAGGCTTGACCCATGCCAGAATGAGAACAACTTGGTTGTTCCACATACGGTTTTAGTGGCTTTTATCATGGCCGTGTACCCGATCAATGTGGGTGCTCTGATGTCAGCCAAAATCTCTTTGGTAGTGCAGTAGACTAACACAGCTTACCCCTACTTCAGTACCATTACAAATAACCTCATATATGCAAAGTTAGAGCCAAAGCCATTTGATACAAAGGTAAATCCCAAGAAGCCATTTGAGTGGTACTCGTTGCAGGATCGCACCAACCCGATGAAGAGTGCTCAACCTTCTACTACAATAGGCCAGCAAGATGAGCCGATAGTGGTGGTTTCTAACACAACTGATATTCCATCTACATTAGCTGAGACCTCTACCAGTGCAGTAGCTATGCCTCCGCCTCCATCTTCGGCTCCGTCCACATCTCCTTCAATAGCTCATAGGATAGTCCCTACTCCGGTTTTGAGGCTGGTGCCCATGCCTATAGGCCTACTTTCTGCTTTGCGAGTCTCCCAGAAATTGGAGAATGCAAACAACTGGATGCAGGAAGCTACTTCAAAGCTATCTGAGATATCTAGTACTGTTGCAAGGCAATCATCCACATAGGCACCACAACATTCTACTGAGCTTGATGAGAAGCTGTGCAAGATTCTGGACAACCAGAAGGTAATCATGGACACTCTGGTACATCATGGTTCAGTTATTGAGGGCTTGACCAAGCAGGTCAAGAAGATGCGGAAGTGTCAATCCAGAAAGAAGTCTGTAGACAAGTTACGAGTTGAGGTGACCCGGCTAGCTACAACTGGGGATTTACTATTTGATATGCTTTTTGACCCAAACCAATCCACCCCAGATCCAGCAGCACAGGTTGCTTCAGCTGGATAATCTGAGAAGCCATGCTTACTGCCGACACTGCTGACGTAGTGTGTGCAATGTTCGCCACTCCCGCGACTCCCAGATATGATGATGATGATATACAGTTAGCTGAGTCAACATGGGTTGATGCTACTGGGGACACTAAGATGTCCAAGGCTTCTTAAGGAGTTTCTTCCCCCTCTCTCCTTTTATTCTTATTTTGTTAAGCATTGGGAACTATTGTTCAGTTGTTTTCTTTGATTTTTGTTTTTGTTAGTAGCTTTTATTTATGTTAGTAGTTTTTATGTTTCCCATAGAAGTATAGATAATAATCCTTTGGTTTTCTTAATATCACGGTTCTTTCTAAAGGTAGTCTTTTGTGTGAACCGGGTGACTCTTCCCGAGGATGTATTGTGTGATAGCCTTCTTAAGGGAATGAGTCCATTTTTGTGTTTAGGTAATAATAATAGCAGTAGTAATGAATAAAATCCCTAATAGAGTCATTCTAACAAAAAGAGTTATGCATGCTTGATTTGACACCAACACACTTAACTGCGTGCTTATGGTTTGAAACAACATTTTTGAAATAAAATAGCTCTAGTTAGTGACTTAGAGACTCTTGAGTTGACTTTTATAGTCATTGAGTGGTTGATCGGACCAAAAATTGATTGTTATTATTGTAGGCTTTAGACTCTACCCTCTTTTACGGTCTAGTTGCATGAGGAGTTAGGTGATTTTGTTGTGACTTCAAGTATTTGCGTGCATGGTCTAGAATTTTCCCCAAATGCATTTCAAGATGAAGTTCTAGGTTTGCTTGGTTTGGAAGATGATTGTAGGATCCTTCGTCCATTTGAGATTTCTACTTCCACCCAATACCTTTTATCCCTAGTCAACCCCCTCTAATCCTTTAGCCTTTCTTAATTGGTAACCGTGCTACAAGTATTTACCCATTTTGTTGTAATCCTCTCTTGGCACACGGACCTTCCTTAACACTCTTTTTAAATAAGTAGCTTAAGGAATAGTTTTGGGGGATAGTTAAGGAATTTGAAAGAGGTATCAAGGCACCAAAAAGAGAAAAGAAATGATGTCTATGAAAAGAGAAGGAAAGAAAAGAAAAAGGATAAAGAGGAAATGCTAAAAAGAGAATAAAAAGGAAGGTTGATGGAGGCAAAAAGAGGCAATTATCTCTAGTATGAGCATCAAGGGAGAAAAAGAATAAAATGAACAAGAAAGTGTGATGTCAAGTCTCTCTAGCCCCCAAGAAAAGTAAATGCCTTTAAGAGTTGGTAAATGTGAGCCAAGAAATGAAAATGTGGAGTGCTTAAGGAAGGGTTTAACCTCTTATCCCATATGGTATCCTACCCCAATCCAAAATCATTCATTACAACCCGAAAGAAGTCCTACTTGATTTTGAACCGAGTGAGCTTACATTAGTGGTGATCTACATGAGGGGAAATCCTATGGTACTTAAAGCCTTACCTGTGACATTCTTTTGTGAGAGAAGAGTGAACCTTTAATTAATCTAAAAATTGAGTGCTAACTCTTGCAGCAAGCTTGGTAAATGGAAGGCAGACGAGGAAGAGTTTGGAGTCCACCATGATCTGCATGATAGAGCAAGAGTCCTTGATGAGCGAAGTCAATTCTTAAGCTCAAGTATCACATTAGATCTATATGTGCATAAAATGTGATTTGTCACCTTGTTGAAAATGCATGAGTATTATCGGTATGCATGAGTATGAATGGCTTACAATTGACTCTTTTAAATGAACTTTAACTTTGAGGAGGTGGTAACTAATCTATTTGCTTGAGGACAAGAAAAGACTTAAGTTTGGGCGAGTTGATAAGTGTTGATTTTAACCACTTATTAGTACCTTCTTAGTTTTAGTCCGCAAATGTTGATTTTTCTTCCCAAAACTAATGAAATTGTGCAAATTGTAGGCATGTTGGAGAATGGAACCTCAACGAAGAAATCTAACTAAAAAGGATTGTTCCTGTTCATAAAACAAGAAGGAGCGCAACATGCCAAAAGTGCAGTCCGCAGAAGAAAGTGCAGACCATAGAATTACCGCGACGGCCGCAGATCTGTTACCTGAAGCTTAGAGGATATTTGGAAAGGTGCAGACCGCATACAATTTATGGGGCCACAAAGCATGATTGCACTGACAAGAATTCAAATAGTTCAGAGAATATGCAAAACGACCAAGTGTGAAGCCTTGCCAAAAGTGCAGCCATAGAAGAAAAAGTGCGGCCATAGAACCTGAAGTGCAGCCGCGGACTGAAGTGTGCGGCTGAAGAAGTCCGGCACCTACAGAGGTAAGAAAAGTGCAGACCACACATGTGTGCGACCGCAGAACCTCTCGAAGGACATTTTTGTCAGCGAATTTTGGGCCACTATAAATAGATGGGAACCACTTTTTTATGGAAAGTTTTATAATATTTAGTGTTGTAGTCGTCATACTTTACCACTTTGGGTAAGTAGTGACCATTTACGGTGAAGAAATATTAGTTTTATCAATTTAATTTTGTTTTATTGATTTAGTTAGTTATTCTTCTTTGTTTTCTTCGATTTCTATCATAAGTGGCAAGATTTTCTCTAGGGTTGTGACCTAGACCTAGTGTGTAAACCTTATAGGTGATTAATCTAATGCTTGTTTATGATTTGATGTTTATTATTTAGCCTTGTTCATGCATTATTTCTAGAATTAATTGTTGCAAATAATGATTCGTGCCTATTTGACTTGGTTCTTACTTGAAAAAGAGGGACTTAGTCTAGTAAAACTTGGCTAATAAGAAATTGGGCTAGTTAAGGTTTTGGATAGCCTAATTAAAGAGTTTGAACTAGAGATAGGGAAAACCCGACTTGAACTCATATCAACTATTTTAATTGATACCCAGTTGGGTTTGAGAAAACCAATTTGGGCAAAATCTCTCTATATTCAAGAGGTACTGAGTGAGTAACTTAGAGTTGAGAGTTATAATGCATCCTGGTCACTAAATCAAGCATGAACATGATTTACTCATGTGGCTAACACTTAGGTGAAGGTTACATCCCTAGGACTTTTACTCGTTTTCTAGTTTCTTTTCCTTAATTGATCATTGCTAGGGTCAATTTTAGAAGTAGAAAACAAAATCCCTTATTTGGAAGTGCAATTGAGATATTTCATTTACGCTCACCAAGTGTACAACCTAACACCCATATTTAACTTCCTGTGGAAATCGACCCTGACTTTTGTTGGGTACTATTCTTCCAATGATCGTTTCCACTCACTATTGAGTGCGCACTGGGTATGGATCAGTTTTTGGCACCATTGCCGGGGAGTTTTATGGTGTTAGCTATATATTTTAGTGTGTTCTTGAAATATCTTCTTTCCGTTCCGTGTTACTAACTTGTTGAAGAAATCATAGGTACAAACGTTGCGAACAATGAGCTCAGATATATGTCATTGGGGGACTTGGACGGTGAGGAGGAACAACTCGATGAGGTACCTCAAGTGCCACAACAGAATCGGCGAGGCCAGGTTCCCCGAGACAACGTGCCCGTACCACCCCCATCTCCACCACCTCAACCACAAGCGACACAACACCAGAGTTTTCCCAATGAAAGTTATGACAGTGCAATAGCCCCCCCTCATATTAGGGCGGGGAACATTCAAATTACCAATGTGATGCTCACTTTGCTAGAGCAACGAGGCCTTTTCACCGATGCGCCACATCAAAATGCCTATAAACATTTGAAGGGCTTTGTAGATACGTGTTTGGGGAGCAAGCAAACTAATGTTTCCGAGGATGCTTTGAGGTTAAGGCTTTTCCCCGTCTCTCTACGGGATAAATCTTTATATTGGTTGTAACGTTGACCAAATCATTCAATACATACTTGGGATGACTTGGAGAATAAGTTTATTGCTAAGTGTTTTTCTCCCATACATACAACTACTCTTAGGGATGAAATATTGGCTTTCGTGTAAGAGCCAAATGAAACTTTGCATGAGATTTGGGAGAGGTATCGGATTATTGTGAAGGAGTGCCTGAAAAATGATATGACCGACAATATGATCCAGAAAACTTTCTACCATGGTATCAATACTACGAACCAATGTATGGTAAATCAATTGGCCGGTGGAAACTGTATGACAACACCTTATGCAGAGGTATGTGAGATTCTTGATGAGATGGCGGTAACATTGTCGGCTAGGAAATCCCGAGCTAATGTTCCACAAGGTGATCCCAACATGATGCACCTCCACAGAGAGTTGCAAGACCGTGGGCAAGACATTGCCAAATTAACAACAACCATGACTCAACTGGAAAAGGCACAACTTAATCAAGTGCAATATCCTAAGCAAGTGCAAGCTATGGAGGGAGTTAATGTATTTGTGAACAAGAAGAGGACCAAGGGTCCACAAATGCACACTAGAGTGGAGAATTATGTGCAAGATGATGGTGATATTGATCAAGATTATTCTTATCATGAGAAAGAAGAGGAATTTCAATATGCGAACAATTTTCAAGGGCAAAGAAATAACTTCCACGGCTCAAATCAACAAAAACGGCAACCACAAAATATCTAAGGCAATTAGAGTTCTAACAATCAAGGCAATTGGCATAATAACAACAATCAAGGAAATTGGAGTGGAAATATTCAAGGAAATTGGGGAGGTAACAATAAGGGTAGTTGAGGAAACAATCAAGGCAATCGGGGGTCGGGTTTTCAAAGGCCCTCAATGTATCAACAACCGAGCAACCCACCTCCTTATCCTTCCCATGGTTCAAGTTCTTCAAAAACTGAGATGGGTCATATTGAGAATATGTTTAATCAAATGATGGAAAAGAATACCGATTCGGATGCCCAACTTACCTCACACAGCACATTAATGCATAATCTAGAAGTTCAAATGGGGCAAATCTCTCAAGCTCTAAATTTTTGTCCTAAGGCTGCACCACCAAGTGAAACGACATAATTTAGACAAACTTGGTTCAAAATCAATTAGGACTTAAAGGGTTGTAGTTTAGGCTTTTGGTTAAGGTAGGGCACAATTTTGGTTAGAGTGACTCAAAACCTCCCTAAGCATTTCAATTTTTCAACAATCAAAGTACACTTCCTTCAGGCACTTTTCCACCCTTTCTTCATTTTTCATTTCATCACCTAGTCTTCCATTTATTCACAATTCCTTATTTTTCCTTCCTTTTTCTTCTTTCTTACTCATTTCTTTTCTCAAAAATCAAGGAAGGTTCCACTATTTGTTTTATTACCTTTCACCTTTTAAGCAACTTCCACATCACAACTTTTCCAACCTTCACCCTCAAACTTAGGATTTTAGACTATGTTTACACTTTCAAAGTACTTAGGGAGGTAGGATACAAAAGGATAGATTACTAAAGAATGAAAGGTTAAAGCTTGTAACATGGTTGCCAAAGAAAAAGTTTAAGGGCTCGAAAGGGGTTGACTAGAGAAAATATGCAAGGGTAGGAAATTGAAGGCATAATGACGATCCAAGGAAGGCCTAACATCATTTTTCAAACCAAGTTAGTCTAGGATTTCGCCTTGAAGCACATTCCGGGCGAGTTCTAGACTACAAATAATGTAAAAGAACTCACAATAAATCTCACCACACATGGAACATGAAAACTCGAGTAGAATACAAATCCAAAATCTAATTGAAACCAATGAACTCAAAGAAGTCACATATATCCTAAGAGACTATTTAATGAATCAAAGAGACAAAAACTGAGTCTAAAAGTCATGACAAGGATCTTTACTTCAATCATTTTTCTTTTTCAACGATTAAGAATTCATATGCCAAGGTTTAAATCATGTTGGTACCAAGCAAGCCAAAAACTAGCCAATGGGCAAAAACACCAACTCAAACCACTTATTCTACCTAAATTAACAAAAATTATATCTAAACTACAGGACTAATTCCCTTAAGAAAGTCGCCTAGCTATCCGTCACGGGGAAAGGTCGACACAATAATTTACCAAAAATTACCCGGTTCAAAAAGAAAATTGGCATCCTCGGAAAAAGAACCGTGGTCTAATGAAAACCAAGGATATTGCCAACAAAACATATACATTCTATTTATAAAAAACAAGAAGCTAATAAACATCAAGTCAATAAACCATACTATATATAAAAAAAAAAATTCAAGAAGCTATTAAACATATAAATATAACACATCACATGAAAACAAAATATCAATCTACCATATGACCAATTATATAAGAAGCCACCCCCAACTAGAAATGTTGCAATGTCCTCAATGAAACTAAACAAAAAGAGTAAAATGGTAGAAAGTGCTCCCTAAATATTGCATCAAGTTCTCTCCTCGTTGTTGGACTTAGTCGCATCCTCCTCTGCTTCCTCTTCCTCGGACCAATGAACTGTAGCATCATCATCATCTTCCGGCTCAATCGATGGTACTGACTCATGAGGCTTTAGACCTTTTCATAGCCCCTTCACACCCTTCCACATGCGGGTGAAGAGTTTATCTCTTTTCTTCTCCCTCTTCTTCAGCCTAGTGTGTGCATTTGCCAACTTGGCATGAGAAGTACTCAAAGTACCGTGCACCGTGGCCAAATCAGTGTATGCTTTCTCCAGCTTATTAAGGTGACCCCTCTGCTTCTTTTGATCATCAAGATACTTTTGAAATTCTTTCTTTGAAATGCATACAGAGGGTCCCTCAGATGTCTCCCTAGGTCCTTGTGAAAGGCCAGCTACTAGGTCGTGAATCTCCCGTAGTTTCTCGGAAAGCATAGCAAATGGTACTCCTGTAGAAGATGAAGGCTGGCTACCCTAGTCGGTCTGAGAAGAAGATCCGAACTTTCTCTTTTTGCTTTTCACGGCGCTGCCATCTCCCTTTTTCTTCAACGGAGCAATAGGCTTTCCTGGATCTATCCAGTTATCTTCCGGTTCCTCCTCAACCCCTGCAAGATAGAAACACTGCCAATTTTGGTGACATTCAAATCCACTACTAAAAATTAAATGGGCATGGTCGCATGCAATATCATTTATCAAACTATGAGTCGGGGTTAAATCCCACAGAGAACAATAGGTAGGTGATTAGGCGTGAAAGAGAATTATCACTTATTATGCTAAGCCATACACTTAGAAAGGTTTTGAGAAAATATTTATAACTAACTGAGAAAATATAAACTAACCTAGAAAGCAAGTAAAATTATCAATGGCTACAAGCATGGATACGATGAGAATTACACTTAAGTAACGATCCCATGTATTTCATGATTTTACAAATATGAACGAGTTTATATTAATTAACCTCGGGTAATAATTCTATATTAGCTTCTTCCGAAGACTAACAAGACTTCCTAATTGAATTATCCCTAAAACAATTAAGAGATTAAGCACGCCAGAATATGGCTACAAGTATTTCAATCCTATCCCAAATTAGCTTTCCCAAAATTAATTCGAAGTGAATGGGCGAGTCCTAGGGTTAGATAATCCCTTTGGAAACATTAAAGAATCATAATAATTAAAGAAACAATAACTCACTTCAATATAAATAAAAACCGTTCAACACATAAGCACAACAAGATATTTAATCCACACTTTAAATATGAATATTCCCATAAACAAGATTCAAGTGTTTGAAAATACTACACACTTGGATATTCAATACAAAACAAGGAAATGAAGACATGAACATAAATGGGTAAGAAATTCTCAACATAAAGGTTGACTTGTTTGGTTGACTTCGCATTTGTGATTCCTCCATCACAATTGCCACTCTTTCTTGTCACGCCCCGAACCTCAGGAGCGAGACCGGCACTCGGTGCCTCACTTAACCTAGCGTACCAACTTGCGATTAAGGGACTCTGAACATACAATTTGTGAAACAAAATATAAAACTGAATGGAATATAGCTATGACTGAACATCAATATAAATCTGGACCGACAAGGCCATCATAACTACTACAGCTGACAAACTAACAAAAATATACATACAAGGCCTAGAAGCCCAACATGCTGTACTAACTGAAAAAGTATGTCTAAAAGCCTCTACTGATGGATGTACTGTGGTCGGAACAGGGCCCCGACCTACCCATTATATATACACAATATGTACTCAAAACCCTAGACCCGGCAACTCTGAAGTACGTGGAGCTTACCTATCAAGCTGATCACTGACAACACCTACGGAGGAGGTTTACCAGTCTGTCTATCTGAACCTGCATACATGAAATACAGTGTCCCCGAAAATGCGACGTCAATATGAAATAATGTACCGAGTATGTAGGGTAATAGAATAACTGAAAGCTGAAACTAAACTGATAATATAATAACTGAAAGTAACTGGGAGTCAAAGATGATTTGTAGATATACTTACCTGCTGATACTGACTCAAGTCTCTCAATATAGTAAGTACAATAGATGACCGGCCCTATAAGGCTCAAAACGTGTAACTGCTCAGCCATAGTAGGCTCGCTCATAGGCGCTTGGCCATACTAGGCTTGGTCTCTCGACCATTCTGGGCTCGCTCATAGGCGCTCGGCCACAGTAGGCTTGGTATAGGGGCCTACCCATCAATTATAGCTTGGTGGTGGTAAAAATATTATAATAATGTATATATATATAGACCCTATACCCTCTTTACAGAAAGAAGAAAATACTTAACATAATAGAAAGTTCCAAAAAGAGAGAATGTTGTAACTTCTGAGACTATGATAATGTGGATAAATTAAGGAATAGGAATTTCTCTTTATGTCTCGTTATCAAACACATGTAGTTACGAGATCATGCCAAAATGAAGGAAAGGTTTAGCCTTAACATACCTTATCACAATCTTTCTAATAACCATGTTGAACTTGTCTCTTCTCACCTTAATCTACAACAACGATAATAATACTGTCATTAATTTACGAAAGGTACAACTATCGCATAACGAACGTAAGCTTATTTTATATAAAAATGGGCAGCATATCCCCTATGATCTTTACTTCCTCAAAATTCAATATAACACCAAAAACACAAGAAAACAACAATAAAAATATATATACATTATTTTCCAACCTTATATACACCACAAAATACTACAAAACAGCCCAACACACCCCAATCTCTTCAAACACAAAATGACCACCGTAGTAGTGTACAAAAACCCAAAAATGTTAAGGAGAATGACCAGCCCACCACCCTGAATTTATGTGGTGTTTCTCCACACCCTTTCTCCAAAAATACCTAAAATATTAGCAAAACACGCAATCCAACAGCAACTCAAAAAAGTCCACTACAAGTTGAATAACTCGAACTCACGGCCTCCGATTACCGACCCGTGAGTTCTTACAAATATAGAACGACTTCCCATACATTTACAACAGAAACAATGGATGAAATATAGCAGTAAACTTACCTTATTTGTTGAATAACTCAGCTCCTATCTTGGGTCTTCAAACTCTCGGTTTTTCCTCCAACTAGAACTTGAAAAGGAGAGAAAATCAATTAGGGTTTGTGTGCAATTGTCTGGAGGATGTTTGCAGAGGTTTAGATATGGTTATTGTGACCTATTATCAGTGTATTATATGAACGAAATAGTCCTTCAAAATTTCTCTTTGGATGACCTGAAACGGTCCATTTTTGGACATATAATCCTCTCATTTAAGCAAGTAGGTGACATACCTATTTATCACCTAGCAGTCTGTGCAGGCTTGGAAAAATGTATATATCTCTCTCTACTCTGATGTCGTATTGACAAACGGGTTAATGAGTTAGAAAATAACTCATAGATATTCAATTTTATGGGTGAAACACCCCTTAACTCTAAGTATATATGGAGAAAATTGCAATTACATTTTACCCAAATTTCAGTAAAACTTATGAATGTAACATGTGATGACTTTCATCGACTTTTATTCCACAACTCGCTTGACCTCAAATTAACACATGACTATCATAAAACTAAAATAAATCATAACATAACACTCTTATCATGTTAAGAACCCTAGTCTTATTCCAAAGGTACGGGTTATAACATTCCCAACTTGTCGAGTTTCGACGAACCATTATTTTCTTAAATTCCTTTAGCTTCTGAACCTTCCAACCCTCTTTTTACTTGTTGTTCATGATCTTCAATATTTGTAACCTCCAAGGTAGAATGATAAATTACTTTATATACTTCAAAAGGTGATATCATTTTTGGTCTTAAATTAGTTTGCTTACGAGGCACTTTTACGTACGAAAATATGGGGTGTAATATCATTCCCCCATTAGGAACATTCGTCCTCGAATGTTTAATCTTAGAGACTTGGGAAAGTTTTTCCAGAGTCTTCTCTGTATACTAGACTAAAACCAACCTGCACTCAGCCATAAAATATACTATCCGTGCCACACACGGACAATGTCTAGAAATAGCAACACTTGGCCTCACATGACCGTCAATCATAAATACTGAAATTCAAAAATAAGAGCTTACCTGATGACTATGGGCCTGAATAGAGCTATGTTTAAGAATCCCCTATCGAGCCATATCTTCGGTTTGAAATAGGTGGGGATATTTAGAATTCATTTCTTCATCCACTTCCCATGTGATCTCTTCCACGTTTTTGCTTCTCCATAAAACTTTCACAGAGGCTACCGCCTTATTTCGTAGCTTGCGGATTTGTCGGTCTAAGATGGCAACTGGAACATCCTCGTACGATAAGTTCTTAATGATCTGTACATCATCAGTGGGCATCACTTGGGTAGGATCACCAATGCACTTCCATAGCATAGATACGTGAAACACCGGATGGACAGATTCTAATTTCGAAGGAAGGTCTAGCTCATATGCTACTCGGCCCACTCTTTGAATAATACTATAAAGCCCAATATACCGTGGGATATGGTTTCATTTCTTACCAAACCTCGTCACGCCCTTCATAGGTGACACCTTTATGAATACCCAGTCGTCAAAACCTGAACTCTAAGTCTCGCCGCCGCACGTCAAAATTTGACTTCTGACAACTCTAAGTTGTTTACAGTCGCTCCTGGATAAGCTTTACTTTCTCTACGGCCTACTGAACCAAGTCTGGCTTATGTAACCCAGATTTTCCAACATCAAACTACCCTATAGGAGATCTGCGCTTACACCGACACAAAAACTCATATGGAGCCATCTGGATACTGGAGTGGTAACTATTATTTGATGCAAACTCGATAAGAGGTAGATGTCCATCCCAACTTCTTTTAAATCCAAAACACAAGCTCGTAACATATCCTCGAGCGTCTGAATTGTGCTCTTGGCTTGTCCATCAGTCTGTGGATGAAAAGTTGTGCTGAGATTCACTTGAGTCCCTAGACCTTTCTGAAATGACCTCCAGAAATGTGCTATAAGTTTGGCCCCACGGCCAGATATAATAGATACTGGCACTCCGTGTATCCGTACTATCTCCTTAATATATAACTTTGCAACTCTTCGGTTGTATATGTAGCTCTGACTGGTAGGAAATGGGCTGATTTCGTGAGCCTATCAACTATCACCCATATAAAACCGAACTTACGATGAGACGCGGCAAACGCATGATGAAGTCCATGTTTATCGCCTCCTATTTCCACGTCGGGATCTCTATAGTCTACATTAGACCTCCGGGCTTCTGGTGCTCTACTTTCACCTGCTGGAAACTAGGACACTAGGGGACAAACTCAGCAATGTTATTCTTCATATCGTTCCACCAGTCCACATCCTTAATGCCATGATACATCTTCATCGACCCAGGATGAATGGAGTGCCACAAATAATGTGCCTCTGACTTAATCCTATCTCGTAGAGCTGCTACATCTGGAATACACATACGACCCCCCAACTGAGAACCCCATATCCATTGATCTCTAATAACGACTGCTTTTGCTGCGGTTTTTGCTCTCTCAACTTGACCAACTCTGGGTCCTCGTAATGCCTTTCCTTGACTTCAGCTATGAGAGATGATTTTGCATTGCTTTGGAGTACAAGTCCATCATCGTCCGAATCTACTAACCGAACTCCCAAACAAGCCAATTGATTAAGCTCTCTAGCTAGTTCTATTTTCTCAGCCTCAACATGTTCTAAGCTACCCATAGATCGGTAACTTAAGGCATCTGCTACAAAATTAGCTTTCCTTGGATGGTAGAGAATATTAACATCGTAATCTTTCAATAATCTATCCATTGCCTCTGTCGTAAATTCATTTTTTTTGCTTGAAAATATATTGCAGGCTTTTATGATCTGTAAATATATACACATGAACACCATATAAATAATGCTGCCATATCTTAAGTGCATGGGCAACCGCAGCTAACTAGAGGTCGTGGGTCAGATAATTCCTCTCGTTCTTCCTCAATTTCCTTGAAGCGCACACAATTACCTTCCCATATTGCATCAATACACATCCTAACCCGATACTTGAGGCATCATAATACACGACATAACCTTGTGGACCCTCTGGAAGTGTTAGAATTGCCGATGAGGTCAACTTGTTCTTAAGCTCTTGGAAACTCCGCTCGCAAACCTCTGTCCACTGAACCTTAGCTTCTTTCTAAGTTAGCTTCGTCAATTTTGCCGAAAGGGAAGAAACACCCTCTACAAACCTTCGGTAGTATCTAGCTAAGCCTAGAAAGCTATGAACCTTTGTCGGAGTGGTAGGTATAGGCCAGGATTTCACCGCCTCAATCTTCAGAGTGTCTAGCTTTATACCTTCATCGGATACAATATGCCCCAAGAATGCTACACACTTCGACCAGAACTCACATTTAGAAAACTTAGCATACAACTTACGATCATAAAGGGTTTAAAGTACCGCACAAAGGCGGTTCTCATACTCCTCCTCTGAACGTGAATAACCTAGAATTTCATCAATAAATACTATCACGAACAAATATAAAAATGGACATAATAGGCTATTCATCAAGTCCATAAATATGGCGGGTGCATTTGTCAACCCGAAGGACATGAGAAGGAACTCAAAGTGGCCATATCGGCTCCCGAAGGCTGTCTTTGGAATATCTTTCTCCCGAACTCTGACCTGGTGGTACCCCAACCTCAAATCTATCTTTGAAAAGTATATATCCCCCTACAACTGATCAAACAAGTCATCGCACCTTGGAATGGGATACTTATTCTTGATAGTTACCTTGTTCAACTGCCTATAATCGATACACATGCTCAGCGAGCCGTCTTTCTTCCGCACAAACAGTACCGGTGCACCCCAAGGTGAGGTACTTGGCCCGATGAAACCTTTCTCCAACAAATATTTTAACTGCTCCTACAACTCCATCAATTCGATAGATGCCATTCTGTACAGAGGGATGAATATTGGTTGAGTTCCCGGAAGCAATCGATGCTAAAATCAATTTCTCGCTCTAGAGGAATACCTGGAAGCTCATTTGGAAACACATATGCGTACTCTGTAACTACCAAAATAGACTAAAGTGTAGCTATCCCAGCATCTGCATCTGTAACTCGCATAAAATGCAAAATGCACCCATTTGCGATTAACTTCCTCGCCTTTAGATAGAAAATAAACCTACCTCCGTGTGTCGCTGTATTACCTACACATTCAAGGTCTGGCTCACCCGAAAAATAAAATATGGCTACCTTTGCTCGGCAATCAACTGTGTCATAGCAAGCTGCCAACCAGTCCATGCCCATGATAATATCAAAATCCATCATCTTTAGCTCAACTAGGTTGACTGAGGTCTGACGACTACAAACTATCACCATACAAACTCGGTAAACCCGTCTAGAAATGATCGATTCTCCAAGCAGTGTAGATACTGCAAAAGGATCAGTCAGTATTTTAGGCACTATACCAAACCTCCCCACGACAAACGTGGTAATATACAATAAAGTAGATCCTAGTTCTATCAAGACATAAGCATCGTGAGAGCAAATGGTCAATATACATGTCACAATGTCTGGTGAAGACTCCTGGTCCTGTCGACCCACTAAAGTATAGATACGATTCTGGTTACCTCCTGATCTGCAACCTCTACCTCTGCCTCGACCTCTACCAGAAGAAGATTGAGACTCATACCCTGAAGGATGCACGAACATAGATGATCATGTTATTGAACTCGCTGGTTATGTCGTACCCCCACAATCTCTATTTGAGCAATCTCGCATCATATGCCCCGGACTCCCACATGTATAACAAGCGTCGGAACCTGCTCGGCATTGACCCAAGTGTCCTCTACTACAAATGTCACACCACGATGGAAATAACCATGTCTGCCTTAATCCTCACTGTCGCTGCAAACCCGACGCCCGTGAGCTCTCACCTGGTCCTAACTGAGCATAACGGTCATACCTGCAATCCTGTAACTGAGGTGGTGGAGGCCTAGGTGGAAATCCAAAGTACTGGGGCCTATAACTACCTTGATACTACTCATGAAACCTGGAAAATCTCATTCTCTTTCACTGCCCTTGCTCACTCCTCTATGTACCCTGCTGCCAACGCTGCCCCTTTCTATATTTTGTGTGAATGCCTGAATCCGGCAGATATCCATACTATCATGAAATGTAGTAGTGGCACATGCCTCGGTCAACTCTAGGGCCAACCGTGCTATAAACCTGTGGATCCTGCCCCGCATAGTAGCAACTATGGATGGAGCATATCGGGCCAATGAGTCAAAACGAAGCCTGTCGGATCTCCCGCGGGGGCTAGAAACTGATCGACTCGAGCCTGTCAGATATCCAGCGGTAAGTACTGGTCAAGGAATGCATCTGAAAAATTTTCCCAAATAGCTGGAAGTGCATCACGTCCTCTGGACCCCTCCAATCCCTCGTACCAAAGGTTGGCTATATCTCAAAGTCAAAAAGCTGCTAGCTCAACTGCCTTTTTTTTTTTCTGTGGCATGAATAACCCGAAAGATCATGTGAAGATGATCTATGAAATCCTACGGGTCCTCCCTCTGAACTGTCCCCGTGAATCCGGGGGGACTCAAAGCCATAAACTATCATACCCTTGAACTCCCAAACCCTACACTAGCTAATGCCCTAGAATGTTGCTGGGTAGCTACCAACTATGTTAACCAATGCATCGCACTCCTCAAGTCCTAATCTGATGGAAGTGGAGAGGAAAATAGATGTGTGGTATCCCAAGGAATCTCCTCAGGTGGTGGAGGAGCCGGTAATGGCTGAGTACGGGTCTCGCCCTGGGCCTCCGACTTGGCCCTATCTATAAGGGGTACCCTGCTGGTCCCCTCACCCGCTGTTGTATCTCTCCTCTGACTAGTCGTAGTCTTCCTAGTTACCGTCATATCTGTATGCAAGCACCAATATATAAGTTTAACTCAAATTTCCTATAACTCAGTTCTACCACACGATTTAGATTTTAAATAAGGGTAACCAACTACTAAATGCCCTGTAGTTCCATGCTTATATAATGTGGTGCATAACATATCTGTAAACAAGACCCTACTAGACATGGCTTGTATACTTCCTAGGATAGAACTACTTTGATACCAAGTTTGTCACACCTCAAACCTGGGGGAAGAGACCGGCACCCAGTGCCTCACTTAACCAAGCGTACCAACTTTCGACTGAGTGACTCTAAACATACAATGTCATACTCTGGCTATAGGGACATGTTGCAAGACAATTTGTGAAACAAAATATAAAACTGAACGGAAATTAGCTCTGACTGAACATCAATATAAAGCTGGGCCGACAAGGCCGTCATAACTTCTACAGCTGATAAACCAACAAAAATATACATATAAGGCATACAAGCCCAACATAATGCACTAACTGACAGGATATGTCTACAAGCCTCTACTGATAGATGTACTGTGGTCAGAGCAGGCCCCATAATATATATACAATATGTACCCAAAACCCTAGACCCGGCAACTCCGAAGTACATGGTGCTTACCGATCAAGCTGATCACGGACAACACCTATGGAGGAGGTTTACCAGTTTGTCTATCCGAACCTCCATACATGAAATGTAGTGTCCCCGAGAATGGGACGTCAATACAAAATAATGTACTGAGTATGTAAGGTAATAGAATAATTGAAAGATGAAACTAAACTGATAATATAATAACTGGACGTAACTGGGAGTCAAAGATGATCTGGAGATATACTTACTTGCTGATAGTGACTCAACTCTCTTAATATAGTAAGTAAAATAGTTGTCCGACCTTATAAGGCTCAGAACGTGTAACTGCTCGGTCGTAGTAGGCTTGCTCATAGGTGCTCGGCCATACTAGGCTCGGTATCTCTGCCATTCTGGGCTCTCTCATAGGTGCTCGGCCACAGTAGGTTCGGTATATAATGAACCATCTGATTTGAGTTTTCCCAATAGGGGCCTGCCCACCAATTATAGCTCGGTGGTGGTGAAAATACTGTAATACTATATATATATAGAACCTATACGCTCTTGACTGAAAGAAGATAATACTTAACTGAATAGAAAGTCCCAAAAATGGAGAATACTGTAACTTTTGAGACTGATAATGTTAATAAATTCAGGAATACGAAATTCTCTTTATGTTTCGTTATCAAACACATGTAGTTACGAGATCACACCAAAATGAAGGAAAAGTTTAGCCTTAACATACATTATCCCAATCTTTCCAATAACCACGTTGAACTCATCTCTTCGTACCTTAATCTACAACAACGATAATAATACTATCATTAAGTTACGAAAGGTACAACTATCATATAATGAACGATCGGCTTATTCTATGTTAAAACGGGCATCATCTCCCCTATGATCTTCACTTCCTCCAAATTAAAGATAACACCAACAACACAAGAACACAACAATAACAACAGATATACATTATTTTCCAACCTTATATACACCACAAAATACTACAAAACAGCCGAACACACACCAATCTCTTCATACACAAAACGACCATCGTAGTAGTGTCAAATAACCCAAACATGTTACGACGAACAACCAGCCCACCACCCTAAATTTATGTGTTGTTTATCCACACCCTTTATCCTCCAAAACACCCTAAAAAAGTAGCAAACCACGCAATTCAACAGCAACATTAAACAGTTCACTACAAGTTGAATAACTCGAACTCACGGCTTTCGATCACTGTCCCGTGAGTTCTTAAAAATATAGAACGATTTCCCATTATTTAAAGCAGGAAAGATTGATTAAATAGAGGAGTAAACTTACCTTATTTGTTTAATAACTTAGATCCTATCTTGGTTCTCCAAACTCTATGTTTTTCCTCCAACTAGAACTTCAAAAGGAGAGAAAATCAATTAGGGTTTGTGTGCAATTTTTGGAAGGATGTTTACAGGGGTTTAGATCTGGTTATTGTGCCCTATGATCAGTGTATTATATGAAGGAAATAGGACTTTAATATATCTCTTTGGACGACCCGAACTGGCCCATTTTTGGACATATATAATCCTCTCATTTAAGCAAGTAGGTGGCACACCTACTTGTCACATAGCAGTCTTGCAAAACTGCATATATCTCTCAACTCCGATGTCATGTTGAAAAATGGTTTAATTCATTGGAAAATGGACAAATATATATTAATTTTGATGGGTGGAACACCCCGTAACTCTAAGTATATTGGGAGAAAATTGCAGTTACATTTGACCCAAATTTCAGTAAAACTTATGAACGTAAGATGTGATGACTTTCATCGACTTTTGTTCCACAAATTGCTTGAACTCAAACTTAACACATGACTATCATTAAACTAAAATAAATCATAACATAACCCTGTTGTCATGTTAAGAACCCTAGTTTGCTTACGAGGCACTTTGTAGTGGACTTCGCAGAAGCGAAGGATTTTCTGTAAAAGTAGAACTGCAGGTGTGGATTCTGAGTCCGTAGATGCGAGATGCCATGACAGAAGGATTTAAACAAGGGCTTCTAGTTTTCTCTCATTTTTGGATATGTGAAGCTAGGCAATGTAAGGCCCCGTAAATGTTTTTACCTAAAACCCGAGATTTTGTGGTGCTGAGGTAGACTTATATGTTGATGATACTAAACCTCATGCATCAGGCTATAGAGAAGATTAAGATCATTAGGGAGAGATTGAAAACTTCTCAGAGTCATCAGAATTCCTACAAATAGATTAAGATCATTAAGATCATAAAGGTTAAGATCATTAAAATTTGCCTACAATAATAGTTATCATGTTAGCATTCAGATGACACCGTTCGAGGCTTTATATGGAAGGAGATGCAGATCTCCCATTGGGTGATTCGAAATTGGGGAAGCAGAGTTGATAGGGCCAGACATCGTGCATCAGCTATGGAAAAATTTAAAATCATTAAGGAGCGGTTAAAGACTGCTTATATTCGTCAGAAATCCTATTCGGGTGTACATAGTAGGGATTTGGAGTTCAAAGAAGATAATTGGGTATTCTTGAAGGTTTCCCCCTGAAGGGTATAATGTGGTTTGGTAGAAAAAGGAAATTGAGTCCGAGGTATGTCGGACCGTAAAGAATCATTCAGAGGATTTGTCAAGTGGCGTACAAACTTAAGCTACCACCTGAGATGTCATTAGTGCACCCGGTATTTAATGTGTCTATGTTGAAGAAAGTTGTTGGAGACCCAACTCTCATTGTTCCGGTTGAGACTATTGAGGTTAATGAAGAACTGACTTATGAAGAAATTCTAGTTTCCATTCTTGATAGGCAAGTCTGAAAGCTAAGAAATAAAGAAATTGCCTCCGTGAAAGTGTTATGGCAAAACCAATAGGTTGAAGAGGCTACTTGGGAGGCTGATGAAGAGATAAAGAAGAAGTACCCTAATTTATTTCAATAGCTATGTAATCATTTTTATGAAAGTGTTTCCTATGGATTGTGTATCACTTGTACAGTTTATGCTCAGGGTATTCCTTTCTGGTAATATATTGCTTATGAGGCCGCGGTTGGTGTTGTTTCATATTATGTTGCATCGTTGGATTATGTATAGTTTGTTAGGATTGCTTTTCCGGATTCTCTGACAGGTTAATAGGCCTAGTTACAGGGGAAACTCTGGCAAAAGTTTTGCAAATTTTGGGAGTTAGTCAATATCCGGTATGACTGGTATGTGAGGTAAAAGTTGGGGCATAGTGGATTCTAATGATGGATTTTGACCCTCATTCGAGGATGAATGATCCTAAGCGGGGGAGAATGGAAGGCCCCGTAAATAGTTTTACCTAAAACCCGAGATTTCGTGGTGCTGAGGTAGACTTATGTGTTGATGATTGTAGAGATTTTTCGCGGCTCGCAAGCTCACCACGGTACAGACTTTTTGGGTTGAACAATGCGTTGGGGAGTTGAAGAAAATTTACGAAAGAATAGGGCAGTTCTGCGGTCCATAATGCGGATGCAGAATCGCCGCAGAGTGAAGCAGAGAACTGTGCGGAATTTGGATGATATTTTGCGGTCAATTATGCGATCGCAAACCCATTATGCGGTCCGCACTTCCGTCGCATATTTTGTGTGAAGAATTTTGTTGGGTGATTCTATACTCAAATATGCGGCCGTAGAATTTGTTTGCGAACCAAAGACCTGCTGTAGACCCAACCCAAAACAACCTAGTTTTTGAAGATCAATTATGCGGTCCATTTTGCGGGGCGCACAGCAGTTCTGCGATCTACTCTACGATCGCAAATTTGGAATCAGAGGGTCCAAATTTCTTATTTTTATAACCCGACCCTATATCAATAAATAGGCCTAAAGGGTCACTTTGAAGAGGAAACTCGGATAGTTTTAGAGAGAGGTGACAATATCTTAGATAGAGAAAGATAAAACCTAGCTAATTGTTCATCAAAATCTTTCTCAAGCCCTAAAATTCAACAAGAAAGCTCACAAGTTCTTCACCCAAGAGGTAAGGTTCTAACCCTAGTCTTAAATTTCGAATTTGGGGTTGGATATGGGTTATGATTCTTGGGTGTGAGAGTATTATTTATACATGCATGTACCAATACGGTTTGTGGGACTATTGTTGAGCTCAAATGGGTAAATATTGAGTTGTGGAGTGGAGGAAATCTTGTAGAAGAACCTTGTAGCTAAATTGCACACATAGTATTTGATGAAATGCTCAAATGAGTTGGACCATGAACTTCTTCCTAATTATTGTTCAATTTAGTTATGTTTTAAAATAATTTGAAGTTGCTAAGATTTTTGGAATTTAAGGAAGCTCAAAGCGAGGTATGTTGGCTAAAATCCTCTCTTAGAATTGAATCCCACGGTGTTCATGTAATTTATGCATGTCCCTAGTTGTTCATTTTAAAATTGGCTATTCCGAATAAGTTTGTGTTGAAAGATATATGTTCAATATGTATTCCAATGCTTTCATCATATTGAGTTATCATTTAAGGATGTGTTCAAAGTATGGGCTATGTATTAAAAATATTACGACTTCAAGTCAAGTTCAAATGAAGGCTATTGTGCCAAGACTCTTAATTGCTCACATGTGTACTGAAAGTATTGATTTGAAAAACCTTGTTGTTGATGATGATGATGATGTTTGAAAGTGAAAAAGATGAGCATGAAATATGAAATACGGCCAACGTGCCAAGAATGATATTACGATTGTGGAAACTAGTGCCAATGAAATGAAAAGATGTGAAAGAAGTATGAAATGAACTGTAAATCCTTTTTTATAATAAGAATTTTGGGAGTATCGATAGTCACTGAGGAAGGGTATGTTGAAAAACTCTAACCCCTAAACTACACGTGCCGTTGTAGGAGTGAATTGTGATTATTCTCTTTAATTGAGACGAGATGATTGATAAAAAAGGATAATGTCGATCCACACAACATTGTGGTGAGACGGCCTAGCCGATTGGGTTGTGATCGGACACCATGTCACACACATGGTGGTTATTGTGCTAGAAGTTGTAATTGAAATTGTGATTGTAGTTGATGTCTCGGGTGAGACGGCCTAGCCGATCGGGTCGTGATCGGACTCCATGCTAAAAGTTTGGTGGTATTGTGAGTGGTGGCATATCGGTACTAAAGGTCTCCCAAACTAAAATATGAAAATTTACTTGAAAACTTAACTTGTTCTTAACTTGATGTTTTGGTATTGTTTGAAGCTTCCATTAATTTAATGATTGTTCCTTTTTGTATTATTACTCATTCTATTGAGAGGGTGGTTAGTTATACATACTAGTACTATTCTATATATACTAACGTCCCTTTTGCCGGGGGCGCTATATCTTTAATGGATGCAGGTGGTTCCACAGCATGTGGCATTGATCAGTGATAGTGATACACCCTCTTCCTAGTAGACTTGGTGAGCCCCACTTTATTTCGAGTTCATGTATCTTTCATTCCTCGTGTATTGTGATTGAGGTATAGCCGGAGTTTTGTTGTCGGCACTATCATAGTACTCTTTTGTATCTATGAGAGGCTCCGTAGACATAGTGTGGTTTGTATATGTATGTCGAAAAAGTCAAACAAGTTATGTTATGGTTGAATCACTTGTTCCACTTCACACCATGAAAATGTGTGTATTTTGAGGCTTTAAAATGAAGTAACTAACGGAAACGAATTGGTATTGTATACATGATCTCTTTATTGTCTAATTAATGAAGATATGTATTCTATTTAATCATGAGTGAGTTTGGGTAGAAAGTATCTAACCAGGTTCACTCAGTTGAGCGCCGGTTGCGCTCTCCGAGCTCGGGGCGTGACAAACTTGGTATCAGAGCTTGTGGGTTTAAGGTGTCCTGGGATGTCTCATAGCCGTGTATAGTAGAGTCCTTCTTATCGGTATGTTGTCGACCACATCTATAATGGGGAGGCTACTTGGACATTTAGGAATGTCACCCTTCTTTGATGTTCTAGATCGTGCGATAAAGCTTATTGTAAGACCGTTCCTCCTTTAACTCGCACGCTGCTCTAATATTCAGTACATGGCGCCTAAGCAGAAGGTAAGAACTGGCCAGAGAGCCAATGTCAGCCCACGAGTGGGGGTCGATCCTATACTTGGTGATACATGTGAGCACACTAGGGGTGAGGATAATCCCCAACTACTACACTGCCTGATTCTACTACTCCTGATCATACTGCACCAGTTCCTACACTTACTGAGGGTGCAAAGATTCCTCCAACTGATATTCCAGATCCACCTTCAGCCCCAGTTTCTGGTACTGGTGTATCTGATAGGGACCTTAGGTGAGCCATATAGATGTTGGCTTAGATAGTGGCTTCTCAAACCCAGAGATAGAATACTGCACCGACTTCTTCCAGCCAACAAGGAGATTCTGCTAGTTCCAGGGTGAACAGATTTCTTCAGTTAGATCTTCAAGTGTTCACGGGTACTAACCCAGAGGAGGACCCCCATGACTTCATTGATGATATGCACAAGAATCTCCGAGTTATGCGTGCTACTGAGATAGAGGCAGTGGAGTTGGCCTCCTACCACTTGAAAAAGCTGGCATATTCTTGGTTTGAGCTATGGGAGGGGTCCTACGGCGAAGTGGGGTAAGTTTACTGATGCCTTCATTGATCATTTTGTGCCTGCCGAAACTAAGGCAGCCTGTGCCACTGGGTTTGAGAGCCTGAGACAAGGTAGCTTGAGTGTGTGGGAGTACCATATGCGATTCGCACACCTGTCCAAGTATGCTATTTACATACCTCTCCAATCCTCTCAAGCACATCGAAATGGCCAATATACCGAGGTCTCAACTTGCCCTTCTTCCCGAACCTCATCACAACCTTCATAGGCGCTACTCTGAGCAATTCCTTCTCTCCTACCATATGAACAACATCACGAACCTTCCAATCATCGTAAATCTTTTGTCTAGTCTGTGCTATGTGAATATTATCCTGAATCAATTTGACTTTCTCCATGGTATCCTGAACAAAATCAGTACCCAATAACCCAGCCTTTCCCGGCTCAAAGAAACCAACTGGAGAACGACATCGCCTCCTATATAAGGCCTCATAAGGAGCCATCTGAATACTAGATTGGTAGCTGTTGTTGTAGGCAAACTCTGCAAGTGGTAGAAATTGATCCCAATAACCCCCAGAATCCATAAAACAAGTGCGTAGCATATCCTCCAAAATCTGAATGGTGCGCTCGGACTGTCCATCCATCTAGGGATGCAATATTGTGCTTAACTCAACCTGTGTGCCCAACTCTCACTGCACTACCCCCCAAAATTGTGATGTGAATTCCATGCCCCGATAAAAAATAATGCACAACGGAACACTGTGAAGGCGAACAATCTTGCAGATATAGATCTCAGCCAGCAGCTCTAAATAATAGGTAGTCACTACCGGATTGAAATGTACGAACTTAGTGAACTGGTCGAAAATCACCCAAATAGCATCAAATTTCTTCAAAGTCCATGGGAGCGCAACAACAAAGTCCATGGTAACACGCTCCCATTTCCACTCAAGAATCTCATGTCTCTAAAACAAACCGCTCGGCCTCTGATGCTCTTACTTCACCTGCTAATAGTTCAAGCACCAAGCCACATACTCCACTATATCATTCTTCATTATTCTCCACCAATAGTTCTACCTCATATACTGATACATCTTCGCGGCACCCGTATGAATGGAATACCACAAACTGTGGGCCTCCTCAAGAATCAACTCACATAACCCATCCATATTTGGTACACCAACCCGACCCTGCGTGCACAACACCCTATCACCTCCAATAGAAACCTCCTTGGTATCACTGTGCTGCACCATGTCCTTAAGGACAAGCAAATAGGGGTCATCATACTGATGCTCTCTAATGCACTCAAATAAAGAAGACCGAGAAACCACAAAAGCTATAACCCGACTAGGCTCCGAAATGTCTAACCTCAAGAACTAACTAGCCAAGACCTAAACATTTGCTGCTAGCGGTCTCTTGCCAACTGGAATATATGTAAGTCTGCCAATACTCACCGTCATTCTACAAAAGGCATGATCCACCACATTGGCCTTCCCGGGATAATAAAAAATTGTGATAGCATAGTCTTTTAATAGCTCAGACCATCTTCATTGCCTCAAATTTAGATCGTTTTACTTAAACACGTGTTGTAAACTTTAATGATTTATAAGTACCTCGCAAGATACGCCGTAGATATAATGCCTCCAAATCATCAATGCACGAACAATGGCTGCCAAGTCTAAGTAATGAACGAGTTAGTTCTTCTCACGGGGATTTAACTAGCGTGAAGAATAAGCAGTCACCCAACCCTCCTGCATCAAGACACGCCCAGTACTAATCCAAGAAGCATCACAATATACTGTATATGAACCCGATGCTAAAGGTAAAACTAGAATCGAGCTGTGGTCAAGGCAGTCTTGAGCTTTTGAAAGCTCTCCTCACACTCATCAGACCACCAGAATGGAGCACCCTTCTGGGTTAATCTAGTCAAAGGTGTAGCAATGGATGGGAAACCTCCACGAAACAATGATAATATCCGGCAAAGCCAAGAAAACTCTAAATCTCAGTAGCTGACGACGGTCAGGGCCAACTCTAAACTACCTCAATCTTCATCGGATCTACCTTGATACCCTCACTGGAAACCACATGCCCCAAAAACACCATAGAATCAAGCAAAAACTCACACTTGGAGAATTTAGCATAAAGCTTCTTCACACTCAACGTATGTAGTACAATCCTCGGATGCTACTCAAGCTCCTCCTTGATGGGTGAGTACAGCAGTCGATCATCAATGAATACTCTGAATGTTCAACTAGTGATACCCAGACCTCAAATCAATCTTAGAGAACACTCTAGCGCCCTAAAGCTTGTAAAATAAGTCATCAATGCGCGACAGTGGGTACTTGTTCTTAATTGTAACTTTGTTCAACAACCTATAATCAATGCACATCTTTATAATACTATTCTTCTTCTTCATAAAATAAAATCTTCTTCTTCACAAATAGAACCGGTGCACCCCAAGGCGACACACTAGGCCTAATGAAACCCTTATCCAGAAGGTCCTGAATCTGTTCTTTCAATTCCTTTAACTCTATTGGTGTCATACGTTACAAAGGAATAGAAATTTCTTGAGTGCCCGGAACTAAGTCAATACCAAAATCAATATCACTATCGGGTGGCATGCCCGACAGGTCTGCAGGAAACACATCCGGAAAGTCCCATACTACCGAAGAAGATTCAATGATAGGAGTATCAGCACCAACATACCTCACAAAGGCGAAATATTCCATACATCCCTTTCAAACCATCCGTTGGGGCTTCAAATATGAAATTATTCTATCGGAACATAGTTTAGAGAACCTCTTCACTCATTTCTAGGCAATTACGGCTTCGCCAATGTCACGGTCTTAGCGTGACAATCCTAAATAGCATGACATGGTGAACCCCAATCCATGCCTAGAATCACGTCAAAATTAACCTTACTATGTAGTAAAAGATCTACTCTCATCTTTAATCCCCATATGGTCTGCACACATGACCGATACACATGGTCCACAATAATAGAATCACTCACCGGCATAGATACATGAACACGCGTAACTAAGGAGTCACGTGGCATATCTAAATAATGAGGAAAGTATGATGATACATAGGAATAAGTGGAACCAATGTCAAATAATATGGAATCATCTCTATGGCACACTGAAACAATACATATGATCACTACGTCTGAAGCAACGACTCCTGGCCTGGTGGGAAAAACATAGCATCGAGCCTGACCACCACCTGATTGACCTCCCCCTCTAGGGTGACCTCAAACTTCTTGGGTCCCAAACTGAGCTGGCTAAGCTGGTGGTGAAGTAACTAGCACGAAACTCATAGCCTAATCCCTCTACTGAACTGGACCTCTCATAAGACGGGGACAATACCTCCTCACATGCCCCAACTCTCCACACGCGAAGCAAACTTGATTTGACAATGAAGGCGGGTACTGAATCAGAACCCGAGAACCAGAATAACCACTAGAAGAACCTAGTACAGACGAACCCTGAACTGATGAAGCATATGATAGACTCTGATCTGGGAGGGCACTAAAAGATGACTGACCCAGATAAGCTCTATATGAACCATGGCTATAACCAACGCATCATGCTCATCATCCACCTGTTGCAAATCCTTCCCAATTTTCTTTGCTATGCCATCATGCTCATTAACCAATGCATCAAAAGAGTTTGAGACCTCAATGTTCTTAGCTGCTAAAGTTTGATTTTTACGACCTGTAGAATTAATTTTGCTTGGTGGTTGATTGACCATTGCCCAAGATTGATCAATTGTAATTTGGTTCGATTGCCAGCGTTTTCCAGTACCGCCCTAACACCAGAAGCATCTGCACTATCCAAGGCAATTACACCTTCAAAACCATGCCCCTCATCATGTACTGCAGTAGCACCTGCTGGTTTGTCGCGACCAACAGTGATTTGTTTTGCAACTGTCTTTTTTTTCCAGATATTGTAGTCCAGCCTTCCTCCATATTTTCCTACTTGTTATTGCCCAAATAATAGGCATTCAATTTAGCAATAGGTCCATTAACATTCCGAGTAGAATCAACATTGCTACTGGAATTTGCAGCCACTTGAACACATTCCTATTTAGCCTTTTTGCCTTCCTGTTGCATCAAAACTCTAGAATGCATCTTAGCCTCTATTTCCTTAATGTTGCATGATTTCCCAGCTTTAGCATGTACGTTGTTAGGTGTATTTGATCTATCAGCAACCACCTCTAAAGCATAAGTACTGACAAGCGCCTGCTGACAAGATTTAACAGCTGCTTTCAATGTAACATCGGCCTTATAATTTGATCCCACAGTTACCTGGTCTTGCTCTTTAGGTCCAACTGTTGTAGTATAGGTCTTAGACACCTTTACCTCTCCATCAGTCACACATACAATAGCATCCTCGACTTGAGCATCATAATTGTTTTGTTTTGTTTTTTAAAGCAGCACCCACAACTTGGTAAATCATCACTAAAGCAGTAGCATCAGGGATATCACTAGTGAGTTTAGCTTTCTTAGCAATTTTCTGTTGATCCCTACCCACTTGCCCAGCTTCTAGTGCATCAAATCGTACCAATCATAACTCATTGCTCCACCCATTGTTGTTTATTATCACTAGTATCTCGATTCAAAACAGCACCACTACCAAAGGCACCAGTAGCCTGTACAACACCAACAGTCCCATTCAAAGTAGGATTAGAGTTAACTTTTTCCTTTATTGATCCTGCCTCCTACTCGTGTGCTAACCTATCAAGTGTACCATCACCTAGCACATATGTAGGTTTTGAAAGTGAAAGCTTTTATTGTTTACTTGATCCATCCCACTGATTAATTAATGAATTGGATTTTACTGTCATTCATGAGGAAGTTCGGGTAGAAGGTATTGTACAGTCTTGCTCCCCAAGTTCGGGGTATGACAAACTTTGTATCAGAGCCTAAGGTTTTAAAGTGTCCTAGTATGTCTCGGAGTCATGTCTAGTAGAGTCATTCTTATCGGTGTGTTGTCGACCACATCTATAATTAGGAGACTACTTGGACATTTAGGAATAATACCCTTCTTTGACGTTCTTGATCGTGTGATAAAGCTGATTGTACCATTGTTTCTCCTTTAACTCGTACATTGCTCTAACTTTCAGTAAATGGCGCCTAAGAAGAAGGCAAGAACTGGCCAAGGAGTCAATGTTATGCCAGGGATAGAGGTTTATTCTATGATTGATGATGTGGGTGAACACCTAAGGGGTGAGGATATTCCCCCAGTTACTACACTGCCTGGTTTTACTATTCATGCTCAGGATACACCAGTTCCTACACTTGATGAGGGTACAATGATNCCGAGAGGAGAGGATATTCCCCAAGTTACTACACTGCATGGTTTTACTATTCCTGCTCAGGCTGCACCAGTTCCTACATTTGATGAGCGTACAATGAATCTTCCAACTGATATTCCGGATCTACCTCCAGCCCCAGCTTTCGGTCCCGGTGTTTCTGATGAGGATCTTAGGGGAGCTGTACAGATGTTGTTTCAGATAGTGGCTTCCCATGTCCAGAGGTCGAATGATGCCCCCAGTTCTTCTAGTCAGCAAGGGGACTCTATTGGTTCCAGGGTTAATAGGTTTCTTTAGTTAGATCCTCTAGTGTTCACAGGTACTGATCCCGTGGAGGACCCCCAGGACTTCATCGATGAAATGCACAAGACCCTCAGAGTTATGCTTGCTACTAAGACAAAGGGAGTGGAGTTGGCCTCCTAACACCTGAGGGGGTGGCCTATTTTTGGTTTGAGATGTGGGAGGACTCCCGCGAGGAGGGAAGCCCTCCGGCGAGGTGAAGTGAGTTTGCGGATGCTTTCATGGATCATTTCTTGCTTGCCCAGACTAAGGCAGCCCATGCCGCAAAATTTGAGAACCTAAAACAGGGTAGCAAGAGTGTGTAAGAGTACTATATGGAGTTCGCGCGCCTACCCAAGTATGATATTCACATGTTTCCCACTATGGAGGCTAGAGTGCGCCAATTTGTGCAGGGCCTTAGCCCCTTGGTTATCAATGAGGCCGTTATAGCTGCTTTGAATTCTGACATGAACTATGGGAAGATGGTAGAATTTTCTCAAGCTACATAGAACCGTACGTTAAAGAATAGAATGTAGCGAGAGGGTAGTAGTAAGGCCCGATCCACAGGCAACTTTGGGAATTCATATGGTGGTAGTAGGGCAGCATTTAGGGAAGGGTCATCGGGGCCATCCCGGTCTTTTGCTCAGTCTTCAGCAAGTGCACCGCCATCAAGGCCCAGTCAGCAGCAATGGAGTGATTTCAGGCTCGGTTAGGGTAATAGTGGACCCCATCAGCAGGGCCGGTCCAGAAGGAGGTTCCAGCAGCAGCGAAGGCCCCCGTGTCCTAGGTATGGGAAGATGAACCTAGGAATCTATTTCATGGACTTACCCATATGATACGAGTGCGGATTGAGGGGTCACATTCAGACGGACTACTGTTCGTCCCGCCAGGGTGTGGGTAGGAGTTCAGCACAACCGGCCAGTTCTGCAGCTACTACGTCCACAGCACCTCCTCCAGCCCAAGTCACTCTAGCACCCGTAGGGCATGGTGCAGTTAGGGATGGAGCACAGAGATCAGGAGGACCCAGCCGTTTCTATGCCATGAGTGATCGCCAAAGTGCAGAGGCTTCTCCAGACATTGTCACATGTATATTGATTGTCCGATCTTATTATGTGTATGCTCTTATTGATCCTGGTTCCACTTTGTCCTATGTTACTCATTATGTTGCTATGTAATTTTTGATAGATCTGGAACAACGTTATGAGCAGTTCTCTGTATCTACTCCGGTTGGCGAGTCTATTGTGACCACATGGGTTTATAGGGGTTGTGTTGTCACGGTGCGTGGTTGGGACACCATGGCCGATCTCATTGAATTGGGGATGGTTGATTTTGATGTAATAATTGGAATGGATTGGCTTTATTCATGTTTTTGCCAAGCTCGATTACCGAACTAGAACTGTGAGGTTTGACTTTCCAAATAAGCCAGTTGTTGAATGGAAGGGGGATAATGAGGTGCCGAAGGGTAGGTTTATTTCTTACCTTAAGGCCACGAAGATGATTTAAAAGGGTGTATTTACTATTTGGTCCGAGTTACAGACACCGATGCCGATGCACCTACACTCGAGTCTGTGTCAGTTGTGAAGTAATTTCTAGAGGTCTTTCCTGATGAGCTCCTCGGGATTCCGCTATACAGGGAGATATATTTTGGGATTGATGTGATGCCAGGCACGCAGTCTATATCTATTGATGTAGATGCTGAGGCACCTACACTCGAGTCTATGCAGTTGTGAATGAATTTCTAGAGGTCTTTCTTGATGAGCTCCATGGGATTCAGCCAGACATGAAGATTGATTTTGAGATTGATGTGATGCCAGGCACGCAACCTATATCTATTCCGCCCTATAGGATGGCACCAGAACAATTGAAGGAGCTAAAGGAAGAATTGAAGGATTGTTTAGAGAAGGGCTTCATCCGAACGAGTGTGTCGCCTTATGGCGCACCAGTTCTATTTGTAAGAAAGAAGGATTGGTCACTAAGAATGTGTATTGACTACCGCAGGTCAACAATGTCACAATCAAAAAAAAGTATGCATTACCAAGAATAGATGATTTGTTTGATCAGTTACAGGGTGCTAAGTACTTCTCCAAAATTTATTTAAGATCCGTGTATCACCAATTGAAGATCAGGGAACAGGATACTCCACAACAACTTTCAGAACTCGGTATGGGCACTTTCAATTTCTGGTAATGTCGTTTGGGCTAACTAATGCTCCGGTAGCTTAAATAGATCTTATGATTGAGTCTTCAAGCCTTATATTGACTCCTTTGTGATAGTTTTCATTGACAATATCCTTGTATATTCACAAAGATGAAAGGGCGACGCCGATCACCTCAGGGCAGCTCTACAGACTCTACATCAGCACCAATTGTATGCGAAGTTTTTGAAATGCGAATTTTGGCTTGACTCTATCACATTATTGGGTCATGTCGTCTCAAGGGAAGGAATTAAGGTGGATCCTCAGAAGATTGCATTTGTGAAGAATTGGCCTAGTCCTACTACTCCAACAGAGATTCGTAGTTTCTTGGGTTTAGCTGGATATTACAGGATGTTTGTGGAGGGGTTCTATACTCTCGCCTCTCCGTTGACTAATTTGATGCAGAAGGAGGTTAAGTTCCAATGGTCAGATGCTTGTGAAAGGAGCTTCCAGGAGCCGAAATCAAGATTAAATATGATGCCGGTGTTAACCCTACCAGATGGTACATATGGGTTTGTGGTGTATTGTGATGCCTCAAGAATCTGGCTTAGGTGTGTATTGATACAATATGGCAAGGTAATAGGCAACTCAAGAATCATTAAAAGAACTATCCAACACATGACTTAGAACTTGCGGCGGTGGTATTTGCATTGAACTTTTGGCGTCATTATTTATATAGGGTCGATGTGGATATATTCACGTACCATAAGAGTCTTCAATACATTTTCAAATAGAAGGAATTTAATTTGAGGCAAAGAAGATGGTTGGAGTTACTCAAAGATTATGACCTCGATATTCTATATTACTCGGGAAAAGCCAATGTTGTGGCAGATGCTCTTAGACTGAAATTTATGGGTAGTTTGACTCATTTGGAGGCATATCAAAGGCCGTTGGCCGAGGCGGTTCATAGATTGAATAGTTTGGGAGTTCATCCTGCGACTCTACTGAAGGAGGGGTAATTGTGCAAAATAGGGCTGGATCATCGCTTGTTGTGGAAGCCAAAGAGAAGCAATACGACGATCCATTATTGGTACAATTGAAGGAGGGGATTCATAAACATAAGACTATGGATTTTTCTCTTGGCATGTATGATGGTACACTAAGGTACCAAGGGCGGCTATGAGTTCCAAATATAGATGGTCTCCGAGAAAGAATCATGACCGAGGCTCACACTTCCAGGTATTCCGTACACCTGGGCTCTACAAAGATGTATCATGATCTCAAGGAAGTCTATTGGTGAAATGACATGAAGAGGAATATCACGTACTTTGTGGCAAGATGTCTGAGTTGTTAGCAAATAAAGGCTGAACTCAATTTGGATCGACTCACGAAATCAACACATATTTTGCCAGTTAAATCTACCAACACATTGGAACAGTATGTCAGTTGTATATTAAGGAAATAGTCAGGTTGCATGGCACTCCAGTTTCTATCATTTCAGAATGAGGGGCACAGTTCACGGCTAATATTTGGAAGGTATTTCAGCAACAACAGATATCATGCTAGTATTCAGATGGCAGCATTCGAGGCCTTATATGGTAGGAGATGTAGATCCCCCATTGGGTGGTTCGAGATTGGGGAAGCGGAATTAATAGGACCAGACATCATGCATTAGGCTATGGAGAAGGTTAAGGTCATTAAGGATTTGTTGCAAACTGCTTAAAGTCGTTGAAAGTCCTATTCGGATGTTCATCGCAGAAATTTAGAGTTCAAAGAAGGTGATTGGGCCATATAGAATCATTCAGAGGATTCGTCAGGTGGCGTACAAGCTTGAGCTACCACCTGAGATGTTATTAGTGCACCCGGTATTCCACGTGTCTATGTTGAAGAAGGTAGTTGGAGATCCGTCAGCTATTGTGCCAGTTGAGACTATTGAGGAAAATGAAGAACTGACCTGTGAAGAAACTTTAGTTTCCATTCTTTATAGGCAGGTCCGAAAGCTAAAAAATAAAGAAATTACCTCCGTGAAAGTGGTATGGCAAAACCAGCAAGTTGAAGAGGCCACCTGGGAGGCCGAGGAAGAAATGAAAAAGAAGTACCCTCATTTGTTTGAATAGCTATGTAATAGTTTCTATGAGATTACTTCCTATGAACTATCACTTGTACAGTTTATGCTCAGGGTGTTTCCTTTCTAGTAATATATTGCTTATGAGGCCATGGTTGGTATTGTTTCATATTGTGTTGCATCGTTGATTTATGTACATGCTGTTAGGATTGGTTTCTGGATTCTCTGACAGATGGATAGGCCCAGTTACAAGGGAAACTCTGCCAAAATATTTGGAAATTTGGAGAGTTAGAAAAAATTTGGGTTTGCTAGTGGGTGAAGTAACAGCTTGGTCATGATGAGTTTTACGGAGGAATTTAGACCGTCATTCGAGAATGAATGATCTTAAGTGGGGGAGGATGTAAAGCCCCGCAAATTTTTCCTAACACCCGGGGCTTCGTGGTGCCGAGGTAGGTATATGAGTTAATAGTAATAGAGATTCTTTGTTGCCAGCTTGCGAGCCGCGGTACAGACCTTTTGGGTTTAAGAGTGCGCTGGGGAGTAGAAGGAAAATGTTTGGCAGAATAGGGCATTTCTACGGCCCATTATGCGGCCGCAAAATCACTCTACGGGCCGCAGAATGACCGCAGAGTAAGGCAGTCATTTGGGCCATTTTTGGATGTCATTTGATGGCCCATTATGCGACCGAAAAATGATTTCACGGGCTGCACACTGATCGCAGAACAAGCATGGAAATTTTGCGGAGGGAGGTTTTGCGGCGCATTATGCGACCACAGAACAGGTCTACAGACCACATAATGGTCGTAGAGTGGGGCAGACCTATTACAACCCATGTTTTCGTACGTACGAGTCATCATAAGTCAATTGATGTAAGCTCAGAAA
>AWOL01S0001858.1:77111-119029 GCA_000715115.1 Nicotiana otophora | reverse complement strand
AAGTTTTGGAATGTTGAGAGGTTTGACCAAGAGTTGACTTTGGTGATATTGAGGTCTAAATGCAATTCCGAGAGTTGTAACATATCCGTTATATCATTTGGGACTTGCCTGCAAAATTTGACGTCATTCCGGATTGATTTGATAGGTTTCGGCGCGAGTTTTAGAAGTTGGAAGATTTGAAAGTTTATGAGTTCGATTCATGGTGCGATTCATAGTTTTGACGTTATTTGATGTGATTTGAGACCTCGAGCGAGTCCGTGCTAGGTTATGGAAGTTGTTGGTGTATTTAGACGGGGTCCCGGGGGCCTCGAGTGTGTTTTGGATGGGCTGCAGACCATTTCTCCATGATTTTGGATTGTTGTTCTGCTGATTGCTGGTTTCCTTCATCACGATCGCACCAGCTCTTCCGCGATTGCATAGTGTGATTTTTGGAGGCAGATAATATTTATCTTCATGTTCGCATGCTTCTGTCCGCGATCACGTAAGTGTGCACTTTACTTCTTCGCGTTCGCATACTGCTTCACGCATTCGCGTAGCTCAGTTCTTGGACCATCAGAATTTCCTTCTTCGCGATCACACATGTTTATTCGCTATCGCGTAGCACTAATTCCATGAAGTAGCCATTTCCTTTTCACGATCGTAATTGAAATTCAGTGATCGCGATGTAATAATCACTGGGCAGAATATAAAAGTACTCTATCCTGAGGGTTGGCCATTTTTAATATTTTTGGAGTTCTAGAGCTCGGTTTTGGGCTATTACTTATGGGTTTTTCAAGCATATCAATTGGGTAAGTATTTTTCACCTAGAATTTATTATATTCAATGATTCTATCTTTATTTTTATCATTATATTAGTGTTTTGAGTTGAGGAAAAATGGGGATTTTGAAGAAAACTTTCAAAATGTAAAATGATGATTTTGAGGGACGAATTGGTATCGGAATTTGATAATTTTGGTGTGGTTGAACTCGTATCGGAATGAAGTGTTCGAATTTTATGAAAATTGTCGGGTTCCGAGGTGTGGGCTCGGGGGTCGACCTTTGGGTTAATTTTTTTGTTTTGATAAAGATTGAAGTTTTATTATCCGTAATAGTTTCTTATGAATTTTATTTATTCTTTGAAGTTATTTTGGCTAGATTTGATCCGTCCGGAGGTAATTTCACTCAAGAAGTTCATTTTAGAGTAACAGTCTATCTTCTTTGAGGCAAGTATCTTGCCTAACTTCATGTGGGGGAACTACCCCTTAGGACTTGAGTCTTCTATGTTAATTGTGTTATGTGAAGTCCGTGTACACGAGGTGATGAGTACGTGCTCGGGCTTATTTGTGGAAAGTTGACCTTTTAGGGCTCTTAGGTCCTCATGTTCACTAAATATGAAGTTGTTTTGTTATGATTAAGTTTCCCATTTACTAGTTTCGCTTCTACATGTTTTAATTGGAATTAATTGCTTCATGATCTACTCTTATTGCCTATTTTACTCTTATATGACTTAACTGAAGTTGTTACCTCTTCTATTGCTATGCTATCCCTCCCTAATCGCTTCTCCTTAATTGAAGTTATAATTATCTCTTCTGTAATTGTTCATCCTTAATTGAGGTTATGATTATCCTTCCGCTGCTTACCCTTAATTAGATTTGTTGTATCTCTTTCGTAATTGCTCAACCTTAAAAGAAGTTTAGTTATCCTATATCTTTGTTGACTTATCCTTATTTGGAATTATTGACTCGTGTTATCTCCGTTGTTGTTGAACTGTACTTTGTGGGATCGTTGTTAGATATTATTGCTCCCTATTGAGCTATTCTTATTATGACTAGTATTCTCTATTGTGTTTATTCTTTGTAAACTCGTTCTACTGTTTCTTTGTGATTGAAAGCTATTGAGTTGATTTGCTTGTCGTACTCTTGTGTTATTGTCATTGTTGATGTTGTACTCAGTGTTATGATGCATGAGGTTTCTGCCGTGCGGTTGTTGTTATGTTGCACGAGGTTTCTGTCATGCTATTGTTACTATTGATATGTGCACATACGGCGTGACAAGGCGGGCTATATATGTGGGTTGCGCATGTGACGAGATAAGGTTAGAATATTATTATGCATGTGTCACGAGACAAGGCGGGAATTTACTTTATTATTGCGCACGTGGCTATGTCAGGGATTGATCTGTGATGACTTGTGATGGCCTGGGGGCATTCTTATTGCTGATATTTGTGTAGTGGCATACCTATATGTGTGAGTTTATCTTGTGAAAAATTGTGGGGGACATTCTTACGTGTTGTTCATTTTCTCTACACTTACTGGTCGGCCTGAACTGTGTCAGAATACTTGCACAAGCATACACGTAATTAATCACTCATATCGATTTAAGAAGATGTTTCCTGATATTATTGAACATTTATACACACCCTCGTCTACTTGCCTTCTATGTGAGAATGGTTCTATTAGCACGTGACTCGTCCGTGCAGTTATCAGTTGAAATGAGGGCACAAGATGCCAAGTGTTTAGGGTTCACAAAGTGGGACCCATGACTTGTGAATATTTTGAGGTATGGTACCTCGTGGAGATTATGGAATAAACCTGGTGCGAAAGTGGTTATTCTTATCAATTGCTACTTGTCTTCCCTTTATTTGTTTTTCACATTTAAACTGTGTTATTACTAGTGGTGTTCCGATGCTGATAGTTGCTTCTATTTCCTATCGTAAGCCATGTATTATTGTTGTCATTATGCTAGTTCTGTAGAGATATCGTACTCTATTAGTTCTATACCTATACTTGTTCAGGTTATCTAGTCCAGTAGGTATCTTTACTATCCCTCGTCACTACTCTACTGAGTTTAGTTTTGATATTTGTTGGGTACCGATGTGGTATACTCATACTACGCTTCTGCATATTTTTGTGCAGATCCAGAAAATTTGAAGTCAGTCAATCGCTAGCTAGATGTACGGATCTTGCTGTGGAGACTCAAGGTAAACCTGTTGTTGCGTTCATAGGCCTCAAAGTCACCTTCTGTTATTGTATTTGCACTGTTTATTCTCTATTTCAAAACAGTTGTATTTAGAGGTTTTTTTTAGCAAACTCAGTAGAGCTTATGACTTGTACTACCGGTTTTGGGAATTGAAATTTGTATAAGATTTTTATTTCATATTCTTCATGGATGGTTGATTAATTCTAATAATTCAGTAAGTGTTAGGCTTACCTAGTCTTAGAAGACTAGGTGCCCCTAGTCTTAGAAGACTAGGTGCCGTCACGACATCCTACGGAGGGAAACTGGGGTCGTGACAATTAACAAGCATGGAGTCAGTTGGCGATGTTCAATTCTTGATTCCTCAAAATAAAGCTCACTTTCTTCCTCGAAGTTTGACTTTTCTTGAGCTCTTTCCACACTCTCAAGTTGGTGGGCATAGTGAGCCACAACCAATATATTTATTTGTGAAAATTTGACTATTTAGGGCTCTTAGGTTCTTATGTTCATTAGATATGAAGTTGTTTTGCTATATTAAATCTCTCATTTACTAAATCACCCATACGTGTCTTAATTGAAATTAATTGCTCCATGTTTTACCCTTATTGTCAATTAAACTCTTATATGCCTTGACTGAAGTTGTTGCCTCTTTTATTGCTATGCTATCCTTCTCGTAATTGTTTGTCCTTGATTGAAGTTATTATTATCTTTTCCATAATCTGGTTATCCTTAATTGAATTTGCTGAACCACTTCCGTAATTGCTCCACCCTAAGTGAAGATTTGTTATCCCTTATCATTGTTGACTTACCCTTAATTGGAGTCATTGATTCATGTTCTCCCTATTTTCTTTGAATTGTACTTATGTGGGATCATTGCTACACATTATCCCTTCCTTGTTGAGCTATTTCTATGTCGTACTATTATCTCATGTTGTGTCTTTCCTTGTGAGTTCGTTCTTCCGTCTTTTTTTTGTGTTATGGAGTTCCTGAGTTGAATTGCTTGTTGTACTCTTGTGTTATTGTCGTTGTTGTTGTGGTATTTAGTGTTGTGTGGCACGAGTTTCTGCCGTGCGGATATTATTGTGGCACGAGGTTTCTGCCGTGCGGATGTTATTGTGGCACGAGATTTCTGCCATGCAGATGTTATTGTGCCACGAAGTTTCTGCCATGCGGATGTTATTGTGACACGAGGTTTCTGTTGTGTGGTTGTTATTATTTGCACGAAGTTTCTGCCGTGCCATTGTGATTCATTTACGATTTGAGAATACGAGGCAGTACCTCGCGGTGATTTTGGGAGAGAATAACTGAAAGAATAAGAGAGAAAAATATTAGACAAAGTATTTAATGCCTTAACGGTAATGTACCATAAATATATATTTTGCTATAAAAAGTAAAAGGTAACTATAAAAAATAATATTTTAAAAGAATTTTTATTTATAATAAATAAGGTATAAACTTTCGCTATATGAGGTAAAATATCCTTTAAAAAATCAATTAAAATCCAAAGAACAATACTTCATCCCAAACCATATCCACACTTCATAAGAGCTGTCCCCGTGTGACCCGTCCATTCATCATTTAGAAAGGTCACAAATTCTTGATTCACCCATTCTAAGCTTCCACGTGTCCATTTCAGCCTTCCTTCTCCTAGCAATTTCATTCGACCAGTTTTAGATCCCGTATTAATGTAAGAATTTTTTTATTTTTTTCCGATAAATTTTTATTTTTTTCGAAATCAGCCTTTAATTATAAACTTTTTAATTTTTATTTGAAAATACATTTTAAAATTTTTTGAAAATTTAAAAAACCCTAAAAAACTATTTTTTAAAATTTTTGCTTAGATCACTAACAAAACTTCAAAAACAATCCAAAATTATATTTATCTCCAATAACAACTCTAATTTTCAAATACCATTTTCGCTTTGTCATTATTTTTTTTTTTTTTTTTTTTTTTTTTTTTTTTTTTTGAAAATTTACAAATCTTATGTCCAAACGCCACTTAATAACATTTCAGTCTCATTCTCTCTCTCCCATTTTTCTGTTGAATTTTGAGTGCCTTATCAATATAAGATCCATTCATACACCTTTCCATAGTACGATTCTGCAAATATATATCATCATCTCTTTGTTTCTCCAACAGGTCTGCTATTTTTCTTTTATACAATCTTCCATTATGTTTAATTAAGATCTGTAAGTTTTATAATCTGGTGGTTATCTGGGGGTAATGGGTATGTGCGATCTGATCATATTAGCGTGTAAAAATGGTTAATTTTGTTGAAAGTTGAGGCTTTTGTATGTGGGTCGAATATGATTATCTGAATTACATTTTTTTCAATTTGGATATGAACTAAAGTTGAATTGGGTTCTTTTGTTTTTTTGGTTTCTCTTTTTTGTTGTTTATGCCTGATTATTGATGAATTGGGTTTCTGTTGATTTTCAGTAGGCATCTTAAGATGATTTCAATTTTGTAAAATTGGGGTTTTGTTAATTTCCTTCCTTGCGTACCCCCCTCCCCTACCCCCAAAAAAAACAAAATCCCTTTTTCCCCCTATGGCGTTCTTGTTTGGGAAAATAGTATGCTAATTCCAACTAACTACGAATGGCTAAATTGTTTTTTTTTTAAAATGAAACAAGTAGGTCTTGTTAATGCATCTAATTTGATAATTTGTATGCTAGTTTCATTGTTTTTATTTCATTGTGTGCTAGCTGTAATTTTAATTTTTGAAACAATTAAAGTTTTTCCAGAGTAACTTGGTCACGTCCGGCAAACCATTTCTGGAAAGTAGTACGCTAATTCAGCTACAGATGGCTAACTTATTGTTGTATGAGAAAAACTTGGGCTTTTTTGACTTGTAAAGAAAAAGGGAACAATTGGGGTTTTTTCAAATTGCTTCCTCAGTTGAGTGTTTCTTTTCTTTTTTTCTGAAACTTGTTAGCTAGTTCCGCTACGAGTGACTAAAATTTTGTCTTATGAAACAACTAAATTAAATTTAGGAGTTGCTTTTCCTTTCTTTTTTTTCATCAAAGGGATGAAATTATAATGCATGATGGGATTTTGAGATAGTAAGCTGATATGGAAGCTCTTAATACCTCCAGGTGTTCATAAGATCAATTTGTGGAATCATGGAGGATTTTGTCCCTGCAAATGATTTAAGTGATGTTAATTGTCTGTCATTTACCCAGGGATTTTGATGCTTTGTTAAGAAATATATCTATGGTGGAACGTTAATCCCAGCCATTCAATTTCGAAATATACTCAAATGGATGGCTTGGGTTTACCAGGTGCATTCTTTCCGTTCAAGAAACAGTCATTTGCTAATGTAGCTATCAAGCTTTTCATCTCGTATCTTTCTCTCCATTGTTGTTATTGTGGTGGAAGTGTTAGTGATATCTAGTTCGGTTTTCTCCAGACAAGGAAGATAACTGTTGTAATGCATCTTACTTACGGAGGTTCATGAGTCATTAATTGACCTGTCTAGGTTTTTCTTTGTGATACACATGATGTAGTATGAACTTTATTAATTCCATTTTGGAAATGTCTTTCATTCTAATATACTTTATTTACATATTTTCTTTTGTCTGCTTGTAGGAGGGAAGGCCATGTGAGTGGTTTGAAGCAGAGTGAACAGATAATATATTAAATTTCAGTCGCGATATTAGTTTGGTATTGCTGGGAGATGGTTAAACGCAAGGGTTGTGAGAAACTGGGAAGAATGGTGAGGGACAGGTCTGGTAGTGCTTACCAGTCTTCTCTTCTTCAGTCCCCTGTTGTTTCTGTTTGGGATTGTATTGTGCGCAAAATGAGGTATTCCTATATACCTGAGTGGGTGTAGCTGCAGTTTTAGTATTTTGGTTTCATTACAGTTTTCATATTTGGAATCATTAGTGTTTTGCTATAGTATTAATAACAAAGTATAGAAGGAAACGGAAATAAATAGTTGTAAAGATGGAATGTGCTAAAGCTTCACCTGCTGTTAGAAAAGGGAACAAGAAGCAAGTAAAGGATGGGTTGGATCGGATTAAACAGGCTGAGAAAAAAAAGAGGCGCTTAGAGAAAGCCTTGGCTACTTCAGCTGCCATCCGCTCCGAATTAGAAAAGAAGAAACAGAAAAAGAAAGAAGAACAGCAAAAGCTTGATGAAGAGGGTGCCGCAATCGCTGAGGCAGTTGCTCTGCATGTCCTAGTAGGTGAGGACTCAGATGATTCATGTAAGCTTTTGCTGGAGAAGGATGAAGAATCAAACCCATGGGATATTGGTAGCAATTTTGATTTTTTTATGGGCGGATATAGAGCCATGCTTCCTCATCAAGAACTCCCAAAATATTCAGTTGAAGGAACACAGTGGGTGTCTGGTCCCAACACGTATGGATGCATGTGTGAGCAGGAAAATACCACGTGGATGGTCTCTTCTGTACCTTGGGCAGGGAATGTTCACCATCAATGGTTTGATGTGGGGAATTGGGAGGTTGCCAGACTTTCTGCTGGACTTCTTGCAGCACAAGCTGTCTCATCACTTCAGATTGCAGAAGATGCTCCAATGGACTCATATGTCTTCAGTCGGATGCTGAGAGAGTGAACTGGAGGTCTAACGTCTATCATTCAGTTGGTCGGTACTTTATGATATGTTTTTTTTTGTGGTTTCGAATAATTCCATGTATATATATATCTGGTGAACTCAATCCGCATTGTTTTTGACTTTTTATGCTTGTATCGGTCATAAGCCTTTAAAATTCACTACATAGTTCCTGGATGATTATTGCACTATGAATGTTACATTGTAGTTCTGATTGTGAAACTATAGTATGCTGTTGTTGATGGGAATCCACAGCTTAGATTAATTAGAGATAATCCTGAGGGCATCCATCTATTGGGAAATTTGAATCGTCTCTTTGGTCGAAAATTGAGCAAGAAATTGCTCTGTTCGCGTTTTAACTGGTATTGTATCATTTTCTTAGATATATTAAGTTTTGATTTGAAGGTGTTCATGTGGTCTACCCAATGTTGGGTCACACCCACGTTATGATACTCGATGCTCTATATGTCCAGCTCTAGACGCGTAGGGGTTAGAATCTCACGTGTATCAGATATAGTCTTGTTATATAACTTGGAAAATCCTGCTAATTGAGCGATCTTTCTTATGGTTGAATTGGGTCCAACGTCCTTTTATTAAAATCCTCATACAAGACTTATGAGCCATTACTTATATGTTGAGGGAAGAAAGCTTCCCTTGCTTCAGCCTTCCAAAACAAGTGATTAGATTTCTCATGGCAAGAGGTTTTGCAGCTTATTATCTAGAGGAGTATAAATGTGTTCTACAGGGTGCATGAATATCGATTACAGCTTTTCCATTGTAAAATTGAGGAAAACAAAACAGGAGAAAGGATGGTAAAAAGAAAAGTAGAAATTTATAAAATAACCGTAATGTATACATTCTATCGACCGGAAAGCCCTTTTCCTATCTCAAAATATGGACTAATCTATCTTTTCTGGAAGTTAAATGGCTTGGTTGAATATGCAAATACGAAGCCAAAACAACAGAAAATCCAACATGAATGAGGGGCTACATATCCCACAAAATCATGTTTGAAGTCAAAGTAACTCTATAAATTGTTCCGCTGTTTCATTGCTATCAAGCTTGTCCTTTATGTCTCCAAACTGTGAGACCACTAGTCCAATAATGTCCAAGATCTAGGACAAACGTAATAGTACCATCTCCACCAAACTGGAATACCCTGTTATAATCCAGATAAAAAAAGGAGAACATAGTTGTTAGTTTCTTTTTTCTTTTTCGGTGTTAAAACAACAGTGTGGAATGAGATCACTCGATGAAAACTTTTAGAACAAATATTAGTAATGGATTCAAATTACTACAATCATTGTGTATACATTTGTTGTACAAAAGAATACTACAATGTAACTTACTGTTTTTGGAATGATAAATCTTGAGAAAAGATTCCAATGTACATAAAATGCAGATGAAACGATGGTGGCAAGGCTATGATTAAGAGAGCAGCTACTGTCATCATCCCCAAAAGCGTAAAATATAGCAAGGTGAAGTACATGAAGAAGAGATACCAAAAGAACTTGGCAAGTGTCCACTCATATCCTATCATGGCATAGACTATACGACTGTCTGGAGGAATAGGTAAGGGAGCTCAATTATAAACTGTATAACCAAAAATATTCCATGAGGCTGGTTAATAGATTACCTTATTTTTATGAAAGGCTGCTTAATATGGACCTGTCCAAAAGCATAAGGTAGAGCAGAATACATCCCCGCTGCCCTTTCCCTAAGGAAAACTGTCCTCTCTATGGAGATAATTGACAGTGTATACGGTTAAAATCGGGACCACCCGATTTTACTATCTGACCAAGACCGGGAGGTCGCATCGAAGGATGACCTCGTAACGGAACAGACTAAACCACAAGGATAAGGTACCGAGTTCAGAATCGAGCTACCTGTCGAGATCGAGGCTAGTAGCGATCGAAGCCAAATGAGACAAACATCGAGCAAGATCGAAGATAGCACAATAACAAAAAGGCTAGATATCCATGACTGGTCGAGGATCATGGCGTAAATCGGAATGGATCAAATCAGAAACGGTTAATTAGCTAATCATGAGATTTTCTTCTGTAATTAGAATTATACCATAAGTGGAATTCCTCTAATATTTAAGGGGGGGAGGGGAGGGGGTTCTAATCATCTGTAAGACACATTATTCACAGATATAAAAGCAATATAATTCTCTTTCTCGTTTATACTATTGTTCATCAGCTTGTTATATTTTAATTGTTCTTGCATCAACCAGTTCGAGGGTATCCAAACTCGAGAGCTGAGTTCCATTCTAACACTAGTTTGCTTTACTTTATAGTTCATTTCTGTTATTAATCTTCATATTTATGAATTGGTATATAGAACTACATTATAAGTTTAATTGTTATCCAATTTTAAGGGTAAACAGTTTGGCGCCCACCATGGGGCCAAGGATAATAGTGATTGCTTAATACTGATTCTGATAACACATACTGCTTTACACTTATTCTCGTAAGAATCTTTGTTTTCAGGATAAACATGTCAAACTCACAAGCAACGCCTACACATGGTGACAACGACTTCGGATTTCACGAGAAAAATGACAATATAGCTGCCCCGGGGATCGAGGCACCTCAGGCTGATCTTGAGGGAGCACCAATTGCAAATCCCATTGATGTCAGTTCACATGTCGCCCTAAATGCAAATTTGGGCATTGATCCCGAAGGTAGCGTGTGCAGGGAAGTTCGATCAGGTAGTCGAGGTATGCAGGGCGGAGAAGATGGTGAAGTTAACCTTCAATTGATATTCAAAATGTTACATGCTCAACAAGCCGCTATAGCACAGCTACAAAATCAGCACCGAACACCGAGTAGGATCGAACCAGAAGTTATCCACAGGACCGAGCCTGTGCCGAAAAGGTCGAACGTAAACGAATCGGGGACTGACCCCGCCATTATGAAAATGCTCGAGGAGCTCACTAAACGGATTGAATCGGGAGAAAAGAAAATCTAGGCAAATGACAAGAAAGTTGAGACATACAACTCCCGGGTTGACCAAATACCGGGGGCACCACCGATTCTAAATGGTATGGATTCAAAGAAATTCATACGGAAGCCTTTCCCTCCAAGTGCGAATCCGAAACCCATCGAAGAAATTTTGAATGCCATAAATTCCTACGTACAATGGTATTACCGACCATAATGAGCATGTCACTTCTTATACATGCGCAATAAAAGGAAATGACTTGGAAGATGATGAGATTGAATCTATTATACTGAAGAGATTTGGAGAAACCTTGTCGAAAGGAGCAATGATATGGTACCACAATTTGCCGCCTAATTCCATCGATTCCTTCACCATGCTTGCAGACTCCTTCGTAAAGGCCCATGCCGGAGCAATAAACATTACAACTAGGAAGTCGGACCTCTTCAAGGTGAAACAAAAAGACAACTAAATGTTTAGGGAATTCGTATCTCGGTTCCAGATGGAACACATGGAACTACCACCGGTCACAGACGATTGGGTTGTTCAAGACTTTACTCAAGGTTTGAACAAACGGAAATCGGTGGCATCACGACAGCTAAAGCAGAATTTAATTGAATATCCAGCGGTAACCTAGGCCAATGTACATAATCAATACCAGTCAAAGATCAGGGTCGAAGATGATCAATTGGGGACACTTTCCGGTTCCGTTTATCCAAACAGGCCTATCGGCAGAACTCAAAGGGATATCGACAGAGAACCCCGGTCGAACAGATATCAGTACCAACCATACAACGCAGATCGAAGAAACAGCGGTGCAGGATGCAATCCAATTCGAAATGATCGAAGGAATGACCGAGGACATAGCTCTCGAGGGATCATGAGCAAAAGTGGCTTCGATAAACATGTCGATCCCACAGAAGCACCACGATTATCAGAATACAACTTCAGCATCGACACATCAGGTATTGTGTCAGCCATTGGGAGAATTAAAGATACTAGATGGCCCAAACCCCTACAAACTGATCTATCCCAAAGAAACCCCAATCAAATATGCAAATACCATGGTACACATAGTCATAGAACCGAAGACTGCAGACAACTAAGGGAGGAGGTAGCCTGACTATTCAGCGAGGGTCACCTTCGGAAATTCTTGAGTGACCGAGCTAAAAACCATTAGAGAGACAGGGATACAAATAGGAAAAACGAGCAGGAAGAACCACAACACATGATTCACATGATCGTTGGCGGGGTCGATATTCCATAAGGGCCTGTGTTCAAATGCACTGAAGTATCAATCAACAGGGAAAAACGAACTCGAGACTATGTGCTAGAAGTCACTTTATCATTCAATGATGAGGAAGCAGAAGGGATATCATAACCCCACAATGATGCTTTGGTAATCTCTATCCTTATGAATAAAATTTAGGTTAAACGTGTTTTAATTGATCCAGGAAGCTCGGCCAATACTATTCGATCGAGGGTCGTGGAGCAGCTCGGCCTACAAGATCAGATCGTACCCGAAACTCTTATTCTCAATGACTTCAACATGGCAAGTGAAACAACTAAAGATGAAATCATCCTACCAAAAAATGTAGCCGGAACTATTCAAGAAACAAAGTTCCATGTGATCGAGGGCGATATGAGATACAACGCACTGCTCGGAAGACCTTGGATTCACAACATGAGGGAGGTCCCCTCAACCCTTCACCAAATGCTGAAGTTCCCAACACCAGATGGAGTAAAAAAGGTGTATGGGGAACAACATGCTGCCAAAGAGATGTTCGCGGTCGACGAAGTAATACCGGTATCGGTGCTTTCGTGAACAAAAGGATCAGAGTCCAAAGGAAAACAAGAAGCTAAATAGCAACCACAGCCATCAGCCTCGGCTTAGTCGGAGAAGCATGGAAGGGATGACGACGATGACTACTGGACCCCTCGGTCCTTCATAGTCCCCGAGGATTCTGACGCCACCAAATCGACAGTCGAAGAGCTGGAGCAAGTCATACTGATCGAGCATCTACCCGATCGAAAGGTATACTTGGGTATGGGGTTAACCCCCCAGCTCAGGGAAAAACTCATTAAATTTCTTATCAATAATATGGATTGTTTTGCTTGGCCCCACATAGATATGACATGGATCCCGCCGGAGATCACTACACATCGACTGAGCTTGGATCCGAAGTTCCGCCCTGTAAAACAAAAGAGAAGGCCCCAGTTCGAGGTAAAACATGCATTCATCAAGGATGAGGTAGCCAAACTTCTCAAAATAGGATCCATTCGGGAAGTAAAATATTCTGAATGGTTAGCAAACGTGGTTGTAGTCCCTAAAAAGGGAAATAAACTTAGAATGTGCGTAGACTATAAAGATTTAAACAAAGCATGTCCTAAAGATTCTTTTCCTCTACCGAATATCGATCGCATGATCGTTGTAATGGACGGCCATGAGATCCTTAGTTTTCTCGATGCATACTCCGGGTACAATCAAATATAAATGAACTCGAAGGATAAGGAAAAGACATCGTTCATCACTAAGTACGACACCTATTGTTATAACGTAATGCCATTTGGACTAAAAAATGCTGGTGCCATTTATCAACTTTTAGTAAATCGAATGTTCAAAGAATAAATAGGCAAATAAATGGAGGTTTATATTGACGATATGCTAGTTAAGTCCCTGCGAACAGAGGACCATTTGACACATTTGCAGGAAATCTTTGATATACTAAGGAAATACTACATGAAACTCAACCCGGAGAAATGTGCCTTCTGGGTCGGCTCAGGAAAGTTCCTCGGCTTTATGGTATCAAATCGGGGGATCGAAATCAACCCCGATAAGATCAAGGCAATCGAAGACATCACAACCGTGGACATTGTTAAGGCCGTACAAAGATTAACAGGGCGCATAGCCGGCCTACGCCGATTCATATTGAGGTCTTCAGATAGAAGTCACAGGTTCTTCTCACTTATCAAAAAGAAGAACAATTTTGCATGGACCCCGGAATGCCAACAAGCATTGGAAGGATTAAAGTAGTACTTCTCGAGCCTGTCACTGCTTCATACTCCAAAAGCGGACGAGCAACTCTACTTGTACTTAGTAGTCTCGGAGATCGCGGTATGTGGGGTCCTAGTTCGAGACGAGCAAGGTACACAATTTCCTGTTTACTATGTTAGTCGAACTTTAGGTGAGGCCGAGACCCGGTATCCACACTTAAAATAATTAGCGCTTGCCCTAAGAAAATTAAAACCATATTTTTAGTGTCACCCGATCTGTGTGGTGACTACTTATCCCCTTTGCAATATTTTGCATAAGCCCGAACTTTCGGGCCGATTGGCCAAATGGGCCGTCGAGATCAGTGGGTACGATATCAAGTATCGACCCCGAATGACCATAAAGTCTCAAATCTTAGCGGACTTTGTGGCCGACTATACGCCAGCCCTCGTACCCGAGGTTGAAAAGGAACTATTATTAACGTCAGGTACATTATCGAGGGTGTGGACCCTCTTCACAGACGGTGCTTCGAACGTGAAGGGGTCCGGGCTAGGCATCGTTTTGAAGCCACCCACAGGTAATACAATTATACAAGCTATCCAAACTTCCAAGTTAACTAACAATGAAGCCGAGTATGAGGCCATGATTACAGGTCTCGAGCTAGCTAAAGGTTTGGGAGCAGAAGTCACCTAGGCCAAATGTGACTCCCTGCTTGTGGTAAACCAAGTCAACAGAACCTTCAAGGTTCGAGAAGATCGAATGCAGAGGTACTTGAACAAACTACATGTGACTCTACATCGGTTTAAAGAATGGACCCTACAGCATGTAACTCAAGAACAAAACAGCGAGGCCGATGCCCTTGCAAATTTGGGGTCATCAGTCGAAGACAACGAGATTAGCTCGGGGACTGTCGTACAACTTTCAAGGTCAATAATCGAATAAGGCCTCGCCAAAATCAACTCCAAAAGTCTGACCTGGGATTGGAAGAACAAATATATCGAGTACCTAAAGAACGGGAAGCTTCCATCGGATCCTAAAGAATTGAGGACTCTACGTACGAAGGCCACATGATTCACATTGGCCGAAGATGGAACACTATATAGAAGGATGTTCGATGGACCATTGGAAATATGTTTGGGACCAGGAGATACCGACTACGTCCTACGAGAAATCTACAAGGGCATATGCGGAAATCATTCCGGTGCCGAATCATTGGTTCACAAAGTCATCAGAGCAGGATACTATTGGGCCGATATAGAAAAGGATACAAAAGAGTTTGTTCAAAAGTGCGACAATTGTCAAAGGTATGTGCCAATGATTCACCAACCCGGAGAGCAACTCCACTCAGTCTTATCCCTATGGCCATTCATGAAATGGGGAATGAATATCGTCATCCCTTTACCATCGGCCCCAGGTAAAGCTAAATTTATTTTGTTTATGACTGACTATTTCTCTAAGTAGGTTGAAGCACAGGCTTTCGATAAAATTAGAGAGAAAGAAGTCATAGACTTTATCTGGGACCACATTATATGCCAATTCGGGATGCCTGCCGAGATCGTATACGACAACGGAAAGCAATTCGTCGGCAGCAAGGTGACAAAGTTTCTCGAAGATCACAAAATAAAAAGGATCTTGTCGACGCCATATCATCCTAGTGGGAACGGACATGCCAAATCGACAAATAAGACCATCATTCAAAATCTAAAGAAAATATTGAACGACGCTAAGGGAAAATAGAGAGAAATATTGCCCGAAGTCCTTTGTGCGTATCGAACAACGTCAAAATCCAGTACAAGGGCAACACCGTTCTCTTTAGTATATGGCGCCAAAGCTCTGATATCAGTTGAAGTCGGGGAACCTAGCGTCAGGTTTCGATACGCAATGGAAGAGTCAAATCACGAAGCTATGAATACAAGCCTCGAATTGTTAGATGAAAAAAGGGAAGCCATCCTCGTTCGAATGGCCGCACAGAAACAACGAATCAAAAGGTACTACAATCGAAGATCCAATCTTCGACACTTTAAAATTGGGGACTCGGTTCTGAGGAAGGTCACCCTCAATATTCTAGACCCAAACGAAGGAAAACTTGGCCCGAATTGGGAGGGGCCATATCAGGTCCTCGATATCATCAGAAAGGGATCCTACAAACTTGGCACGATGAATGATGAACAATTACCAAACAATTGGAACATATCACTCCTCAAACGATATTACTGCTAAGGTACGACCTTCTCCATTTTCGTTTATATTTTATACTAACCATTTGCAGGTGTTTAATCGAAGACACCAAAGGATTCTTCAAACACAAAGTCCCTAGGTATGAAAGCACGTGTTGCACTGTTTTTCTCTTAGACCGGTTTTTATCCCAAATGGGTTTTTCCAGCGAGGTGTTTAACGAGGAAACCATTATTCAACAGTATCCGAGGCTCCTTTACAATTAACCTCGAATACTGGGGCATCACCCTTGGATAGTTACAAGGAAAATACTTCATGTCGACAGGGTCTCGATAGGTAAAGGACCAAACGGTCAAATAAACCGTGTCCATGTATATTACTCGAGCCCTAATGGCAAAACATGTACGCATGTATAATCTATTGAAAGAAGTACTTTTCCTTACTAGATGTTCCACTTTACAATTTCATACTTATGATCTATTATGGAAACTGGCTTAAGGGCTGATCACAACTGAAGTTCAAGCAATTTACCCTATACTCGGGGACTGCCGTCCAAAAAATCGACATGATCGAATTACTAAACCTCAAAATCGAAAGACCTTAAAAAGGCAATCCTCGATTTTATAGGCCACGGCCACCCTACTCGGGGACTGACACTTCGAACGAGTTTGAAGTATAGCAGGGAAATAAGCCTAAGGGGCAAATCCCAAACTAAAGGCTACGGCCAAATTAACACGGTTTGGAGACGTCCGAATTCAGTTATAAAACAAGCCTTCAAATATTCTCATAAACTGGTTAAATAAAGCAACCCTCGGCCTAATTACTATGGGTCTCGATAATATCGACCCTTGAAAAACCTTAAGCAGTAGCGAATGTTTCGAACTCTCGGACAATTTTGTGCTAAGGCATAACAAAGTAAAGGACTTCGATAACACCAATCCTCAAAAAACCTAATGGGTACAAATTTATCTCGTGCTAAGGCATGACAAATTTTTATGATTAATTATTTAAGCCAAAAAAGGGGAAAAACCATTCTTTTGAGGCCATATCGGCCTAATTCAAGAGCCTAAGGGCCATTTTATTTTTTTAGTTTGTGAAATTGTCCTTACTCTACTAAAACCTAAGGGTCATTCTACTTCGAGTTCGAGCAAGTAATCACTCGATTTTAAAGACTACACTGGTCCGACTTCGGTCTAGTTGCCTAAAGTCCTAAACTTGTGAGCAAAATCTCCATAAGGCATAAAGGCATGAATGAAATAGAATTTTCACGATGCAAGAAATAGAATAAAGACAAGTCAAAAAGAAAAAAGATCTTTTATCTATACGAAAATATTTACAAGGACCGATCAGGGTCCCATACAAAAAATAAAAAAGCCTAAGATTCCTAATTTTCCTCAGGGACAGCTTCTTCTCCATCGAGGTCCTCCCCATTCTCGGACCCGCTCTTGCTGCCATTATCATCATCATCGAAAGAGGCCAGCGCTCTAGCATCAGCTTCATGCTCTTTAGCCTTTATTATGTCGTCGGTAAGATCGAAACCTCGAGCATGGATCTCCTCGAGGGTTTCCCTCCGAGATTGGCATTTGGCGAGTTCAGCAATCCAATGTGCTCGAGTTTGAGTGGTCTCGGCTGCCTCTCTCGCTTAGACTTGAGTGGCTTCAGCATCGGCCCGGTAGACGGCCACGATCGCCTCTGCCTCGGCCTTTTCCTTTTCGGCTTCAGATTGGGCCTTTTCAAGTTTGGAAGCCAATCAAGCCTCGAGCTCCTTTATTTTCTTTGCCTGAGCTGAGCTCTTATCCTTCATGCATCGAAGCTGACTTTCGACCGATGACAATTGGGCTTGATCAGCCTCTTTTTCAGCAGCAAAACGGTCCATATTTTCTTTCCATCCCAAGTTCTCCGCCTTCATCATGTTGACCTTCTCGCGAAATAGCTCGATCCTCTCGATCTTTTGCTGGAGCTGCGAAATTGATATGTTAGCCACCGTTCCCAAATCGAGCTCATGAGCTTTTAAGATTTTCATTACCTGCTCGATCAAGTCGGTCTGATCTTGGTGAGCCTTGGTCAACTCGGCTCGGAGGTCCTTGATCTCCTCTTCTTTTTGCCCACTGAGGAGTTTAAGGTCATTTCTCTCCTCCGTGAGCCCTTGGAGGTCGGCCTCACATCGGCTCAGTTCTGCTTGGGACTTTGAAAACACCTCCCGATGGAGCGCCAAAGCCTATACGAAAAACAAAAGTTAAGTTAGACAGGAAGAGAAGAAATAAACTAAGTATGATATCGATAAAGGGAGTTGAGACTCACCCGATTCAAGGCTTGTTGAGCTTCATCGAAGAGACTCGATGCTTCATTCAGGTCGGTAGCATCCACGACCCCGATAAAGTAACCACGAAAGGGGTCCTCCCCTCCATTGGCCCTGTCTACTTTGGGAGTCCTCATATCTTGGGCCTCCCGAATTGCCTCCTCGGAAAATGCAGGGAGAATCGGCGAGTCTCCAATATCTATTTCCCCAAGTAAGCCACTTGGGGCATTTTTCTCGCTACGAAGGGCCTCGGAGCTGGCCCCTTCAGACATACCCGCCTTTTGCTCACCTCGGTGGGAGGCATCTTCGATCTTCGACGACTCGGGGACTTTGCCCGAGTCCTTTTCAAAGACCCCCTCGGCTCAAGGTGAAATCTCCTCGACCACCACCAACTCAGTGGCCTTTGGGGCCTCGATGGTTTTCTTCACGCGGACCACCAATTCCGAGCCATCGTCTTTATCTTCTTCTTCTTCCTCCCTTAGCCGTTGAATCACATCTGCAGGCAGGGCAACGATGGCTTTCTTCGGCGTATGAACCAGATTCTTATTAGGCTTTAGATCCTCGGAGGTTGAGGTCCTTTTCCTCTTCTTATCCTTCGCCGGCTTCGGAATCGGGGTCGAAGTCTCCTCCTCATCAGATGGGGGCCTCATGACCGCATCCTTGCCCAAGCCTGTACACGAGAAAATTGAATAAGTAGAAGAAGGGCATCTTAATCAAATCATCAAATACACAAAAAGTGGACTTACCATGAGTCTTGGCCTCCCATCGGCCCTTTGCTAAATCGCGCCATGAGCGCTCGGCGCATGTAGAGGTCGAGGCCAGGTTCCGAACCTAGCTCTCGAGGTTGGTAATCGCACGGGGCATCCAAGCGACTACTAAATCATGGAAAAAGACATCAATGTGAAAATATAAAGGAACAAATAATACATGGAAGCTAACAGTGAGACGATACTTATGATTCGTGTTCCATTTCTTAGGAAATAGCATCTTCTCGGTTGGGATTAGGTCAGAGGTCCTCACTCGAATGAACCAGCCTATCCAGCCTCGATCCTTGTCCTCATCTATGCTCGAGAACAGCTCTTTGGTAGCCCGATGTTAGAGTTTAATTAACCCGCCTCGATAGAGGTGGGGGCTATACGATCTGATAAGGTGATCGAGGGTGAAAGGGAACCCCTCGACTTTGCTCACGAAGAATCAGAGAAGAATAACAATTCACCAAAAGGAAGGATGGATTTGCCCTAGGGTTATTTGATATTGATGGCAAAAATCAACGATATCGGGGTCGAGGGGGACCCGCGTGAAAGGGTAAGTGTAAACACTTAGAAATCCTTCCACATGGGTGGTGATGTCTTCTTTGGGGGTCGGGATCACCACCTCTTTGCCCTATCAGTTGCAGCCTTTCTTTACCTACTTAAGGTATCCCTCAGTTATCGAGCATATATACCTCGACATTGGCTCGCATCGACCAGGAATCGACGAGGCTTTATAGGTCTTGAAATCAAAGTTTAGAGCGCACCCCCAGGAATGCATTCCTCAAGATGGGGTTCTACCACGTTTTCCCGTCGGCCGGTTGAGAAGATGAAGCAGCTTCTTTTTGTGGTACCGTTTTCGACATTTTTCCCATTTCTGAGTAAGTTTGAAGAAGAGGAAGATAACAGGACCTGGCATTTGATAAAGAATTAACAGCAAAACCTGAAGATTTGTACAAGGGAAGAACTTAGGAGATGTAAAAGCTTTGGAGATTAGAAGAAAGTGAAAGTAAAGTTTGAATCAATGAGGAAGGGGTCTATTTATTGGATTCACGGCGACGGTTCAAAGGCACTAGTGGCCGACCAGCAACTGACATTCATTAATGACTTGGGGAATTTCACCGATGGGACATTTCGGTCACTCCCGTTTCACTCCCGTTGCTTACATCACGAGGATGACTTCATGACAGGTCAAGATAGAAAATTGAAGGCTCAATTCATTTCTTGTCATTTCACTCCAAAAAACGAGGGGACTATCTGTATANGTTTCGGTCACTTTCGTCGCTTACGTCACGAGGATGACATCATGACATGTCGAGGTAGAAAATCGAAGGCTCAATTCATTTCTTGTCATTTCACTCCAAAAAACGAGGGGACTATCTGTATACGGTTAAAATCGGGACCACCCGATTTTACTATTTGACCAAGACCGGGAGGTCGCATCGAAGGATGGCCTCATAACGGAACAGACTAAATCACGAGGATAAGGTACCGAGTTCAGAATCGAGGTACTTGTCGAGATCGAGGGTAGTAGCGATCGAAGCCAAATGAGACAGACATCGAGCAAGATCGAAGATAGCATAATAACAGGAAGTCGAGATATCTGTGACTGGTCGAGGATTATGGCGTAAATCTCGGAATGAATCAAATCAGAAACGATTAATTAGCTAATCATGGGATTTCCTTCTGTAATTAGAATTATACCATAAGTGGAATTCCTTTACTATTTAAGGGGGGGAGGGGAGGGGGTTCTAATCATCTGTAAGACACATTGTTCACAGATATAAAAGCAATATAATTCTCTTTCTCGTTTATACTATTGTTCATCAGCTAGTTATATTTTAATTGTTCTCGCATTAACCAGTTCGAGGGTATCCAAACTCGAGGACTGAATTCTATTCTAACACTGGTTTGCTTTACTTTATAGTTCATTTTTGTTATTAATCTTCATATTTATCAATTGGTATTAAGTGAAATCACGTATCCTTAAAACCATATTATAAGTTTAATTATTATCCAATTTTAAGGGTAAACGAACTGCACTGCTGAAGAATTTTGCACGCCAAGAAACAATACAGCAGCACACAGAGAATCTTTTGCATTGAAAAAATCTTGTTTCCATCTCCTAAAATATGGTGCAAGCAAACATTAGTCTAGAAACTAAGAGAAACAGAAATCTTGAAAATCAGGAAACATTCTTGTAGTGTATCTTGTATTTCTTTTTTACCTCTTGGAGCTGAGATTCCATAATTTTGTGCCACACATTAGAGCAACGAAGATCATAAAACAGAAGCCTGATAGCTGTATATGGAGGATTTCTCCAGTATGACTAGTGCTGTTTCGCTATGCATTGTGTGTAGAAAGATAGAGTATTTTGTAGGGAAGTATAGATCATTTGAACCTGGGGCTGGCACACTTAGTTCCTTGATTAATGCTGCGTTTCTCCTGAATTATATTGTAAATCAATCTACCTTAGAATCATGATTAAATATTTGTAATTCCACAGTTTCAACTAGAGTTTGATTTTTTGTTTCAAGAGATTTCGTACTTATGCAACTCTAAGTTCTTGTACAATTCTGCAAAGTCAATTCCAAGAAATGCTTCTTGTGCTGCTGTAGTGATCTCCAACATCCATATTGCAGGATTATAACCATCTTTGATTTTAGGGACTGTTTTATTCCAGGCAAATAAGAAAAGAGCCCTTAGTTTTAGTACCCAGCCGGCATTATGATGCCAATTATTCTACCTAGGTTTATTTTCTCACCTCGAAATACTCGGTAATTAAGCTGAGAAGAATGGCGTCCTAATGGATTGACATATATTTCTTCAGCTCCTCCTTTCAGGAGAAGCAGCTGCAGTTTGTTTTAGGATGATTAGCCTTCTTTTCTTGGAAGAAGATTACTTATAATTTCTAAAATCTATTTAAAGTAAATGTTCTGACCTCATAAAAAATGCTTGGCCGATGAATGGTGCATACAATTGTTCGACCAATATCTACTGTGCTTCTAACTGTCTTCATCACTATTGGAACTGCCCTAGCATCTAATCTCAGGGTTGGTTCATCCATGATTATAATGAAGGGATTGGCAACAAGCTCAACTGCAATAGTAAGTCTCTTTTTCTGTTCAGTTGGTAGACCATTCGCTCCAGGCGACCCGACTACTGATTCTCTTGTTGGGTTAGCTCTACCAGTTCCATGACCATTTCAATATACATCTGCAGCATCGGTATCTAGTTTATTAGCAGCCAGTTTATATAAGCATTACTAGTTTATCTTTCTAGTTACAGTCTTCCCGAGGCAATCGAAGCCAAGCGGAATATTGCAGGGATTCATTTACTGTCATATGGTGAATGAATGTCAGTTTGCTCATAGTATCCTTGTATTCGAGCAAATGTTTCTTGCTCTTTGGGGTATCCCGATATAGTGATGCTTCCCTCAATGTATCCGCCAGTTTTCCTACAAGCTAAGACATCCATTAGGGTCGTCTTACCCGCTCCAGTAACACCCATCAGAGCTGTCAAAACTCCAGGCCTAAAAGCACCACTTACACCTTTCAAGAGTTCAAGCCAATCCTCAGTAATTCCTTGAGCTTTCATTTTCTGGAGTCACAACATTACTTTTATTTTGTGCACCATAGAAACTTAAATAGCAAAAAGAGTTTAGCTTTTATCATCTGTAGCATTGGCTTGAGTATTACTTGAGAACATGTATATTATTTTTGTAAAAGTTTTAATAAAATTTTGTAGGCCCATCAGAAACGACATAATGAGCAATAATCATCGCTTCGCCATGACTATCTGCTGCATATCTAATATCATCAAAAGCAATACAAAGGGGATCAATAGGAAGAATCATTTCTCTTTTCCTTTTCCTGCTTGCATCGGCCTCGTTGATGTTGCCAGCTCTTTCTTCATTTTTGCAAAATAAAGGCCGAGGTTTCCCAAATGCTGCACAAACAGCACTAACACTCAATCAAGATGTTGTCCTTGTATAGATGGAATAGAGAATAGATTGCAAAACATGAGTTAACTGGATTCTTACGATTGAGATAAGTTAAGGCCACAGAGAAAAGGAAATTGAAGAGCAAAACATATCCAAGAAGAGCCCCTACTCCATTTTAACACCCGCTTGCATATGGAAAAAGTCCATGCGATTGTAAGAATGTTTTGCCTAAGCTATCCGCGGAGTTTGGAGGAACCTGCAAAATAAAGAAAAGGTGAACTGCAAACCTTTGACATCTTTTTCATACAAGTCCATAATCTCTTACTTACATGTGCCTTACCCAGCTCTTCACGAGAAATTCATTGACAACAATTGCATTCCGTGCATACATTTTAGGTGAAAACCAGTAGCCCCATATCCAGCATTTTTCACATCATCTGATAGACAATTAGCATTATCCTAGTTGATGCAAGTCACAAAAAGGCTGGGCGAGCATATAAGATTGCCTACAATTTTACATCTTGCAAGTCACAATGTTGCTGCTATTGTTGAATATGACCTTCTTTATTGCTTATGATGAAAACGTCATCAATTTGGTATCCAATGGAATGAGCTGGATAGTAGATTCTAGAGTTACCTCAAATGTCACACCAAGAAAATACTGTTTCTCATCTTATACACATATCGACTACAGAGTTTTAAAGATGGGCAATGCCAGTGAGGTTAAGGTCTTTGGTGTTGGCAGAGTTTGTTTGAAAACTAGTAATGGTTCAACATTAATTTTTCAGAATGTCAAGCATGCTCCAGACTTTCTTTTCAATTTGATCTCCGTTGGAAGATAAGACGATGAAGGTTATCATAATGCCCTCTTTAATGGCCAATGGAAGCTCACCAAGGGCTCATTAATAGTGGCTCGAGGAGTCAAGTCTTCTCATTTATATGTGACGCATGACTCTATTCTTAGTGAATCCATAAATCTGGTGGAAAGTGACACTTTATTAGAATTGTGGCACAAGAGACCGAGTCATATGAGCGAGAGGGAAATTACGTGTTTGGCTAAGAAAAGTTTTCTTCCTGGAGTGAAACAAGCTCGTACTTCACCTGCTGACAGTTCAAGCACCTAGATACAAACTCCACTATATCTTTCTTCATTCTCCTCCACCAATAGTGTTGTCTCAAGTCCTTATACATCTTTGTAGCACCCGGATGAATGGAATACCACGAACTTTGGGCTTCCTCAAGAATCAACTCACGTAACCCATCTACATCGGGCACACAAATCCGACCCTGCATCTGCAATGCCCCATCATCTCCAATAGAAACCTTTTTGGCATCACCATGCTGAACCGTGTCCTTAAGGACAAGCAATTGGGGGTCGTCATACTGACGCTCTCTGATGCGATCATATAAAGAAGACCGAGAAACCACACAAGCTAGAACCCGAATAGGCTACAATATCTAACCTCACGAACTGATTGGCCAAAGCCCGAACATCTGATGCAAGCAGTCTCTCACCAACAGGAATATATGCAAGGCTGCCCATACTCACCGCCTTTCTACTCAAGGCATCGGCCACTACATTGGCCTTCCCAGGATGATATAAAATGGTAATATCATAGTCTTTTAACAGCTCCAACCAACTCCAATGCCTCAAATTTAGATCCTTTTGCTTGAACAAGTGCTGTAGACTCCGTTGATCTGTAAATACATCACAAGACACGCCGTAGAGATAATGCCTCCAAAGCTTCAATGTATGGACAATGTCTGCCAACTTTAAATCATAAACGAGGTCGTTCTTCTCATGGGGCTTCAACTGGTGTAAAGCATAAGCAATAACTCTACCCTACTGCATCAAGACACACCCAATACCAATCCGAAAAGTCTCATAATACAATGTATAATAACCCGATGCTGAAGGCAAAAGCTAGAACTAGAGCTGTGGTCAAGGCAGTCTTGAGCTTCTAAAAGCTCTCTTCACACTCATCGGACCACCTGGATGGGGCACCCTTCTAGGTCAACCTAGTCAAAGGTGCAGTAATAGACGAGAAGCCCTCCACGAAGCATTGATAATATCCGACCAAGCCAAGAAAACTCTGAATCTCAGTAGCTGAAGATGGTGTGGGCCAACTTTGAAGCGCCTCAATCTTCTTCGGATCCACCTTGATCTCCTCACCAGACACCACGTGCCCCAAGAAAACTACCGAACTGAGCCAAAATTCACACTTGGAGAACATAGGATAAAGCTTCTCATCCCTCAACGTCTATAGTACAATCCTCAAATGTTGTACATGCACCTCCTTGCCACGTGAGTACACCAGGATATCATCAATAAATACTATGACAAACAAATCAAGATATGGCTAGAATACACTGTTCATCAGATGCATGAATGTTGCTGGGACATTTGTCAGCCCAAAAGACATCACTAGGAACTCGTAGTGACCATAACGGGTTCTTAATGCCGTCTTTAGAATATGAGAGTCCTGAATCTTCAACTGGTAATACCTAGACCTCAAATCAATCTTAGAGAACACTTTAGCTCCCTGCAACTGGTCAAATCAGTTATTAATGCGCAACAAAGGATACTTGTTCTTAATCGTAACTTTGTTCAACTGCCTATAGTCAATGCACATTCGCATAGTACCATCCTTCTTCTTCCCAAACAGAACTGGTGCACCCCAAGGCAACACACTAGGCCTAATGAACCCCTTATCAAAAAGCTCATGAAGCTGCTCTTTCAATTCCTTCAACTCTGCTGGTGCCATACGATACAGAGGAATAGAAATAGGCAATACCAAAATTAATGTCCCCGTCGGGTGGCATGCCCGACATTTGCAGGAAACACATCCGGAAAGTCTCGCACTACTGGAATAGAATCAATAGTAGGAGTATCAGAACCACCATCCCTCACAAAAGCCAAATATGCAATACACCCTTTCCCAACCATCTGTTGGGCCTTCAGATGTGAAATCACCCTACAGGGAACGTAGTCCAGAGAACCTCTCCACTCGACCCCGGCATCGCCAACATCACGGTCTTAGCGTAACAATCCAAAATAGCATGACATGGGGACAACCAATCCATGCCTAGAATCACGTCAAAATCAACCATACTAAGCAATAAGAGATCAACTCTCGTCTCCACTCCCCCAATGCTCAACACACACGACCCATATACACGGTCCACAACAATAGAATCGCCCACCAGCGTAGATACATGAACATGCAAAACTAAGGAATCACAGGGCATATCCAAAAAATGAGCAAAATACGATGATACATATGAATAAGTGGAACCAGAGTAAAATAATATGGAAGCATCCCTGTGGCATACTGAGACAATACCTATGATCACTGCATCTGAAGCAACGACCTCTAACCTGGATGGAAAAGCATATCATCGATCATGACCGCCACCTGATCAGCCTCCCCCTCTAGGGAAACCTCTAGCTGTCTAAGCCCCAACTCGAGCTGGCTGAGCGGGTGGTAAAGTAACTAGTGCGGAAGTCATAACTTGACCCCTATGCTGAACTGGACCTCCCAAGAGACGGGGACAATACTTCCTCACATGTCCAAACTCTCCACACTCGAAGCAACTCCGATCCGTCAATGGATATGGAGACTTAATCGGACCCCGAGAACCAAAATAACTGCTAGAAGGAACCTGGTACCGATGAATCCTAAACTGATGGAGCACGATATGAACTTTGAGCTGGGAGGGCACTGAGAGATGACTTACCCGAATGAGCACTATATGAACCATGGCTAGCTGATGCACCACGATGAACTGGACGAGCCATCTGAGCGTGTCTATAAGGACAACCCTTGCTGTGGTGGGACAGTCCTCCAGATGAGGTACTACTGAAACTACCCGAACCATGAGGCCTCTTGGCCTCCCTTTCCTAATGCTCTTAACTACAAACCTGCTTTAGCCGCCTAGCAATATCAACCACCTTGTCAAACCTAACACCTGATGCAACCTCGTAAATCATGACAAAGCACGGTCCATAGTTAAGGCCATCAGTGAAGCTCCTAATTTGCTCTCTCTCGGTGGGGACTAACCATACCGCATGACGAGCCAACTCTGAAAATCTCATCTCATACTGGGTCACTGATATATATACACTCCTAGCGTAGTTGCCCAAACTACATACACAAGTACTCCCTGCAGGTCTGTGGAACAAACTTCTCTAAGAAGAGAATTGAGAACTCATGCCACGTAAGTGGTGCAGTGTCAGCTGGCCTGCTCAACTCATAGGCCTCCCACCATCTAAAGGCTGCCCCCGACAGTTGAAAAGTAGTAAATGAGACTCCACTAGTCTCCAGAATACCCGCCGTGTGAAGGATGCACTAGCATCTGTCTAAGAAATCATGAGCATCCTCTGACTCAGCCCTACTGAACTCTGGAGGCCTGAGCCTCCCAAATCGCTCTAGCCTCTTCTGCTCCTCGTCACTCATAGGTGGACAACCCTGGGTTTGAGCAACTGCGACCGGCTGGGCTGGTAGTACCCTGGTGTCTGAAGTCCTTGAACCACCTGCTCTAGAGTACGGGCGGCGCGAGTTTGAGCACCTCTCCCGGCCTGAGAAGTGGATGGTGCGGCCAGAACTGAAACCACCTTAGCAAGGCAAGTTCTTACCGTCAATATATGGGGCAGAGTCTCCTGAAGGCCTGAAATCACAATGGGCATAACTATTGCCTGAGCTGATCCCACCGGCTCAACCACATCTGGTATCTACTCCTGAGCTGGAGCAACTGGTCCCTCCACAGGTGCTGCTCTAGCAACTGTATGAGCTGCACCTTTTCCTCTACCACGGCCCCGGCCTCTCGCGGCCCTCGTTGGTGGTACTAGTGGCCTTCCGCTCGATCCAGTCACATGTATCCTCACCATTTATGAGAGAATAGAATAATCGAAGTTTAGTTTCCAGAACCAACAAATCTGCACGATAAGAATACAAGATAGTGAAGTTTCTTAATGGTTTGGTAGCCTCTCGATACCGATCCGCAAGACTCTACTAAACTTGCTCATGACTCGTGAGACCTATGTAACCTAGGCTTTAATACCAACTTGTCATGACCCAATTCTCAACATGTCATGATGGCTCCTATCATATTACTAGGCAAGCCGACAATCACAAAATAACTACGCATTTTAAATTAAAGAATGATGTAATAAGCTTAACAGAGAAAAAACTCATAAATAACTGATAAGAACAACTGCGACTCAACTATAAAATTCCCAAAATCTGGGTGTCACCGAGTACATGAGCTACTAAGAGTCAACAAAGTCTAAATATCTAATACAACTGTCTGAAAGATAGAACAATACTAAATAAACTTAAAGGAATGATAGTCGAGATCTGTGGGCGTCATAACAGCTACCTCAATAATCTCCAAGTAGATACTGCACCAAGTGTAGCAACCGTCGTGTCCTGATGTACCTGGATCTACACACGAAGTACAAAGTGTAGCATGAGTACAACCTATCCAATGTACTCAATAAGTAACAAGACTAAACTTGGGCTGAAAGCATTGAGGAGCTCAGAAAGGTACAATCCAGATCCACAAAATAACAGTACATATATAACATAGAAATGACAGTAATAACTCAGAGAAATCCCATAATCAATTCGTACACATTGCAAAATTCAAGTTCAATAATTTAAGTTCAATACTGATAAAATATGCCAAGTATAGCTAGCATGAGGAATGTTACATCTCTATGTCTACATGTCACATGTAATGCATCACAGTGATAAACTCATGTACTCACACTCTTAGAGTACTCAACCTCACTGTCTCACACTCCCACTCATCACTCTCAATCACTCAGCACACTCAATCACTCAGCACTGTACGGTACCTGCGCTCACTGCTGGTATGTCAGACTCCGGAGAGGCGGATCCCGCCCAAGAGCTAATATAATGCCAATATGGCTTGCTGCGGCGTGTATCCCGATCCCATAATAATAGATAAAGCCTATAAGGCCTGCTACGGTGTGCATCCTGATCCATAATAATATATATAAAGCCAATAAGGCTTGCTTTGGCGTGCATCCCGATTTACAACATCACTCACAACACCGCTCTGAAGCCCCAACTCGGTCATCAATCTCTCCAGCCTTACGGGGTCACATAACTCATGCCACTCCCCCCAAAAAATGATAACGTGATGTAACTATGAAAGATAACAGAGACTGAGATATGATATGCAAATAAATGAATATGACTGAGTACAAAATGACAACTTAAGCTTTTAAATCCACATCAGTAATGACCTCAGTGGGTCCCAACAGAATAAGCACATAGCTTAAACATGATTTCTAGTATGAATCACCACTTAATTACTCTAACACGTAAAAGTTACATGGATAGAACAAGATTAGGTAACTACACAGTACCACAAAATCAACCAAATCAGAAACACCACGGTGCACGCCCACACGCCCGTCACCTATCACGTGCGTCACCTCAACACCAACATATGACACGAAATCTAGGGATTCATACCCTCAGTACTAGGTTTAGAAGGGTTACTTACCTCAAAGTGCGCAACTCAATGCTCCAACAAACCCTTGCCTCGCGAATCGACCTCTGAACGACTCGAATATAGCCACAAACAACTTAATATAATCAATACAAGCTATAGGAACCGATCCCATACGATAAAGCTAAGTTCTTTAACTAAATTCAAAAAGTCAACCCCGTGCTCATGCCTCGGAACCCGACAAAATTCACAAAATCTGAACACCCGTTCAATAACGAGTCCAACCATACCAAAATCATCCAATTCCGACCACAACTCAAACCTCAAATCTTACTCTCCAATACATGGGTCAAAAATTCCCAAATTCTAACTTAGATTCATGACAAATAGGTGAAATAATCAACGGGTATTCAAAATACATGGACAAAAGTGATCAAAAATCACTCACCTCTTCAATCTAGGTGAAAATCTCTCCAAACATCGCCTCAATCCGAGCTCCCAAAGTCCAAAAATGAAGAAAATACTCTAACTATCATTTATATCTATTATGCCAGCGAAACCGCACCTGCGGTCATGAACTCCACTTCTGCAAAACCACTTCTTCGGTCACACTTCCGCATCTGCGGAAAACACTAGACACCCGACCAGCCGCATCTGTGGCCCAAAAGCACGCTCCTGCGAGACCGCTTTTGCGGCCCCTAGCCCGCATCTGCGGATCTAGGCCAAGCCGCCAAGCTCTGCACCTGCAGACTCCTCATCGCAGAAGCGCCTTCGCTTCTGAAGAAAATCACCCGCTTTTGCGGTCCTCACTGCCAACCCTTTAGAACGCTTATGTTACCCAAGCGTCGCACCTGCGGTACTGCATATGCGGCCACTCCTACCGCAGGTGCGAACGCACCATAACTGATCACACCAGCACTTACCCAAGTCCAAAATTCAATCCGTTTTCAATCCGAATCATACCCGAGGCCCCCGGGACCCCATCCAAACATATCAACCCATCCTAAAACATCATACAAACTTATTTGAGGCCTCAAATCACATCACAAACATGTATCACACCCCAATTCAAGCCTAATGAACTATTGATCTTCTAATTTCTTAAACCAATGTCGAAACCAACTCTCCAAACCTTCAACTTTCTAACATTCGCCAATTCAAGCCAAAACCAACCACGGACCTCCTTATCAATATCCGGACACACTCCTAAGTGCAAAATCACCATACAGAGCTATCAGAACCTTCAAAACTCCATTCCAAAGTTGTTTACTTATAAGTCAATATCCGTTCGACTCTTTTAACTTTGGCTTCCAACCTTGGAAATAAGTGTCCCAATTCATCTCGAAAAATCCCCAGAACCAAACCAACTACCATATCAAGTCACACAACAACAAATGAACATAGAATAAGCAACACATTGAGGAACGTGGCTACAATATGCAAAACAACCAGCCTAGTCGTTACACCCGAGGGATCGGATGAGTTTCAAACGTGTTTCGGAAAGATTTTTGAGTTGAAATAGAATTGCTGGTGTGCTGGTGCTCTGATATCGCCATTAAAAGCACCAACCTCATAATTATGAAGTGATAAGGGGTGGTCAGATGTCGCAAATGCAACTTTACCCCTTCGCATTTCGAAGTCAGCATGCCCAAGTTGGGGTCGACCACATGGTCTCTTTTGCGAAGGATGTCAGCTTCGCAATTGCAAAGACGTTATCGAAATTGCAACTTATGAAGAGTCTATCAGTGTTCGCAATTATGAACCCAATGTCGTAAATACGATACCTACAATTGAACCAAAGGGCTGGGAGTCGGGATTGTATCTCATTTTAGAACCTAGGCTCGGTAGGAGGCGATTTAGAGAGTAAATTTTCATCTACAAACTTGGGTAAGTGATTATAATGAATTTCCAACTATACTTCATGATTATATCTTAGATTTAGCATCAAATTTATGAGAATCAATGAGAAAAATTGGGGATTTCTATCAAAGTTTTGAAAAATGAAGATTTGAGTTTTGAGAGTCAATTTGGACTAGGATTTGAAAACAAAACACATATATGGACTCATGGAGTTATGTGTAATGACCCGACTGGTCGTTTTGAGAGTTGTATCCCAATTCCCCCATTTACTGCTCATTTTGTACTTTATAACTGCTATGTGACTTGCCGGGGTTGTTGGTTTGGGTCTGAAAAGGTTTCGGAAGGAGTTGAGGCACTTAGTCTCAAGGTTGGAAGCTTAAGTTGAAAAGGTTGACCAGATATTGACTTATGTGTAAATGACTCCAGAATAGAGTTTTGATGGTTCCGTTAGCTTCGTTGGGTGATTTTGGACTTAGGAGGGTGTCCGGATTGTGATTTGGACTTCTATAGTTGAATTAGGTTTGAAATGACAAAAGTTGGAAATTTAAAAGTTTGACCGAGAGTGGACTTTGTAGTTATCGAGCTCGGATTGGGGTTCCAGGAGTTGGAGTAGGTTCGTGGAATCATTTGTGACATGTGTGCAAAATGTGAGGTCAATCGGACGTGATTTGATAAGTTTCAGTGTCGTTTGTAGAAGTTGAAATCTCCTTAGTTTCAATAGGCTTGAATTGGGGTGCGATTCGTGTTTTGATGTTTTTTGAGGTGATTCGGTGGCTCGACTAAGTTTGTATCGTGTTTTAGGATTTGTTGGTATGTTTGGTTGAGGTCCCGGGGGCCTCGGGTGGAGTTCGGATGGTTAACGGATTGAATTTGGCTTAAGTGTTATGCTGAGGTGCTGCAGATCTGGTGTCATCGCACCTGCGGTGGGATTGGCTGCAGGTGCAGATCCACAGAAGTGGCTAAGCTTGCACAACTATGAAGGGGAGGAAAGTCACTAGGGGTTGCAGGCGCGGAAAAGTTTTCGCAGATGCGGATGCGCATCTGCACGAGGTCGACCGCAGAATCGGATTTGGACGGACAGCATTGGAGTCGCAAAAGCGGGGAATGGTTCGCAGATGCGGTACCGAAGGTGCGAAGCTGGGACCGCAAGTGTGCTGGTCGACTGTTAAGTGAGTTTCGCAGAAGTGAGTTTTGCTCCACAAAAGCGGGAGCGCATGTGCGAGCCCAGGCTCCGCAGGTGTAGAAATGCTTGGGATGTGTATTAAAATGAGGGTTCCGAGATTTTCTTCATTTTTAAACATTCAAACCTCGGGATTAGGTGATTTTGAGAGGAATTCCGAAAGGATTCTTGAGGTAAGTCACTTGTGGTTTAATTTGTTCAATAATTATGTTTCCCCATTGATTTTCCCACCTAGATTGTGTGGTTTTGAGGTGTAAATTAGAAATTTGAGGCTAGGGATTTGGAGAGTTTAATTTGGGAATTTGAGTGATGATTTGGTATTGGATTTTGATAAATTTGGTATGGTTATACCCGTGGTTGAATAGGTTTTCGGATTTTATGACTTTTATCGGATTTCAAGACGTGGGCCCGGGGTGTGCACCGTAGGAATTATGAAAGGTCAATTCCATGGAGCTAAATAATTGGAAAATGTGTTGTTATTAGTATATTCTCCATGTGTAATAGAAATTGAACTGTAAATCATGTTTATACTATGTGTTGGCACGGTAGGGACCCATAGAGGTCATGTACATGTTGAATCATCTGCTAAATTGTTGTTTTGTACTCAGTCACAGCTTTACTTGCATATTATATCTTACTCTCTATTGTTCATTATTGATACATCATATCATTGCCATTTGAGCTGATTATTATGATTACTGAGAGCCCGAGAGACTGGAGAGGTTGATGACTGAGTGAGGTCGGGGCCCGATTTTGTGAGGATATTATGGGATCGGGTTGCATGCCGCAACATATTTTATTGATTTGTGCCATGATTGGCTTGTTATAGCGCTTGGGCTGAAGGAGCCATCAAGAGTCTGCACACCCACAGTGAGCACAATAGATTTATATTAAGGGATGGATCTTCCCTGGGCATGGATCTTGCCCGAATCATTTATATTTAGGGATGGATTTTCCCTGGGCCAGATTGGCCTTATACAGTACTGAGTGATTGACTGTCAGTCGATACATATATATTTGGGATGGATCTTCCCTAGGATGGATTGGCCATATACAGTACTGAGTTTTGATGTTGTTATGTGTAATTTGAGGCGTCGAGTAGGTCCATGTTATGTTTTGGGACTTGTTGGTATATTTGGACGGGGTCCCAAGGGTCTCAGGCGTGTTTCGGATATAATTCAAACAATATTTCTCCATGTTTATGTTGCTGGTTTTTGCTGTTACCTGTTGCTTCTGGTGTTCTTCGTAATCGCAAAGGTTCAGCCGCGATCGCGAAGTGTGTTTTGGTCTGCTGTGAATTTGTTCTTTGCGGACGCGATATATGGAACATGTTTGCGAAAGTTAGGTAATTGTGTTCCGCGTTCGCGATGTTGTGTTGCGTTCGCGTTGTGGAGCTGGAAGTTAGAGGTCATGTCTTCAAGTTCGCGAAAGTCTGGTTCTGCTGTGCATCACGTTCGCGAGGTCTATGACGCGAATGCATAGGGTCATTTTGTGGAGGTAAGTGTTTGTTCATCGCGAATGTGAGAGTCCGTCCACGTTCGTGAAGTGTATACCTGGAGCAGTGTATAAGGTACTCTATTTCGAAGGCTTTGCTTATTTTATCACATTTTGAGTTGGGGAGCTCGGATTTGGGCGATTTTGGAGGCGATTTTCACCAGATGGATTGGGTAAGTGTTTTCTACTCGGTTTCGATTATATTTCATGAATCTATAGTCAATTTTGGTATTTAGATTATGAATTTTAAAGAGAAATTGGGAGTTTTTGTCTAAACTTTCCTAAAGTAAAAATTTTGAGTTTTGAACATCGATTCGAACTCGGATTTGAGTGAAGTTAGTATGGTTCGACTCATAATTGAATGGGTTGTTGGATTTTATGAGTTTTGTCGGGTTCCGAGGTGTTAGCCCAAATTTGACCTTTTGGTTGACTTTGAGTATTTGATTAAAGATTCGACCTTTATCAATTGTGTTTGCTTCCTATTGCATTGTTTGATGATTTTGAGTTGCTTTTGGCTAGTTTTGAGCCGTTTGGAGGTCGATTTGAACGGGATGGTGTTTATAGTGTATCAATTTGGCTTGTTTGAGGTAAGTGTCTTGCCTAACGTTGTTGGGTGAATTTTTCCTACTAATTGATATTGTTTGCTACATGCGGGGGTGATGCATATATGAGGTGACGAGCGTATATGCATGTGTCGGGGCTAAACATGCTCAGGGGTAAATTAGACGATTATTTGTGCCTTGTAGAATTATGTGACTTTCTTGTTTCATGCCTTACTTGACTTCTATATTTCTAAGAATATGAAGTTAAATGCTAGAAACCATGATTTAGCTTATTAAAATTTGATTAATATTTGACGGACTTTTTTGAAATTATGGAGGTGCTAAATTTGGTCGTCATTATACTTAATCATAAATACATCGCTACAACCGTTATTCTTGAGATATTGGATTCTATACTTGAGTTGAAGATTATTTTGAGACTTGTTGAAATACTTGAACAATAAGGTTCTTTCGGTTTATTGAATTGTTATGGGCTTAAAAGCTGTGATTGATGTTCATTTGGAATATTTGCTTAATAACTCTCCTTGATGTTATTCATTCTTCCTACCTTACTTGTTATTGATATACATGTGCTTGGTGAGGAAGAGTGTAAAGAATGAAGGTGGTGCCATCCCATTGCATATACATTATCATGTGAGGAAGAGTGTAAAGCACGAAGGGTGATGCCGTGCCATTTCATATATATTATCATGTGAGGAGGAGAGTAAAGCACGAAGGGTGATTCCGTGCCATTTCATTTACATTATCATGTGAGGATGAGAGTAAAAGCACGAAGGATGATGTTGTACCATTGTTTTTATATTATCACGTGTTCATGGCACGGAGGGTATTTTCGTGCAGGCGAGGAAGAGAGATATGCATTATGTTGTGATATCTTTTCCTTGTGTATACATTCATGCCTTTATCTTGAGCTGTTATTATTACACCTATTTTTTCTATGTAACTTGTCGTTGTTGTTCTGTCTTAGTACTCTATCTCAGTTGTTGTGTTGTCCATGCCTTCTATATGTTTAACTTGCAAATATCATGCTTTCCTTCTTGTCTGTCTTATCTACATCTATGTTATTTCTCATTTGTTGCACTTTCGTATAAGCCTTCTACCATGTTAGTTATTCTGCCTTCCATTTGTTTAGTTTATAAAGATCATGCTTTCCTTCATGTTTGTTATATCTGTATCTAAGCTTACTACCATGTTAGTTATTCAAATTTATGTCCCTCTAATGCTATCATTACTTCTATATCTCCTATCAAGTCTGTTACTGTTTCCCATATGCACTGCGTTGTTCGTTATTGCTTCCAGTGTATATACCACTTTAGCATTATTATTATTGGCATTTCTTTCACCTGGTTGTTACTGTTATATGTATGCTTAGTGAGGAAGAGATAAATGCACGAAGGGTGTTGCCGTGCCACTTGATTGGACTTACATTCATATATTTGGTGAGGATGAGATGAATGCATGAATGGTGTTGTCGTGCCATTTGATTTGATATATTGAGTACATTTCTCACACTATAAAAGTTATGAATTTTCTACTGTGGATTGTTGGTTATCGCTTTAAGGAAAGGATTATTCGTGATATTGAGGAAAATTGACTGTGATTTCTTCTAGTAATCATTTATTGCTTCGCATATTTATTTTTTGCACTCTTTCATGTTACGTTCTAGTATTGTTCTATTGCTAGTCTACTGCACAGGTTATACCTATGAGTATCTTTTAACTAAAAAGCCTTGTCACTACATCACTGAGGTTAGACAAGATACTTACTGGGTACATGGGGTCGGTTGTATAACCACACTTCTGCACCTTGCGTGCAGATTTTGGAGCTGGAGTTGCTGTGTAAAGTGGGAGCTGGCATCGAAGATGTACCTGCGTTCCGGCTATAACTGCCACTTGTCCTTGGTAGCTTTAGATTTTGTTAATCTGTTTATGTAGACTTCGAACAGATGATGTATTTATTTCGTACCAGCTTATAAATTCTAAGTCTTAGAAGCTCATGATTGGTATTACCAGTCCTTGGGATGTTGTATGGAATCCAGATATATAACTTGTTGATCACTTTTATTTTATTAGAATTGTGTTTACTGTAATTGGCTGACCTAACGGGTTGGGTTAGGTACCATCACGACCTGTGGATTTTGGGTTGTGACAATTATTGATCCAAATCATCAACGATCCACATTAATTCCCATTTTTCCTTTACTTTAAACCTTTTGCCAGACCTTATCTCCATTTTTTCCCTAATAATCATTTTTATCAATTCTCACCTTCTAAAAAATTGGATACGTTCATCAAGAGATCCAACAGCTCAAATTCAATCTTTCATTTTTAATACTTAGAGACCCCAAACCCTATGCATTCACAACCCAACCGGCCGCCTCTCTTTCCCAGTTCTCTCTCTTTTCTCTCATCCCCATCAACCCCGTCAATCATAAATCCTAGCACAAATTTGTGCAAGATTACAGATTCAAAACCCAAATCACTCAATCTGTCCCCTAATCCGCGAATGTAGATGATTACTTCCATTTTCATCACTAAATTTCAAATTCCCCAAATTGAACCCTAGACCTAAAAGTTGCTACTGAAAATCGCATGTTCTTCGTTCGATCTTTCAAATCGATGGCATGCATGGTTGTTTATCTCCGATTTCATCATTGTCATTCTTTATCCAAAGGTCAAATGCAGTGACCTCTGGATATTAGGGCTTGACCAGTAGTCCAAAGGCTTCAACGGTTGACCTTGGTATCTGGTAATTTGTGATATTTTTACCTCTGTTCTTCACTGATTTTACCCCTATTCTATCATCATCCTACTTTCATCACTTTCCACTACTGATTTGAAATCAACCCGAACCCTAAGACTTGAATGCCACTATAAAAGGGGCATTAAATATCCTAACCTAACACACATCTAATACTATCTGAAAACACAAAAGAAAGAAAGAAAAGAATTAAAGGTTAAGGTTTCCTCACTAAGTACTCTCTAATCTTTCTGTTTTCTTTCTCTTCTTCGAGTTGAGTTCGATTGCTGTATTGGTCGTGAGTTTGGATCCCTACACTAAATGAAAAGGGAACTTTAGTGGCGACTATAGAAGCCACACCTAAAATTAAGGATTTAGTGGCGAGTAATCTAATTCCGAGGTCGTTTACTCAAAAATCACACCTTAGTAAATTCTTCCAATTTAAAGCTTCCGAAATTAGAAATTTCTTTCCAAATCAACTCCGAACTTCCTGAAATTCAATTCTTGTGCAAATTGAGACATCCTTTCACTTAATGTATGCTACTTGTTCCACACGAATTCAAGCTTTCCTTAAATTACTACAACGTTCTGAAAATTCTAGCTATCCCAATCTATTTTGAGACATAACAAAATTGAACCATTATTAGGAAGATATTCATGGTCTCAGCTCATTTGAGTATTTTATCTAACAATATATGTGCAAATTGGTTATGAGATTCTTCCACAAGGTTTCTTTCACTTTACAACCCAATCTTTACCCATTTGAGCTCAACAATCACCCCATAAAACTTATTTGTACATGAAGGTATAAATAATACTCTCACACCCAAGAATCATACTCCAAATCAACCATCTTTTACCCAAATTCGAAATTGAAAACTAGGGTATGGAACCTTACCTCTTAGATGAAGAACTTGAGGGATTTCTTGTTGGATTTCAAGGCTTGGACAAGATCTTGATGAACAAAGCACTTGAGCTTCTTCCTCTCTCTAGAACCCTCTCACTTCTCTCTAAAAATATCAGATTTTTGCTCCAAAATGAGCTTCAAGGCTTATTTATCGAATTTGGGTCGGGTTATAACAATAGAAGATTGGATACTCCAAAATTCCAGACCGGGCTATACACATGGCCTCGCCAGGATAAAGCCTGGTCTTAGCTCGCTTTAGCCTGGCCTCGCCAGGCTAAAGCCTGGTCTTACACCAGCCTCGCGAGCTACAGGCCAGCCTTTGGGTATTTGATCATAACTTCTTGTAGGAATGTCCGAATGACGAACGGTTTGAAGCGTTAGAAAATAAACTCAAAGGGCTTTAATTTGATAGGTAGATAACCTCATAAGTCGTTATAGTTTCGTAGAAGCATACGTTTGAAATAGGATCTTGGGCAAATTGAGACATCCTTTCACTTAATGTGTCCTACTTGTTCCACACGAATTCAAGCTTTCCTTAAATTACTACAACATTCTGGAAATTCTAGCAATCCCAATCTATTTTGAGACATAACAAAATTGAACCATTATTAGGAAGATATTCATGGTCTCAGCTCATTTGAGCATTTTATCTAACAATATATGTGCAAATTGGTTACAAGGTTCTTCCACAAGGTTTCTTTCACTTCACAACCTAATCTTTACCCATTTGAGCTCAACAATCACCCCATAAAACTTATTGGTACATGAAGGTATAAATAATACTCTCACACCCAAGAATCATACTCCAAATCAACCATCTTTTACCCAAATTCGAAATTGAAAACTAGGGTATGGAACCTTACCTCTTAGATGAAGAACTTGAGGGATTTCTTGTTGGATTTCAAGGCTTGGACAAGATCTTGATGAACAAAGCACTTGAGCTTCTTCCTCTCTCTAGAACCCTCTCACTTCTCTAAAAAGATTAGATTTTTGCTCCAAAATGAGCTTCAAGGCTTATTTATCGAAGTTGGGTCGGGTTATAACAATAGAAGATTGGATACTCCAAAATTCCGGACCGGGCTATACACATGGCCTCGCCAGGCTAAAGCCTGGTCTTACACCAGCCTCGCGATCTATAGGCCAGCCTTTGGGTATTTGACCATAACTTCTTGTAGGAATGTCCAAATGACGAACGGTTTGAAGCGTTAGAAAATAAACTCAAAGAGAATTAATTTGATAGGTAGATAACCTCATAAGTCATTATAGTTTGGTAGCAGCATACGTTTGAAGTAGGATCTTATGCAAATTGAGACATCCTTTCACTTAATGTATCCTACTTGTTCCACTTGAATTCTCTCCATTCACAAATCTCCTTAGTATGTTTCAACACACCTTAAACATATACTTTTCATTTTGAAATAATGTGGTTCTATCCCATGGGTCACCTATAATACACTAACATGCTATTCCCAAATACCGTTGGCGTACTTTAAAATATTAAATCATTAGAGAAATTTTTCGGGGCCTTACAGTATTGTTCTTGGCCACAAAATCTCCAAGAAAGACATAGAGGTTTATCGAGCAAAAATTGAAGTAATTTTCAAGCTTCTCCTCCCACATCGGTCAAAGGTGTTCAGAGCTTTATGGGGCATGCCGGTTTCTATCGGCGATTTATCAAAGACTTCTCAAAGATTGCAAGCCCCATGTGCAAGATCCTTGAAAAGGATGCAAAATTTGTTTTTGATGAGAAGTGCCTCAAAGCTTTTGAGGAATTGAAAGCAAGGCTCACCATGGCACCTATTATTGTCACACCTGATTGGTCTCTTCCATTTAAACTTATGTGTGATGCCAGTTTTGTGGCTATTCAGGCAGTGCTTGGTCAAAAGCACAACAAGATTCTTTACCCTATCTACTATGCAAGAAATAAACTCAATGGCATGCAAATGAATTACACCATGACTGAGCAAGAACGGCTTGCCATTGTCTATGCTTTTGAAAAATTCTGGGCTTATTTGTTTGGATCCAATTCTTTACCTATCATACTGCTCTCAGCTACTTTATGGCGAAGAAGGATGCCAAACCAAGATTGATTAGGTGGGTCCTTTTGTTACAAGAATTTGACTATGAAGTCAAAGATCGGAAAGGAACGGAAAATCAAGTCGCGAATCACTCATCTAGGCTTGAAGAGGTAGGGAGACCAAATGGAGATCTTGAAATCAATGATGTCTTCCCAGATGAACAACTTTTGGCAATATCTAGTACTTTAACTCCTTGGTATGCTGATATAGCTAACTTCTTGGTTAGTGGCCTTATCCCCGACGAATAGGAAGATTATCAAAGGAAAGAGTTCTTGAGTGATTGTAGGCAATACTATTGGGAGGAACCCTTTTTTCCGGATATGCACAGACAACATCATTCGGTGTTGTGTTCCAGAAGATGAGCTGATGCCAATTCTCAAAGCATGTCACGACTCTCCAGTTGGGGGTCACCACGGTGGAAACCGTACGACGACAAAAGTGCTTAAATGTGGGTACTATTGGCCATCGATATACCAAGACGCAAATCTAATGGTCAATAAATGTGATCAAAGTCAAGTCAAGGGTCAATTTCATGAAGGCATGAGATGCCTATGACTTTTGTGATGGAGGTAGAGATCTTTGATGTGGGGGATCGTTTTCATGGGTCCCTTTGTGAGCTCATACGGCATGACTTATATCTTGGTAGCAGTGGAATATATTTCAAAATGGGTCGAAGCAATTGCCTTGACAAACAATGACGCAAGGAGTGTAACCGCCTTCTTAAAGAAGAACATATTTACTCGATTTGGAACCCTAAGGGCCATCCTTTGTGATGGTGGTTCTCACTTTTGCAACAAAGCCTTTGCGGGGTTGCTCGAGAAATATGGAGTTAAGTAGAAGTGCCTACTCCTTATCATCCTTAATCAAGTGGTCAAGTTGAAGTCTCCAACCGAGAAATCAAGAACATTTAAGCAAAAACTATTAATGCAAATAGGATTAATTGGTCAAGAAAGCTAGATGACACTCTGTGGGCTTATCGAACCGCATTCAAAACACCCATTGGAACCTCGCCTTACTGGTTGGTTTTTGGTAAGGCATGTCACTTTATAGTGGAGCTAGAACACAAAGCCATTTGGATGTTGAAAAAGTTAAATATTGACTAGGCCGAAGCTGCTAATCTAAGGATGACACAACTCGATGAGATGGATGAGTTCCGTTTCCAAGCTTATGAGAATGCAGCCATGTATAAAGAAAGGATGAAGTTTGTTCATGATACGAAGATCTTGATGCAGGAATTCAAATCTAGCGACTTGGTCTTGCTCTTCAAATCAAGGTTGATGTTCTTTTCGGGCAAACGCAAGTCCAAATGGTCTGGCCCTTTCAAAGTTGTTAGAGTGTTTCCCTATGGCGTCGTTGAATTAAAGTCCGAGGATGGGACTCGAACCTTCAAAGTAGATGGCCAAAGGGTGAAGCACTATCTTGGAACCATTGGAGAAGGCAGCTGGTGGAACAATTCAAACTCAAAGATGGTCCTGTACTAACCTCCACAACAGATTAGCCAAAAAGGGATAACATCGTCATGCCGCAATGTTAAATCAAGCGCTTTTGGGGAGGAAACCCATGTGTGGAAATATTTTTGGTTAGATTCTTTTCATTGTAGGTTTATTTGTCTTTGTTGAACATTTTGATATGTGTGTTTTAGAGTACAAGGTGCTCAAAATGCAAACAAATGGGATGCAGAGGCAAAGGGAAAGTGAAGAAAAGTTAACTGAGCTTCAGATATCTTTCTGCAGCCACAAATGCGACCGCATAATAGTTTCATGGACAGCATACTGGCCGCAGACATAAGTAGACCTTCATAAAACCAAGTCACTCAAAATGTGGTGGAAGGCCAAATTTTGCGGATCGCCTAACGGTTCTGTGACTGCAGATGCGACTGCACATTGGCCACACACATCCCAGGTAATATATCATCGCATAATGTTTATGCGACCCCGAATGTTGTTTCACGATGGTAAACGTACCATAGAATGCACATGTATTAA
>AWOL01S0001858.1:63434-76275 GCA_000715115.1 Nicotiana otophora | reverse complement strand
CAAGGTTCCACTCTCATCAACAATTCTGGTAAGAAATCCCCCCCCCCCCTACTCTTGTTGATTTCATATTTACTTACAAAAATTTCCCCCAATCCATAATCCCTATTATTCCTACCTGTTCTTTGTGATTTATTGAGAACCCCTCGTTGGGATTTCTTCTTAATGTTGTCGTGTGATGGGTGATGGGGGGGGGGGGACAATTGCTAGTCAAAATCATGGGGATAGGGATAAGGTTACTAATTTGTGTAATTGGTTGTAGTGATTCTTGATAATTCATGTTAGGTGTTCATGGGTAGAACTTGAAATCTATAATATGCTGGTTATTGTGTGTACATTTTGTGAAATCCTGTCGTGTCTATGTAGTATAGGTAGAATTAATGTCCAGTGGTTTCATGTGTGTTGTATATAAGTGAATAAGATGACTTCTAAGGCACCGCATAACTGATTCGCGATCCGCAGAATCATCGCATATCTAAGGAAAATTATATGCTTGTAGGGTGGTGACTCTGCGGTGGATTCTGCAGTCGCGAAACTGGTATGTGGACCACGAATTCATCATAGATGTCAATAGGTGCATGAGTATTTTGAAGTTGAATCTGCATTCATTATGCAATCGCAAATTAGTTCTGCGACCACTTCTGTGGTCTGCATTATTTGTTGACCATAGCATTGTACATTCTGCGGTGGATTTCGCGGTTCGCAAATTTGCTCTGCGATTGCATAAGCTGTCTACAGAATGTGTTTTCCTTTCATTTCTTTTCCATGTTCTATGAATGTTCTACCACATGCTCACTTCACTTCCATTGGCAGGAATGGCACCAAAGAAAACCCAAGAATCTAAAGCACCCACCACAAGAGGAAAAAGGCAGGCTAAAGCTATAGGTCTGACATCACATCATCCCCAACGCAAAAAGCCTGGCACATATGTCACTTCATCTGAGTCTGTCTCCCAGTCTGAAGAGGATAGGGAACAACTTGAACTAGTGCCACCAGTTGATCACCGCGCAGAAGTACGAAGAAAGAATGTTGGGGATATACTCAGCTTTAGTATCGCCAGATCCTGGATTAAATACAAAGAGGCATTGGAAAAAGGAATATCCTCGATGAAAAGAAGCTAAGTGTGAATGGACATAAAGAGAATTTCCCGCATGTACTAGAGAACATCAAGAAGAGGGGATAGGAGTTCTTCACTGAGCCTCCAGAGGAATTCAACAAGACACTTGTCAGGGCATTCTACGCTACATATGCTGCCTCAATGACTAAGAAGCAAGCAAGGCGTTGTGCTTACTTGACCTCTATCGCAGTAAGAGTAGTTGTGGTATCTTGTCGCCCCAAATCGATAAATGAAGTCTATTTCGAGATTTGGGAAGGAGGCACGACAGAATATGATGCAAAGATTGGAAAATAAGGAAGATGAGTGTTCTTGGGTAGCCTCTGTCATAGCTCTGGGGACTCCAGCCTAGATTGAATCAGGCCAGTACATTCAAAAGAGAGATCTCACCCAAGAAAGTAGGTATTGGCTAAGTTTCATCTAATCTTGCATACAACCAACAAGAAATGAGACCGACATTAGTCTAGACAAGGCAATCCTAATTTCTTCAACCTTGTTGGGTTTCAAGACTGATTTGGGGCAGCTAATATTCCTTGAGATTGGCGTCCGGGAAAACCGAGGGCAAACTTTACTTCCTTTTTTGTGCCTTATCACTACTTTGTGTGAAGATGCAGAGGTTACCCCATGGCCTCATCCACTTCAGCAGAACCTGCCACTTCTTCAGTACATGCCACCTTTTCAGCACCTACCACATCCACATCCACTCCTAGGCCAGCCACAACACCCAGGCCGGCCACTGCTACTTCCTTCTATCATCAAGCTTGGTCTACTTGCACAACACACTAATGCCAAAGTATACAAGCTTGAAAAAGATCTTCCACTACTCAAAGGCAAGCATTGGCACCACTCCAAGCCTCGGTGAGTGATCTTCGAAAGAAACATCCATCATATTAAGATCGACTCCAAATATTTGAAGCTCACCTTGAGAAGGTTAATCGAGGTGGAGATGGGGATATGACTCAAAGCAAAAAAGATGTTGTCAAGCTCAAGTTGGAGATGCATAAAATGCAGACTTATGACCATTCATATGAGGAATCAGTAGAGTCTCGTGGGGAGACAGACGAAGAGCAAGTAGTTAAGGAGGTCGATGATCAGATGACTAACAAAGGTAAATAGGTTGCCTTCACAGAGGAACAGACTGATGAAGAGGCAGACATGCAGAGGGATATTGCATATTCCCTTGAGGACATGGCTTCCATGGCCACCACCACTACCACAGAGTCATCACTGGGTGACGCCAGCAGCTCCAAGTTCCAGGACCCGGCTCCGCAGCTTGAGAAGCCTAATATTTTGGTCCCGGACACAACTGTCCAGTAGGAGGTTCACCCTACTGACCGTCCAATTTCAACAACCGGCCCCACGGCCGCATCAGACAGTCCATCCCTTCCAAGCGCTTAATGTGCTCCAGGAAGCCCCTAAATTTTACTCTTACTTTTTCAGTACATTGGGGACAATGCGTCATTCTATGTTGGGGTGGGGTAGCAAGAAAACTTTTGCAAATTGTACATAGATATTAGTCTTGATAGTGTAGATAGTAATGAATTCCTCTTTGTTTTTCTTTGTCGGGTTCTTTTTCAAGGGTGTAACAGTAAAACCACGGTCGTATTCATGAACCGTTTTGACTTGTTTGGTGATTTTGTTCTAGATTCAAGCATGTGATAAATGTTTGTGAAATAAATTGTACCCTTCAAATTTTGTGAATAAATAGTCCTTTTTGTGAAATAGAAGCTTGTTCTTTGACTTTGTGCTTACTTAGATTCACACTATCATTTGCTAAAACTTTGAGTTGCCTTGTATTCATTTGAGGGCTAAACATTTGCCGAGTCAAGCATTTCATGTGTCATGAGTGGTGAGAATTTGTGAATAATGCATATGCTTAACTTGTACTGTCTAGAACTTGCCCGGTTATTTCCTCAGCGTGAATCTTAGGTTGATGATTGGTTGTTGAAATGATCTTAGGCCGTCCTTGTGATTGCTAATTAATTTTTGGCCAAATTGACCTCCCTTGTGTATTTATTACCCTAGTTGTCCCCCGTTGAGCCTTTAACCTTTCCTTTGGCTACCACATTACAAAACCCCTTTCTGTGAAATTACTCCTTCTTTTGAACTTGTCCCTCCTTGAATATTATGAATGAGGCTTTAAGCCTAAGTTGGGGGGGGGGGGGGGGGTATCAATTGGGAAACAATAGAGGAGTGTATCGTGTGTAAAGGCTACTCTTTCAAGGTCGTGTCTTGTGAAGCGAGCGGCTAAGTTGAGAGCCAACATACTTTAAACCAAAAGCTCCACGTCATCCTAAACCATGAAATACTCAATCTTCTAAAAAAATTAAAGAAGAGAAAAATGGAGTGTTAAGCAAACGTGGTAAGACAAGCAACTAGGGGGTGGTTATAAACTACAAGGTGGGTTGATAGTAGCAATTAGATATCATTAAGGGAAATGTGTTTTATTAAAAAAATAATCTGTGTAGCTTTCAACGAGGGTTTAGTCACTATTTTTCCAGATATTCATTCAACTCATCCCCAAGCCTACACTACAAACTGTGAAAAGTCCTTTTTGATCAACAACCAACTATTCCTGAGCTAGCAACGAGTTAAAATAAGGGCAAGCATATGGACTGATACTTGTAGCACTTGGCTTTCTTTCTGAGTGCGAGAGTTTTTGATTGTATCTCTTATACATATTTGTATCTGTTGAGTTGGGAATTTTCTTCGTCGTGAGGACACGTGAATTGCAAGAGTTAGCAGAACTTAGGCTTCTTGAAGTAGGATGCAAGTACTTATCTAGCTATTAATAGCACTTTGTCATTGTTGTTGAGGCTCGAAGCTCACAACTTGATTATTTGAACGGCTAAACAATTTTTGTCTTAGCTGAAGGGTAAATAATGGAAGTCACATATTTGTTAGCTAAAAGCTAGAACCATCTATAGTCATTAATATTTTGTGAATAGTCAGAAGTAAAATAGTCCCTAGTATGGTAGCTCTTCAGTTGCTTGAGGACAAGCAAAAGTTTAAGTTAGGGGTGTTGATGTGCCGTAGAAATGCGGCACTTTTCATACTAATTTAATAGACTTTAGCTTACCTTTGAAAACTTTTTGAGTCTTTTCTTATGTANAAACAATAGAGGAGTGTATCGTGTGTAAAGGCTACTCTTTCAAGGTCGTGTCTTGTGAAGCGAGCGGCTAAGTTGAGAGCCAACATACTTTAAACCAAAAGCTCCACGTCATCCTAAACCATGAAATACTCAATCTTCTAAAAAAATTAAAGAAGAGAAAAATGGAGTGTTAAGCAAACGTGGTAAGACAAGCAACTAGGGGGTGGTTATAAACTACAAGGTGGGTTGATAGTAGCAATTAGATATCATTAAGGGAAATGTGTTTTATTAAAAAAATAATCTGTGTAGCTTTCAACGAGGGTTTAGTCACTATTTTTCCAGATATTCATTCAACTCATCCCCAAGCCTACACTACAAACTGTGAAAAGTCCTTTTTGATCAACAACCAACTATTCCTGAGCTAGCAACGAGTTAAAATAAGGGCAAGCATATGGACTGATACTTGTAGCACTTGGCTTTCTTTCTGAGTGCGAGAGTTTTTGATTGTATCTCTTATACATATTTGTATCTGTTGAGTTGGGAATTTTCTTCGTCGTGAGGACACGTGAATTGCAAGAGTTAGCAGAACTTAGGCTTCTTGAAGTAGGATGCAAGTACTTATCTAGCTATTAATAGCACTTTGTCATTGTTGTTGAGGCTCGAAGCTCACAACTTGATTATTTGAACGGCTAAACAATTTTTGTCTTAGCTGAAGGGTAAATAATGGAAGTCACATGTTTGTTAGCTAAAAGCTAGAACCATCTATAGTCATTAATATTTTGTGAATAGTCAGAAGTAAAATAGTCCCTAGTATGGTAGCTCTTTAGTTGCTTGAGGACAAGCAAAAGTTTAAGTTAGGGGTGTTGATGTGCCGTAGAAATGCGGCACTTTTCATACTAATTTAATAGACTTTAGCTTACCTTTGAAAACTTTTTGAGTCTTTTCTTATGTAATTTTGTTGTTTTGTAGGAAACCGAACTTGAAGAGCCAAGAACATGAAAAAAAATATCAAAACCCTTGAAGAAAGCAGATTTGCGACAGATATGCGATCACAGAATTAATGGGCGAACCACATTTCTATTGTAGATGCAACCTGACCATCCAAGTTTTAAGAGTCAAATATGTGGTCCGATATGCGATCACATATCTATTGTGAGGACCACAGAATTGCCACACAAATGCAAGAGGAATTCCTAGTAATCCAAAGTGACGATTACGTGATCCACTACACAAACCGCGGCATCCATTTGCGAACTGCATAACTGATATGCAATGGAAATCTAGAAATGCTGAAGATCATATATGCCGCATTGCAACGATTGTCCGGACCACGAATCACTTCCGCGGTCCATTCTACGATCGCAAACTAACTTGAACGACTATTTTTGTTGAATTTTGTCCGCAGCTTTTGGGCCATTATAANAAACGTCACGAAAAATATCAAAATCATGAATCTACGATCAAAACATCCTCTTCACTTCCAAACATTCAAACTTCGCCGAACACATCTAAATCACACTTAAACATTCTGAATCACGGTCAAACATCACACACAAGCTCTAATCAATAAAATGAACTTATACAAGTCCCAAAACACCGTCCGGTGTCTGATACCACCAAAGTACACTCCCGAACCCCCGATAGTCAACCCGAACATATGCCTAAGTCCAAAATCACCTTCCAAACCTATAGGAACCTTCAAATCCTGATTCTGAGGCCGTTTACTCAAAAGTCAAACCTTGGTTAACTCTTCCAACTTAAAGCTTCCGGATTTAGAATTATTCTTCCAAATCAACTCCGAACTTTTCAAAAATCAAAACCAACCACACGTGCAGGTTATAATACATGATATGAAGCTACTCAAGGTCTCAAATCGTCGAACGACATGCTATAACTCAAATCGATTGTGTCATTAAATTCTCCCCCAATTAAACATACGTTCGTACTCAAACGTGCCAAGAATCGTTCCAAAGTATTCAAAATCATTATATAATTCCTTGTACACTTACCTATGCCACTATAATCCATATGAGAACCTTAACTCAATGCAGACTGAAGATCCTTCCTGCTACCTTAACCTGCAATCCTTAGAACCAAAATTCGAACATCTGGAATTCTCTACAAGGCTAGATTCCAACATACGTACACCATATCAATCTCAACAAGCTATACCAAAACATGATCATACACCCATGTTGTAATGATACAATGCACCGCATAATTCATTTGTCCATAGTAACATCCTCCAACCACAATATTTGCAAGTTTACGAACCTGGTGCCCGTAATATACCTTTTTACACATACAAGCCATGTTCCAACCCTCGCAATAATGCAAAACTGAAAGAGATGTGTAAAAACTCATAACGACCTGCCAAATCAATAACTCATGGAGTCTCCCCGCTCAACAAGAGCCATTGTCTCATTCTAAACTGATTAGTGATATTTTCCTTCCAATATACATTATAAAATGCAATTGCACTGATTTCATATCCAACAACCTCGTCTCACCGAATACAAGCTGCTCGGGCAATAGCCACCTCAAACACCGTCTAAAATCTCATACGACGCATCAATTTTCCAATAAGCCACAACTCGAATATGAAAAACAAGGAAAACCGAACTCGGGTAAGGAACCATCCAGGCCGCGTAACACTCAAAACAAACCAGACAACGCTACGAACCTATCTAAGATATGAGAAATAAAACATAAGAAATAAGTATAAGGAATCGTACTCAACACCTCACTGTTGCGATGTGTAACACGATCCACACATGATAACGTTGCGGCGTACAACTCAATCCAAACATCATACCTATGGTGACGTGCCAGCCGATCCACACATAAAAATCAGTAAGGGAATACCTTATCGACCCAAAATGCTCATTCCCACTAAACACACGTATATCAACCACGAGCACACCAAGTGCATAAATATAACGGATAGCATCATGCGCTACAAAAGGCCAAGCATGACTAAGGTCCAATAAATAACTAGCATCTTGATAGCCATCTTACTCATATAACACCACAAGCGATGCAAGATCACAACACACGTGTGAATAATCAAGTCGTCTCACAACCCACATGGCATAAAAGAGTAACACATAAAATAGATGATGACTTGAATAATATCTGCCACGTCCGAAGACTCATCCATAAGCAATGCTATGCCGAATAAGTATATCTAATCTGGTATGGAACATATACTCACATTAGGTCTACCAACGGACCTCAAAGACGACTCTGATCATCCCAAAATAGGTCAGTAACCTTCCAAAGATCCACAATGACCCTATCCATGACACACACGATCAACCATCAAATCGAAACAAATTTTCATAGCCCGCAATCCAAGAAATAGAGCATCTCTCAAACATAAACTCTCCAATCAGTAGCAGTACCAAAATTTTCATACCTGATTTCAATCTCTACCACTAAATGACTAACACGTCACATTGATACGATCATCTTGTGGGAGATACTCCCACAACCTTCCGCACCAGGTAGCAAAATATGCACATCCATGGTTGCCAACCGTACTTTTATGTAATGCAAATCAAGAATTCACAAATCAACACACAATGCCTCTTCTTCAGAACACCATTCTCAAGCGACACGAAAATAGTGCTAGCATACTCTGAATATCTGAAATCTCCCCCCTCTCCTCAGAGCTCATGACATCCCTGTCAAAACAAAACCACAACCTTGATCCTTAAATTCTAATTCCATACCGCTCACTCCATCCATCATGTCTTTACGCGAGAGTACAAGAATCCTATCATTAATACAGAACCACATGTGGAATAAACACTCTATCCTCTAGAACCTTCACTTAACTCATTTTAGATAAAAATCGCAGCACACAGCCAAATTCACATAACCATCGAAAACGCAAACCCCAAGTCGTGGCCTAAAGCACCATAACTCTTTCAGGACCCATTTATACATAACAAACCATCAGAATTGAATCCCTCTGAATCAACCAAATTACGGAGAATTTCAAGCCTGCAATATAGCCACGAAACACCTGCATAGCCTTACTGCACTGAAATGACTGATCATTCCCCTTATCATGCCGATATGAACCACTACTAAACGGACCCAACTCCTTCTAGTTTATTCATGACTTAACTTCAAGGTAACACTTCTCTTTTCCAACAAATAACGGACCTCAATCAATACTCATCCTGAGTGACCCCAAATCACGAGACCACATCGTCACCTCATGCACTCAATAGAATCTCCAACGGATACACCCATTCTGAAAGATCTTCTGCGAATCAAAAATTATTTCATCCACCATTCTAACACTACATCGCAGACCCGGTGGCATTCATGAAAATACTCCAAGTCTCTTTCACACTCCACTAAATACTAATTCCTTGGCCATGGTACGATCCTGAAAAATCTTAGGCACATCACATTAAGTCTAGAACCTACTAGAACCATTAGTGATAGTCGCTCACTCTGACCTGGTCCCGAATATGTAGCTAATAACTAGTGCTCTGTTAGCGCATGAATACTCCAGAAGAAGTAACTGAATGAATCATTTCCCTTGCATATCACATCCACAAAGAGGCATAAAACCTGAGTCATCCCAAAATCTGCACATGAATCGATAAGGCGAAATGTAGCACATTCATCAAATTCCTTACTCAAATTACCCCTGAAGTTCTCTTCCTCAGTGATAGCTAATCCATCAATGTACTGATAACCAGAAACTGCAAAGACACATAACCACGTGACCTAATCATCTATGTTTGGCTCTCCCACTTGGCTTTAAGCCACAATCACATAAATCAAGAATCCCGCAATGATTTCTCCTCCTAGCAACCTTGATCTCACACCATTACTCAGCCAAATCTCTCGCAAACTCTCGTTGTACAAATCATAACACACCATGAATTACCAGCCCCAGATGCACATCAATCTCCTAATATTCGCACCATCTTCTTCACGCGATCCAAACCCACATCGTAGTACATGCCTCCCGTTGGATAGAAAGTACAACCCTTCATAGGAACTTTATCAGAAATCATGGAACCCTGAACATGCTCACAGGAGATAGCTCCACATGTGTAGCCTAATATCAACATCCTACAACGACATTGCCATAGTTACATCCATTATGAAATCGATTATTTCTCCAGGGCCCGCACCTATCCACCCGCCGTAAGAATCTGTTCATTTCGTTAATCATCAACTGAAGGTCCAACAATACATTTGAAACTTGATGTTGTATTGCATACCAAAACAACAATCAAGCATTCCCATTCCTCTACATTCCAAGCAAACACCTTTCCGTCATGTTCAAACTTCCTAAGTATAGAAGCCACAATCTCAAACAAAATACACAGACTTAGTCTTCTTCCCACCATGTTCCTTCTCATCCTTCGCTGCTAGAAATACTGCCTCGAATCATAATCCATCTCTGTATAACATGAACAAATAAAATATCAGGACCTCTGAGCCTCCCCGAGGATCACCTCCCTCAAACCATCGACAATGGAAACACCGATTCAACTCTGAAGCCACCACATACTGCCACCTCTTATAACTGATGCACTATAGAAATGCGGCACTTTCGATACTAGTCACATAGATATTAGCTCATCTTTTAAATAATTGTAAGTCATTTCTTATTTAGTTTTGGTGTTTTGCAGGAAACCAGACCTGAAGATCCAAAAACATGAAAAAGATGATAAAATAATGAAAAAGGCAGATATGTGACCGTAGAAGTTATGTACGGACCGCAGATCCATCGTCGATATAACCAGGCCATCCCAGTGTCAAAGAGCAAAAAGTGCGGTTCAATATGCGTTCACATAACTCATGTGTGGACCGCAGAGTTGTCGCACAAATGCAAGAGGAATTCCAGTGAAGATGAATCTGCGATCAACTATACGGTCGCAGAATCTTTATACAGACTGCAGAACTTATATGCGATGTATGGAAAACTTGGAGATCAGATGTGCGGTATTGATGCTGATGTGTAGACCGCATATCAGTTCTGCGGTCGCGAAACTGTTATGAAGGGATATTTATGTCACATTTTGTCCGCGAATTTTGGGCCATTATAAATAGAATGACTAGGATTTTTGCGGGGTATCTTGTCTAAAAACGAGCCTACACTTAGAGTATTGAATACACCACTTATGTTTGCGATTTTGTTGAGAGATTCCAAGACTATGTCTTCTTTGTAAGCTTTTATGGCTTTATTTATGTCTTTGTTCTTGTATTCTAGTATGAGTAGATAACTTTAAATACTAAGGTTTTGGAACCTAAGTAGGTGTAATATTAATGGGTGTTTACCATTGAATATATATATATATATATATATATAATGGGTGGTTGATTTCTATTCATTTCTTATGCTTCATTATGGTTGATGGTTGCGAACATTAACTAGTGCCAATTTACTTTATCTTTCACTTGGAAAAGTGGGTTAGGGTTTGGTAGAATTGAATAGCAAGAACTCAAGGCTTTAGACCTTGTTTAATAGAATTGCTTGAGAATAAGTGGGTTCTACTTGGCATAAATTGGTTGCTTTTAATTGTAACTATTTTATATTTTGAAAAATCATAAAGAGGAAATACTACCTAACTAGTGAAAAATATTGCGTAGTCATTTTGGAAACATCTGCATATCAAAGGACCTCCCATTAGAAATATATCATACTAACACCGATAGCATTACATTCCATAGAAAGGGACACAATCTAGGTTTCTTAATCCAATTAATCAATTCTCTTAACAATTCACAATTAACAAACTCTTTCCAAACTAACAGAGTAGAGTTGCGACTTTAGTCAAGTGACACACTATTCAAGTAACCTTTTCACGCATATTCCCTCTGGGATTCGACCCCAACCTAGATGGGTTATTATATTTGACATCGACTGCCTTACACCATTTATATAGGTGTAATTTGAGCGTATCAATGCCCCTCTACTATTCAGTATTGCCTCTAATGAGTAAAAAGTTGTCAACCTAGTCTAAATTATCTGTAGTTGATATATTAGTTGATATTAAAAATATGAAAAAGGAAGCAAAGCAACTGAAGGAACAATACCTATCTTGAATATTGAATAAATGAGAATGGACCTACATGAGAAGAAGGAAAGGTTAACCAGGATGCTGAATCTTCAAGGGACCTACTGAAGGCAGAACGCTATTAGAAATGGGCAAAGGAGGGAGACCATAACACTACTTTTTCCATGCTTCAGTAACAAGTAAAAGAAAGAAGTTTGTATGGAACAACTCGAGCGGTCCTTTTAAGAATTTGTATACAGTACGGTGGTTTAAGATTGTTACATCCCGCATTTCGTACGTTAAAGTTATGTCGTAAGTTAATCGACGTAGACTCGGGAATGGGATTATTTTGAGATTATAAGCATTATGCTATTTCAAACAAGTGATGAATAAATTTGTGAAGGTGAGAGGGGAAGCAAGTCAAAGAAAATAAATTTTCGTCCAAGTTTGACATATTGAGATAAAATTCGGGTCGAGCGATAATACCTAATATTTATAGACTAGTACTATACAAGGTACAATATGACCAAGATAGTAGGATGTATAAAGTGTATTAAAAATAAGTAAAATTTTAAGTAATTTGAGACAATTCTTAATTATGCGGGTAATTGGTTCATTACCGGGTAGCGGGATATTACCTAATTAATTAATTTATTATTGGATAAGATTAAAATTCTCACCCCACCCCCACGTGACAGCAAGACACTAAACCAAACAAATGACTCTTTGTCATTTTTGGTTAGGTATCAAAGTAAGGTATTAAGTGCAAGACACTTCATTTCTCATTTTGAATACAACGACTTGTAAAAGTAGTGTGTTATATACAAAACACTTCATTTCTCATATTTGGATACAAAGACATTACAAAACGTTAGCAATTCTTTCTAGTTTTCAACAAGAATTTTTGCAACCAAACGATTTCAACAAGAATTATTAGAACCTTAGCACCGTAAAACTTTGCGGTTCTAAAGGAGTACGGTGCAACCTTTTCCAAGAATATCATACGGATTTTCCCTACTCCAGGTATGTTAAGGCTAAGCCATTCCTTCATTTTGGCATGATCTCGTAATTACATATATTTGATAACGAGGCATAAAGAGAAGTTCATACTCCCGAATTTATATACATTATCCTAGTCTCATAAATTACAGTATTCTCCTTATCAGGACTTCATATTTAATTGAGTATTGTCTTCCTCTAGTCAGGAGAGCAGAGAGCCTATATATACAGTATTACAGTATTTTCATTACCATCGAGCTATAATCGATGGGCAGGCCCCTATTGGGCAACCTTTGATCAGATGGTAAGTTATATACCGAGCCTATTGTGGCCTAGCGCCTATGAGCGAGCCCGGTTGGCCGAGATACAGAGCCTAGTATGGCCGAGCGCCTATGAGCGAGCCTACTACGGCAGAGCAGTTATATATATACCGAGCCTTATAAGGCCAGATAGCTATTTTACTTACTATATTGAGAGAGTTGAGTCAGTATCAGCAGGTAAACAAATCTTCAGATTATCATTGACTTCCAGTTGCTTTCAGTTATTATATTATCAGTTCAGTTTCAGCTTTCAGTATAGTGCCTTACATACTCAGTACATTATTTC
>AWOL01S0001858.1:0-50843 GCA_000715115.1 Nicotiana otophora | reverse complement strand
TATATATATATATGTATATATGTTATGAGTAGGTCAAAACTTTATTCCGATCACAGTATATCCATCAGTAGAGGCTTGTAGACATATCCTGTCAGTTAATGCAGTACGTTGGGCTTGTAGGCCTTTTATGTACATTTTGTTGTATTGTCGGCTATAATAGTTATGACAGCCTTATCGACCCAGCTATTTATTGATATTTAGTCAGTATTCGCAATTGTCTTGAAATGTGGCCCATGGCCAAAGTATGACATTATATGTTTAGAGTCCCTTAGTCGCAAGTTGGTACGCGAGGATAGGTGAGGCACCGAGTGTCAGTCTCTCCCCCAGGTTCGGGGCGTGACTAAGGCCTTAAGTAGCTTCATATTATGTATTATGACTTGCGTGTATGGTTGGTTTAGGTTTTCGAGCGGCTCCCATATGATACTCATAGATGGCATATTTGGACAGTGCGTAAATCATATTATACTCCCACACACTCATGCACCCTTGTTTTATGTTCTCAAACTCGGCGGCACGGGCTGCCTTAGTCTCGGCAGGCAAGAAATGATCAATAAAAGCATCGGCAAACTCACTCCATCTCGCCGGAGGGCTTCCCTCTTCACTGGAGTCCTCTCACATTTCAAACCAAGAATAGGCCACCCTTTTCAGGAGGTAGGAGGCCAACTCTGCTCCCTCTGTCTCAGTAGCACACATAACTTGGAGAGTCTTGTGTATCTCATCAATGAAGTCTTGGGGGTCCTCCTCAGGATTAGTACCTGTGAACACTGGAGGGTCCAACTGGAGAAATCTGCTCAANAGCACGCCTAACTCGGAGAGTCTTGTGCATCTCATCAATGAAGTCTCGGGGATCTTCCTCGGGATCAGTACCTGTGAACACTAGAGGGTCCAACTGGAGAAATTTGTTCCCCCTGGAACTAGTGGAATCTCCTGGCTGACTAGAAGAACTGGGTGCAACATTTGATCTCTGGGCCTGGGAAGCCACTATCTGAGATAACATTTGTATGGCTTCCCTGAGATCCCCATTAGATACACCGAAACTGGAAGTTGAGGCTGGAGGTGGAACTGGAATATCAGTTGGAGGGATAGTTCCACCCTCAGTAGGTGTAGGGACAGGTGCAGTCTCATCAGTATAGTAGAATCAGGCAGTGTAGTAGTCGGGGGAATGTTCTCGCCCATCAGGTGCTCACCCCCATCATCAAGTATCGAATCAATTTTCACTCCTGGGGTGACATTGACTCCTTGGCCAGTTCTTTCCTTCTTCCTAGGCGCCATGTACTGAAAGTTAGAGCAAAGCACGAGTTAGAGGAATAATCTTACAATTGGCTTTATCGCACGATCTAGAATATAAAACAAGGGTATTATTCTTAAGTGTCCAAGTAGGCTCCTACTTATAGATGTGTTCGAAAACACACCGATAAGAAGGACTTTACTAGACACGGCTCCGAGACATCCTAGGACACTTTAAAACCTTAGGCTCTAATACCAAGTTGTCACGTCCCGACCTCGGGGAGCGTGACTGGCGCTCAACCGAGATACCCCAGTCAAGCAAGCCTTTACAATACCTTCTACCCAACTCACCCATGAATAAAGAGAAGAATACATTTCATTAATAAGTCAGTAAGAAGTCATGTGGACAACACTAGTCCTTTTTCCATTAGTCACGTCATTAACAAGTCTTCAAAACAGTACATTGTACAATCATAGCTAAAGTGAAACAGGTGATACGATTACAATATTTTTAGTTTAACCTTCCCAAAAATAGATACAACACACACTATGTCTAAGGAGCCTCTAATAGGAACAAAAGAGTGCTATGACAGTTCTGGCAACTAGGCCCCGGCTATACATAAAAATGCTATGTACAAAGGATAAAATACATAGGACCTCGAGATGAAGTGGGGCTCACCAAATCAGCAGAGGAGAGGGTATGCTGCTATCAGTGGTCAATGCCACCTGCTATGGAACCACCTGCATCCATTAAAGATGCACTGCCCCCAAAAAAGGGACGTTAGTACATATGGAATAGTACTAGTATGTAAAACTAAACACCCTCTTAGTAGAACAAGCAACAGTAAACGGAGAATAAAACATGAAATCAATAAGAGACTCAAATAGTATCAACGTGTCAAGTCAAGGGAAAGGTAAATTTCAAATAGGATTCGATAATATAAGTTGGGAGATCTTTAGCACCGATACACCATCGTGTTTTAGCACGGAGTCCGATCTCAGCCCGACCGGCTAAGCTGTCTCACCCCGAGACATACACTTACAATACCACCATGTGCGCGGCATGGCGTCCGATCTCTTCCCGATCGACTAAGCCGTTTTACCACAATGCCGTGTGGGTCGACATCACATTATATCTCGCTAGCAATAATCTCATCCCATTTAAGGGGAAACATCTCAACACACCAATCTCATCCTATATAAGGGGAAACGGTCTCATCACATTCACATTAGGATTTGCCGCACAATCACTGCAACACTGGCACATGTAGTTTCGGAGTTAGGTTGTTTCGACCTACCCTTCCTCGGTGGCTAAACGATACTGTGAAGGTATTTATTATTAAAAGTACTTACCACTCAATTCGTATTCTTTTACATGTCATTCATTTTATTGGCACCATTGGCCATAACTCAATATCATTCTTAGCACGTTGGCCGTATTTCTTATTTCATGGTCGCTATTTCACTTTCAATCATTATCATGGATAATCAACAACAAGGCCTTTCAAATTAAGACTTTAAACACATACTTGAGCAAATTTTAGGGTCTTAGGCACATGTGACTTCTTACACAATTGACATGATAGCTTTCATAAAAACATCACTCTTTTAAATCACAACATAGTAACACACAGTCCATACTTAAACAACATTCTTAAACATTAACTCAACATAACACGAATCTTTGGAATACATAATGAAGCATAATTATTTCGACATAAGGCTTATTTGACAAAAATTCAATTTAAAAAGAGTATCACGAGACTTACAAGGACATTGCGGGGTTAAAGTTTAAGAGAAGAGTTTAGCCAATATACCTTGTCTCGAGCTTTTTAATTTACTACAATATTCCGAAAATCCTAGCCACGTCGATCTATTTAGAGATATAGAAAACATGAACACAAATTAGGAAGGATTTCATAGTTCCAGCTCACTTGAGCATTTTATCAAACACTAGGTGTGCATTAAGGTTTCAAGGTCATCCTATGGTGGATTATTTCACCCCACTACCCAAAGTTCACCCAAAAGAACTCAACAATCTCTCCAGTACCCTAGATGGTACATGCATGTAAAATAACCAACTCCCACACCCAAGAATTGCTTGGCTTACACCTATTTACAATTAAAATCACGAAATTGAGGGTTATGGAGTAGAACCTTACTTCTAGGATGGAGACCTAGTGAATTCTCCTTGCAAATTCTTCAAATTGAGCAAGAATTGGTGGATGATGAGCGTAGGAACTTCCTCTCTCACTTTATGTCACTCCCTCTCCCTAGAAATATGTTTTTCCCCTTTAAAATGATACCCAAGGGTGTTTTATAAGAATAGGGTCGGGTTCAAAAATTAGAAAAATAGGTGCCTCGTCACAGATCTGCGGTCGCATATGTGACCGCATAATGCTTCTACAGTCCGCAAAATGGGCCGCATAATGGCACTCCGTAACTGGGCATTTCTGACCCACTCTGCGACCAGTCTGCGGTCCGCAAACCAATTTTGTGGTCGCATAATGTGCTGCGTAACTCCCCTCCGGAAAATTTAATGTTGGGTCTACAATCGTCAACACATAAACCATCTTCGGCACCACAAAACCCCGGATCTTAGGTAAAATTTTACGGGACCTTACATAATCCATGGAATTTGAAGAGAACTTTTGGAAAATTTTGTCTATGTTTTAAAAAATGAAAATTTGAGATTTAAGAGTCAAATTGGACTATAATTTGAAAGCAAAACACAAATACGGACTTATGGGGTTATGGGTAGTCGAGATCTACCATTGGACTAGAGTTTTGACCAGGCGTGCCCGGGATTGACTTTTGCTGACTTTTGGAAATTTGTGTAAAGATCATGACTTTATTTATCGGAAATGGTTTCTCTTGCATTATTGGTATATTTAAGTCATTTTTATTATATTTGAGCCGTGTAGAGGCAAAGTTTAAAGGAAAAGCCATTTTTGAGTGTTAAACTGGCCTTGTTAAGGTAAGTATCTTGTCTAACTTTGTGTGGGGGAAATTCTTTATAGGATTTGATCTAATTGCACTATTTGAATTATGTGAAAGACGTGTACATGAGGAGACGAGTGTGTATACGGGCTTATATATGGAAATTGACCGGTTTAGACTCTTAGGTTACTTATGTGCATTAATTGAAGTTGTTATTACATGTTTTATCTTTCATTGTTGGGTTTATTCTTGTATGCATTTAATTAAAGTTGTTAATACATGGATTATCTTTCATTGTTGGGTTTATTCTTGTATGCATTTAATTAAAGTTGTTAATACATGGATTATCTTTCATTGTTGAGTTTCTTCTTATGCATTTATTTGAATTTGTTATTACATGGAATATCTTTCATGGTTGAGTTTATTCTTCCATTTCTTTGTGTTGTCATTGATATTCTTGTATACCTTGTTGTTGAACCGTGGGCTATGTATCGTTGTGGCATTGGTATTGTTCTTTGAGAAACATTGTGTCATTGGTATTGTTGTTGTGGAAATGTTGTTGCATATGGGAACGTGTGGTGCGAGTTGATTATTCTGTTGTGATGAGATGCGTATGCGACAGTATAAGGGTGGTGATATTGATGTGTATGTGTAACGACCCGGCCGGTCGTGTTGAGTATTGTAGCCTCGTTCCCCTATTTATCGCTTCCTCTGTGTTCATTTGTGATTATGTAATTTTTCTAGGTAGTTGGATTGGTTTTGTGGAAGTTTCGGAGTGAAATGGAATACTTAGTCTAAGGTTGAAGGTTTAAGTTGAAAGAGTTTATCGGAGTTTGACTTTTGGGAAGACAACTTCCAAATAGAGTGTGAGGATTCCAATAGCTTTGTATGGTAATTTTAGACTTAGGCGTATGTTCGGATATTGATTTGGAGGTCCATAGGTTGATTTGGGACTTTTTTGGCGAAAGTTGAAAAGTAGAAGGTTTGGAAGGTTGAGAGGTTTGACTCAGAATTGACTTGTTTATACTGGGCTCGGATTTTGGTTCCGAGAGTTGGAGTAGGTTCCTTATGCCATTTATGACTTGTGTGCAAAATTTGGGTTCATTTGGAGTTGATTTGGAATGATTCGGCAATAATTTTAGAAGTTGGAAGATCATCAGTTCATTAGTCTTGAATTGGGGTGTGATTCGTGGTTTTGATGTTGTTTCACGTGATTTGAGGCTTTGACTAAGTTCGTATCATATTTTAGGACTTTTTGGTAGGTTTGCATAGGGTCCTAGGGGCCTCGGGTTCGATTCGGATGATGTGCAAACCAAGTTTGGACTTAGAAGAAATGTTGAAGAATTTCAAGTTCCGGTGCAATCGCACCTACGGGAATTCGATCACAGGTGCGAGACCACAGAAGCAGTCAGGCCATCACAGGTGCAGAATATGCTAGGTCTGGGGAAATGCGTAGGTACAAATATTGGTCCGCATCTGCGAAGTGGAGAGTGGTCATGGGTTTCCGCAAATGTGAACGTTGAGGCACAGGAGCGCGTGCGCAGAAGCGCAGATGTGACCACAGAAGCGGATGTTGGCTAGAAGGTCTGGGACCGCAAATGTGGCCACTTGTCCACAAAAGCGGGGCTGCGGATGCGGTTAAGTAACCGCGGGTGAGGATTGACTAGCAATGTTATATTTCGAAGGGTTTAGTGGTTTTTCTCATTTGGGGAGTTTTGGGACTTGGCTAAGGTTGATGTTTGAGAGGGTTTTGGCTACAATTGAAGAGGTAAGTGAAGCTTAATCACTTTTGATGTTAAATATTGATTACCCATTGATTATTACACCTAGTTTATGTGTATTTGAGGTAGAAATTAGGGATTTTAGGTTGTTGTTGGAGAGTAAGATTTGGTGATTTGGGGGTTGATTTGTGGATGGAATTGGATGAAATTAGTATAGTTGGACTCGTAATTGAATGGGTGTTCGGAATGTGTAAATTATGTCGGGTTCCAAGGTGCGGGCCCGGGTTTGACTTTCTGATTTTAATTAAAGATTCTAGTTTTATCATTTGAGATTGTTTCCTATGGCTATTATTGATGCTATGAAGTTGTTGTGACTAGATTCAAGTCGTTTGGATGCCGATTCGCTAGGCAAGGGCCTTTTGGAGTATTGATTTGTGTGCTTTGAGGTAATCATCCCTGGAAAATGTGTTATTTATAATTGTGTTATGGTGACGCACATGCTAGGTGACGGGCGTGTGGGAGTGCACCGGGGTAATCATGATCAGGGTTGACTTTTGGACTATGTTGCTATCATACCATATTTTATCTGTGTATTTCTCAGTTGTTAGATTAATTGAGCCATGATTTATGTTAAAAATTATATTTAGGCTATGTGTTTACTTGATTGAGACATGATGAAGTTATTTCTATTGTTTTGGGTTATCTGATTCAACTGTATTTTTACACTCAGTCATGATTCTTCATTTGCATGTCATATCTCAGTTTCTATTTATCATTCATCGTTGCATCTCATATTATCATTATTGTTCCTTATGTGGAGTTGTTGGGATGAGTGAACTGAGATTTTAAGCCCTAGAGACTTGAGAGATTGGTGATTGAGGTGGGACTTAGAGTCGTATTAAGAGTGTAATTGTTGATCCGACTGCACACCGCAACATGCCATATTGGCTTTACTATTATTATTATTATTATATATACACATACTTTGTTGAGGGTCATTGATGCCAGGAACCCGTACAGTGCTGAGTCATTGTGTATGTGTGATGGGGTGGGCATTGAGACAGACGGCTTGAGTATGTTGAGAGTGAGAGCTTTTGGTGATATTACTATGAAATCATCCATTTGGCATGCATACCTAACATGTAGGCATCAAGATGTATCATTCCTCATGCTAGCTGTAACTGACATGTTCTTATAAGTGTTGGGCTTAAATGTTATACTTGAAAGCATGTCTACATTCCTATAAAATGAACGAGCTGATTGTGATAATTACGTGAGTTACTTGTTGCTATTGTCATCACCATATCTATGTTGTCATTTATTCTTGTTTCTGACTGTCTTCTTCAGAGCTCGTCAATGCATTCAGCCCAAGGTTAGTTCTGTTACTTATTGAGTACATGGGGTCAGTTGTACTCAATATACTCTACACTTCATGTGCAAATCCAGGTGCATCTGGATGATGTGATTGATAAATCCATGCTAGTACCGGTGCTTAGAGACTTCAAGGTAGCTGCTATGACGCCTGCAGACCTTGACTCTCTTTCCGTTTATTTTCTTCAGTAGTGTTCTATTACTCATACACTTGTACTAAGGATTTGATTTATGTTTTGATACGCAGTGGTGATCATGTACTCATCGACACGAGATTTTGGGGATGGTTGTATTAGTATTGTTACTTTTTTCGTTATATGATTATGATATTTCCACTATTAAGTTTATTAAACCATGTTTATCCAAATGTTTAGTTATTTTATGAACTGTTGGCTAGCCTAGGATGTAGTGTTAGGTGACATCGCGGCTCCAGTGGGAGTTGGATCATGATAAGAGAGCACTAGGTTGCTTAGGTCTTATGAGTCATAAGCAGGTTTAGTAGAGTCTTATAGATCGGTACGGAGACATCTGTACTTATCTTCGAGAGGCTACCTAACTGTTAGGAAACTTCACTTTCTTGTATTCTTGTCGTGCTGATTTGTTATATTCGAAGCTTGAAACTTGACTCTTTTATTCTCTCACAGATGGTGAGGACACATACGACCGGATCAGGCAGACGTCCACTAGTACCACCAATTAGGGCATCGAGAGACTGGGGTCGTGGTAGAGGCCGAGGTGCAGCTCGTACTACACCCAGAGCGACACCTGTGGAGCCACCAGTTGCTCCAGTGGGACCAGCTCAGGCACCCTGGCCTTCAGGAGGCCTTGGCCCAGATCTTGACTGTATGCACGAGCCTTGCTGACTCCAATAAGCTCAAACACATGAAGAAGGGAAGATTCCTTTCCTTATGCAGTAGGAATAAACTCTAGAAAAAGTCTCATTTAACTTGAGAATGCTCACAACTTAGCAACAACATCAAACAAGTGATCTCCACCACTTCCACAACACTTTTAATCAAGAGTAGGTTGTCTAACCTTGGAGGAGAGGGGTTGCCTTGGGCTGTTTGGTATAGAAACGTTTGAGATCTTAGGAGAGAATATAAAACACATGAAACTCATCTCACATGATAGGGAGGAATGAAACTTGAAGCCCTTTCCACTTAGAACCCTAGTAGAAATAAGGGTGGTTGTTTGGCTTGGGAGAGAAAGAGAGGATGTTGTTGAACTTTATTTGGATGAAGATGGGTAAATATGGTCAGATATTGGCTTTAATAATCCCTTATGGTCGACCAAACTACTGCCACAATGGCCCTCTCTTTAACCTTTAATTTGGGCTACAAACAACCCTTTAATTTGGGCCTCTCATTTTAGCAAGTAGGTGACACACCTACTTGTTTCACTAGGGTGTATCACATGATTCCCTAATTAATTTAAATATGTGTCTCATCCTCGTTTAATAATCACGACATGTGTTAAGTAGCTCAAGCAAGTAGGACGGCATGTAAGTTGGTGAAGCAGGCACGTTGGGTAAGCAAGCAGCTCATTTTTATTTGTCCAAAATCTCCTTTATCTAAGTGCATTCATCCTCAACCTAGTCGTTTATATGTTGAACAGAAATGCGGGATGTAATATCACTAAATTAATTTATATAATTTCAAAGAGGATCATATTTCCGAGCTTATATCAATTGACTTACGACGTACTTTTGCGTACAAAAATATGGGGTGTAACACATTGTTACTTGGTGAATTGGATGTCAAAATGAATTTGCTTGTGTAGAGTCATTATCTCATATTCTGTTGAGTTGTTGGTAATATAACAGTTTAAAAAAAGAAATTTTTATCATGCTTTACTTTATTTGACTCTTAAGATAACGACCCGACCGGTCGTTTTGAGGTTTAAGATTTCGTTCAACGGTTTGATGTCTTGAGTGGCTTAAGATTGTGTATTATATGACTTGCGTACATGGTCAGATTTGATTTCAGATGTATCGGGATGAATTTGGATGAGTGATTCTCACTTTAGAAGCTTAAGTTAAAAATGTTGACCGAGATTTGCCTTTTATGAAAACGACCCCGAAATGGTGTTTTGATTACTCCGATAGGTTTGTATCATGATTTTAGACATGGGCGTATGTCCGAAATCAAATTCGGAGGTCCATGGGTTGATTTGTGTAGTTTTGCCAAAAGTTGGCAATTTAAAGACTTAGAATTTTGATAAGTTTGATCGTAGGTTGACTTCATAGCTATCGCATTTGGATTTCCATTTTGGGAATTGGAATAGGTCCGTTTTATCATTTGGAGCTTATCCGCAAAGTTTGGCGTCATTCTGAGTTCATTTGATAGGAATTAGAAGCACGGTTGTGTTTTTAGAAGTTCTTGAGTTTCATGTTGTTATCATGAGTTTTGGAGGTCCAGTTCATGGTTTCGGATGTTATTTTGATGATTTGATTGCGTGAGCGAATTCGTGTTATATTTTTAGACTTGTGTTGATGTTTGGCTTGGAGCCCCGAGGGCTCGGTGAGTTTCGGACACGTATCGGAGTGTTTGGAAAGATTCTAGCATTGTTGATTTTTGCATAGGTGCTTCAGATATGCACTTGCGTCATATTGATCGCAATTGCGATATTTTGCTATGGGTTTGCATTTGCGAATCCCGCATTCGCATCTTCGATGGGGTGGCCTGGTTGAGCTGGTTCGCATTTGCGATCTTGAGGGTCGCACTTGCAAAGTGTCCCATGTTCGCAATTGCAAACTATTTATCGCATTTGCGATGACATCAGGGATGGGAGGGATTTCGCCTTTGCGATAATTTCCTCGCATTTGCGAAGGTCACATTTGTGAATCCCGGATCGCATTTGCGACACCTGGGACTGGACATAAGACCTGAGGGACGGGATTTTGGTCTCATTTTCATATTTTGGAACCCTAAACTCGGTAGGAGGCAATTTTGAAGAGGGGTTTTCATCTACAATCATTAGGTAAGTATTTTCGCTCAATTTCCAACTATATTACATGATTATATGTGAGTTTTAACATAAACAATTATGAGAATCAAAGTGAAATTTTGAGAAACTTTGTCTATATTTTGAAAAATGAGAATTTGAATTTTAAGAGTCGATTTGGACTCGAATTTTGAAACAAAACGCATGTATGGACTCATGGGGTTATAGGTTGTCAGAATCTACCCTTGGACCCGAGTTTTGACTGGGTGAGCTCGGGATTGACTTTTGTTGACTTTTGAGGAATTATGTAAAGATCGTAGTTTTAATTTTTGGAATTGTTTTCTCTTGCATTATTTGATGTTATTGAGTCAATTTTGGTTATATTTGAGCCGAGCGGAGGTGAATTGTAAAGGGAAAGCTATTTTAAAGTATTTATTGAGGGCTTTAAACGTAAGTATCTTGCCTAACATTGTCTGGGGGAACTACCCCATAGGGATTGGTTTGTTTGTACTATTTGAACTACGTTAAAGACGTGTACACGAGGTGACGAGTGTGTACACGGCTTATATGTGGAAATTTGATTAGTTTACACTCTTAGATCCTTTTGTACATTAAAATAAAGTTGTCTTATCATGTTATATCCTCCATTGTACATGTCTTATTTGAAGTTGACTGGTTCATGTTCTACCCTTTATTGCCAAATATACCCTTATATGCCCTAATTGAAGTTGTTGCCTCTTTCATTACTAGATGTTATCTCTTCCATTGTAATTTATTCTTATTTGAAATCATTGTTACATGTTATCTCTCCTATTGTTGAGTTATTCTTATTTGATATCGTGGTTACATATTATCTCTCTTATTGTTGGGTTATTCTTATTCGAAATCATTGTTACATGTATCTCTCCTATTGTCGTTGTTACATGTATCTCTCCTATTGTTGAGTCATTCTTATTCAATATCGTTGTTACACATTATCTCTCTCATTGTTGGGTTATCCTTATTTGAAGTCGTTAATACTTGTTATGTCTTTTATTATGAGCTCATTCTTCCATTTCATTGTGTTATTGTAATTCTTGTGTTGATTTACTTGCCATACTTCCGGGTTATTGTTGTTGTTGTTGTGCTCGGTGTCGTTGAGTTATGGGCTATTCGTGGTTGTGGTATTGGAATTGTTTTAAGGAATTTTTGTGGCATATGGGCACATGTGATGCGAGTTGTTATATTGTGTTGTTATGTGTTTTCTGGCACACGTGGTATTGTTGAGAGTATTGTCGGTGGTGTTCGCACATGAGTTGTCCGTGCTATTGTTATTATTGATATTTTCACATGCGGCGTGACAAGGCGGGCTATATATGTGGGTTTGTGTCACGACCCAGACTGGAGGGCCATGACTGGAACCCGAGCCATACCTGCCGAGCACCAACGTACATTTTATCTAACCTTTCTTATTATCCATAAGCGCCGACGAGATCAACATAAATGGTAGACATGAATCCTAAGCAACCAACAATAACAAATAATGGCATGAACATATAGAACATGGGAGACAAGGCTGTCATGAAGCTATATATAAGGTATGAGCCGACAAGCTGCCATGAGAGACTATACAACAAAAATCAGTCGACAAGGCTATCCAAACTATACATGAGTCGACACCTGTCTATAGAGAATATACAACATGTAACATCTAAGTGCCTCTGAGGACGACTGAGATGAAATGCATGATATATATATATATATATATATATATATACACTTTTAGAAACATGCGCCTCTATGGGCATCATCATCATCATATCGTACCTGATCGTAATAGGCTCGGTAAAACGTACCCGGCCATCATAAGGCTCGGTAGAATCGTACCCTGCCATGTGGAGCTTAGTAAAACCCAACTGATCAATCGCACAGTAGGTGTCGTACCCGGCCGACTATAGCGCGGCTCGGTAGAGTAAAATAGGTACATATATAAAATGCATGCTGGACTCATTGGAATCACATTCTGAACCTTTCGGAGTGACGTAGGGTCGGTATCCTCCATAACCGTTATTAGGACTAACTCTTCATCATGAATCTTATAAGAATAAGGAAATACCAATAACATTAATAACATAAGAATAAGAGAAGCAACATCAACATCAAACTTTCCATAAGAAGGGAAATAATGTAACTACTGCTAGCTTCTAAGAGTGGAGTATCTTTGGAAGCTCGTTCATTACATTATGTACAATCAGAGTCGTGCAAAATAAGGAAAGGGATAGCCTCACATACCTTGTATATACTGCCCAACCTCAAGCTATGTAAATGTCACGACTCCTTAGTCTACAATAAGAGAAATGACATTATCGTTATCGTTTAAGCGTCGTAACTAGTATATATCGATCGCAACCTATTTTGCGATGAAACGGATAGCACATCCCCTATTTATATGACTTCCCAAGTTAAAACAATCACCAAACAGACCAAACAACATCAATAATAATCATATTAAGCCTCCCAAAACAGTCCACCAACCAACAACATTACTAACAAGCCTTTCGATAGATATTTCAGAAGTTCTAGCTTCAACAACTTATCCGCAACTTGGATAATCTTAAATACATGTAGATTAAGAGGTTCCTTACCTCTAAACAGATAGAACAACTCCAATTTGACCTTACTTCACCACAAAATATCCTTCCAATACTGCCACAAGAACAAGGAAGCAAAACTAGCAATCAATTCGGGTGTTTCGGCACTAGAATCACTTTGGAAGACTTGAAATCACCTAGGATTGATATTAAAAACTTGAGAAAGTATTTTACAGAACTTAAAACACTTAAAACAACCTCCCACACGAGCTGGAACCACACAAAAATCAGCAACATCAAGAAGAACAAGAAACTTACTAGCGCCACGGGATTCCCGACACATGATTTGTGTTGTTTGCCCTTTGTTTGAGTCTGAAGAGAGTGAAAAATAATGAGTTAAAACGGGCTTAAGGCATCTCATACATATCAATATATCTCAACCGCTTATGTGGGTCCCATAGAGAGTTGCTTGTGCAGTCTCATAAAAATACGAATATCTCTCTACTCCGGCGTCGTATCAATAAACAGTTTAATGCATTAGAAACTAGACTCATAGATATTCAATTTGGTGGGTAGATCACCCCATAATTCCAAGTAAATTTGGAGAAAAGCTTAGTAAAATNCCCCCCCCCCCCAGTAACATTCGTCCTCGAATGTAAGGGTTTATTGGGAGTCTAACTCATCGTGGATTCCGACGGAAATGTTTGGCCGAGTTTCCTCCATAAAATGGACACTAGCCAAACTTGCAAGTAGTTAAACCCAACCTATGGACTCACAAAGCTATACAAAGCATTATGAATATGTACATTATTTTCATATCACCATTTTGTATTAAGGAAGATTATTCTCAAGCTATTGCTTACCTCATAGAGCTGTTTCAGCTTCTATTGTATCCTGTGTTCCCCCGGCATCCTCGTTATCTTCAATCTGGAATAGGTAAGGGTATTTAGACTTCATCTCCTCTTCTGCTTCCCATGTCATTTCTTCCATATTCTTGTTCCTCCACAATACTTTGACGAAAGCTAAATCCTTTGTTCTCAGCTTGAGGACTTGTCGATTATAAGGCCCCATAAATTTCACCAAGGAATTTAAGGTTTTGTGGTGCCGAGGTAGTCTAATATGATTCAAAGGTAGTGATTAATATTGGCGGTGAGCTTGCTCACCGCGGTACACACTTTTTGGGTTGAAGAATGCATCGGGGAGTTGGTGGAAATTTTTGGTAGAAGAAGGCAATTATGCGGTCAGCTTCAAGACCGCAGATCCATTCTGCGGGCCGCATACCTATCTCGGAGTTGAGCAGAAAAAATCATTGTGCGGTCCATCATGCGACCGCATAATCGTTTTGTGGTTCGCACTTCCATCGCAGATTTAGCATGAATAATTTCGATAGGTGATTCTACGGTCGCATAATTGGTCTGCGGACCGCAGAACTGGCCGCAGACTTGTTCAGAGCAACCCAATTTTTGAAGTCGATTTCGCGGTCCATTATGCGAACTGCATATCTATTTTGCGGTCCATTCTAATCATCCATTATTGCCCCGATCTTCAAGAATCATGCAAGTCACTCACTAGACCATCATCTATCCGGGTATGTTCTTGTCCTACATCATCCATGCAAGTTTGTTTATGGTCTAAGTAGATTGTGGAGTTGGAGATAGGCCATGCATGTGAAATTAGGTGGTAGTATGTGAGATTGTTGAACTATTTAGGGTAGTTTCTTGTTGAAATTGGTTGAGAGAGGAAGGGATTACCATTATAGAGCTTTGTAGTTAACTTTGCATAATAGGAGTTTGACAAAATTCCTAAGAGAGTTACACCATGAGAATCCTTCTAATTATTATCTGATTTTGGATATCTTCCTATAGATTGATATTTCTAGAGGTGTTGGGACGTTGTAGTAACTTAAGGAAAGCTCAAGCAGGGTATGTTGGATAAACTTCTCTCTTAGAATCGAATTCCATGATGTCCCCGTAAGTTTCAAGTATGGTTGTCCCAAGTTCCTAATTCCCATGTTCCGAGTTATCCCTTACAAATTTGACTATTCCAAATAAGCTTGTGTTGAAAGATATATATACTAGAATTGTGTGCCAAATGCTCCTATCATATCGTGTTCTCCTTCAGGAATGTATTCAAACGTGACCAATGTATCAAAATATTATGATTTCAACCATGTTTTCATTGAAAGTTATTATGCTCAACTTGGAAAGAAAACCCAATGTGCTTAAGTCTTTTATAGCTCATATACATATCAAATCTCTATTTCCAAATGCCCTTATTATTGATAAACTATGACGATGTTTGGAAGTGAAAGAAGTGGGAGTGAGATATAAAATGTGGCCATGGTTATTATAACTAGAGCGTATGATTTGAATTTGTGTTTCCATAGTAAATCACCATGATCTCCCTTGTGAGAGTTTCTAATGTGTTTTGAGTTCTCCCATGAGTTGAAAATGTGCATTGCCTTTGTCACGACCAAAATCGGAGGGCCGCGACGGGCACCTGGTACCTTACTCAATCGAGTACCAACGTAACATATCTTTCTTATCACACCATCATGGGTAAATGGGCCAGAAGGGTCATCATGAGATAACCAGAATAAAACATAAGGGATGCTAGACATAAGACTACCCAACATGATATAGAAACTTATACATGTGACATACGGGCCTATAATGCCGATATGATCATTTGTACACTCAAAACATAGACCGACAAGTCCATACAAGTATCCATATATATGACATTTGTTTACAAGCCTCTAAGAATATATAAACATCATAAAGGTCGGGACAGGGTCCCGCCATACCAATCAATACATGTCCAAATCATACTGACCAAATAGAAAACTCCGGAGCAAGTGCAGTGCACCAACACCTTTCGCTAAGCTGATAGCCTACTAGGGGGACTGTCAACTTGTCTATCGGGACCTGCGGGCATGAAACGCAACGTCCCCAGGAAAAAAGGACGTTAGTACAAATAAAGTACCGAGTATGTAAGGCATGAAAGCAGTATATAAAATACATGAAAGAAACATGGAGTAAAGAACTTAACCTGTAAGTCTGAATAGCTCTTTGAATCATGAAACATTTATAATGTCATGCATATGCATATAAATGTCATATCATGCATAGGTATATGCGTACATAACATCATCAAGCCTCTGAGGACATCCCATCATATCATCTCGGCCTTTGTGGGAGAAATCAACATATACCAGATGATCAGGTGGTGGTGCGTATATAACACCATAACCTTTCCCCATACCCCATATGCATATAATATACGCTTATATAATGTCATCTGGTCATGGGTCAATGTAAATGTAAAAATGAATGCAATGCATAAGAAATAAGTCAATAAGATCACTCGAGATGTCATAAGATCAATATGCCTTCAGTTAATATCATGAAATAAACTTTATCAACTTACGTATTTCCTGAGACCCATGAACAGACGATATAATAATAGGACACATGGGGAATCCAGAATATAGGCACCCCTAGTACTTCTAAGAATAGAGTCATTTGTGAAAGTTCCACGATTGCTCGTTTTGTTTATATCATATGGATCATGATGAAAGGAAAGAAGGGATAGCCTTAACATACCTTAACTCCATTGAGTCCTTAATACCTTCCAAGCAATTCTTCAAACAACTCAACTTAATCTACCATAGCAAAAGAGGATTCAAAATCAGTGTTGAGTAAAGGTTAAGTCTGTAACTTAAACTAGTAGCTCATTTATGTAAATTTGGGAAGAATCTCCCCTATAACAAGGGCCTCCTCCAATACCATATACCGACAAAAACAACCAGAGCAATACAATAAGAACAACATCAATAATAGGGTACAAAATATTTTATTAACAAGTCATCAACATATCACGACGAGCGACAAGCTTGGATTAAATCCCTTTAGCGCCCTTCAACCCCATTATCATACATTAGTTAACCTAAAATCATGTCCAGTATGATACCAAGTAAAATTTTAGGACTTCCTACCTCCTATTAATCACCTAATCCACACTCAAACAACCTAACAATCCAACAACAACAACAAGTACAACTTTCCATTGTTATGTTCTTATTCACAATACCAATAGCAAGTTTGACATGTAGAAAATATATTCATGAAAATAACAGCATAAACAAGCCATTTTTTAAGGTTTCCAACCATTTAAAGTTCATGGAAATAACCTTCCCAAAACAGTCCATTAAGAACAATAACATCTCAAACTATTTCAAGTCTTCTCTTGCAGTATCTTGCTCAAATAATGCAACCAACATACAAACAACTTTGACAACATGGAGTAGAGTATTATAAATACCTAAAACAGCAGCAAACACTTGAAATTTCATCCAAACATAGCCCACAACTATCCTCAATGACAACACAACCTCAAAGAGGTGTTGTTATTCACTAGAACTAACTTTTGATGTTGAAATATGGTGTAATCACTTTGGAATCACTCAAACCCTTATGGTATCTGATTAGGAGGGTTAGGAGAAGTTTGGAGACGAATTTGAGTATAAAAGGAGCAAAATATAGGCGTCCAAATCATTTATATAGTGAAGTAGGTCGACCACCGCCTAAGTGGGTCCCATTGGGAGCTGTTTGCGCGGTCTCGCAAAAATATAAATATCTCTCTACTCTGATGTTGTATCAACAAATGGTTTAATGCGTTAGAAACTAGACTCGTACATCTTCAAATTTGATATATGGATCATCCCTTAATTCCAAGTATATTTGGACAAAAACGCATCTACATTTGACCTAATTTTCAGCACATTATGAATGTAACTTGTGATGACCTTCGCCAACTTTTGTTCCATAACTCGCTTGACTTCAAAATGTAACACACGACTAACATACGAATAAAATAACTAATAACATAACATCATTATCATGTTAAGAACCCTAGTCTCACCCCAAAATTACATATTATAACATTCCAAACATGTCGACTGTCGACGAAACTCATTTTCTTCAATTCGTTTAGCGTCTAAGCTTTCCAACCCTCTTGGTACTTGTTATTCGTGATCTTAAATATTTGTAACATCCAAGGTAACATTATTAACTTACTTTATGTACTTTCAAAGACGATCTTATTTCTAAACTTACATCAATTGACTTACGACATACTCTCACGTATGAAAACATGGGGTATAACATCATTCCCCCCTTTGGAACATTCATCCTCGAATGTTGAATGATGCGTTTATCAGTCTCATAACCTATAGCTCTTATGAATACTTTAATATTGTCCTTGCCATCTAGGCAATTGTTCTATGAATAAATCCAAAGGCCAGGGTATTCCCCCCTTTAGTCCTCTTCTCATACCACGACCTATGGTCGGAATTCTTCCAATCTCGTAAATGTTGCTACCTTCTGTCATGCAGCCTATATGACTTTGTCCTTGTTTGTGTTCCTATGAGACTCTTCTCTCCTTTTTCCTCCATCTTTTAGACAAAATCTAGGCCTCACCATGTGAACATATACAAAACTATGACAAGCTGTCCCTCTAGGCATCTATAGGTGTATTGAAGTCCTTCGCTTGGTACTTTGTTGAACTTACGACTATTGATATATCTTGTTTCATAGCCTCGGTTATCTATCCTTGTGTCTTTACTGCATCTAGGTAGGTCATACTATACCATAACACTTAATTCAGTTTATTATTACCGAGGTTTGCTACCCAACTCTAGGTTACGCTCTCGTTGCTTATCCTATATGTATAAATCAAATCATTTAATGCTTCCTCATTACTGTTCATCTTAATAATGACAGCCTAATCTCATCTCATACTTTGGAAATTTTATCCATCTATTAGTGATTCACCTTAATGTTGATCTATAATCTACCGCCGATAATTTGAAACCTTTTACGTAATACATTGTCACTAAGGCTCATGTCGCATCGGGGAACATTTGAAGTGATTTTCCTGATCCACCTAGGGATGATATTATACTTTAATAACCGTATTTCATAGCATCCCAACCTGATTCATCTTATGGGGGGGGTTATTCTAATCCTGTGCAATTCATAAAATCCCTTGTCTTTAAATAATTATTCAATCAAAGGTATAAATGTCATCCTCTTATCTATCATAATTACTCCCGTATTCTACTACCAGGACAGCATTTCATCTCTCCTAATTGCTCCTAGTCTTACACTCCTGCGAGCTCATTTTGGATATACAGAGCTTTCTATAACTTACGGAAACCATCAGCTCTCTTGTTTTGATGGGTTTAATCCCGAGGACTTACCTATTCTCGTTATCTTCTCACTCACCTTTTCTTATCCTTACTCCTATCTATATAAAACCTTGTCACTCTATGATACTTTAGCTTGCGACCTACACATATCTATTCATACTACTCGCAACCTTCCTTTAACTTGCTAGCACTATAGATTTCCTTTCGTGCCTTCTCAGTTGCCTTTAAACATAAGAATTTACTTTTCCTGGACGTTCCGTCACTTGCTGCATGAATTCTTGGCTTATCTTAGTGCCCACGAATACTGGAATTTCCAATAACTCATATGATCTTAAATATCACTTTTGATTTTTACTTCCCGTTCATTAGCCACAATAGGTGCCACTTTCTTATGGAGTGTATACAATATTGTAGTGAGACTGTTGTTACAAGATCATTTCTTCTTAAAGTTACTATGCTTAGGTTGATGCCTTCTCCTTTATTTCCTCAACTAGTCTTTCGTGGTAGTACTTAGGAGAGATCCTCTGACTCTTGTAAAGCTGCAAGCTTATTACACCGTATACCCGAAGAAATTTTTGATGTTCCAACTCACCTATAATTATCCTTAGTTACTTATCTCCGCGCCCTTGTGCTCGTAGGGTTGCTTCTGAACTGAAGTTTTTACTATATCCCCAATGGCACTTTCTTTTATTTTCGTAACACTTATACGGTACCTTTAACTACCCCAACTCCAATCTGAATATTTCTCAAGGATCATGATGTCATCATATCTACGAGATTGAATTTCCTAAGCTAATAGTTCTAGAAGGCTAATTCACGGTTATGCGGATTGTAGAATACTTCTGCAGTCCATTATGCAATCGAAGACTTGCACCGAGGGGTATTTAGATTTCAACACATGTTGTTTTCTCTAATAAGGGAGTCGTAGGGTGGTTTGGAGAGAGAGAGAAAATAATTCTTTGATGTGACTCCATTGTAGAGAGAAGGAGGAGCATCCTCGACACCTATATACTTCAAGATAAAAAATATTACATGAATTAGTGCCTATTCTAACATCGTAACACTATAATTAACACATCCTAGTCATGAAATTCAAAGATTGTCAACAATTCTTCTCAAGAACTCAAGTGAAGGATTTTCTTGAGTTGCTTCCAAAAGGTAATTCTGCACCCTTAAAACATACATGCATAGATTAATAGTGAGTATATAAGTAGGAACTTAGTGTTATAACTTATGAAATGGTGATTAGAAGCCATAAGTTCTATTCCAAAATTAGTGGGTATTGTAAAGATTATGTAATTTATTAATCGAGGTTTGGGTGGATATGAGTTGATTGTTGGTTGTATTTGTGCTAATGGAGGTTATTAGTAGCACAAAGATGTTCTAGTATCATTCATTGGTATGAAGGAGAGACTTTTGGGTGAAAAAGCACCATTTGTTAGTGATAGTAATATATGCATACTAGAGATTGATTAAATGCCTAAGCGATCAAATGTCACGATCCAAATCCTGTCAAAGGGGTCGTGATGGCACCCAACCTTCAAGACTAGATAAGCCCATAATATCAACAATATCGAATTATCAAAATAAGATGAAAGAAGATTGAATTTAACAAGAAACAACAGAAATAGCTGTAACATAAGCCAAAATGGCAATACCCAATATAACTTCCTAGGATTAGGTAGTACAGAGTCATGAGCTCTAACTTAATACATAAGGATATCTTAAAATACAATACTATTTGAATGTAAAACTAACAGTATCAACATAAAGGATGAGACTCCAAGGGATTGCGACGGCCATGCAGCTATACCTTTACCCCCGCGATAAGTGTATGATCTCACTCTCTAGGTCCGCTGCCTTTAACATCGGGATCTGCAGAAAAATATGCAAAAGTGTAGTATGAGTACATCACAATCGGTACCTAGTAAGTATCAAGACTAACATCGATAAAGTAATGACGAGGTTCAAGTCTTATGATACTCACTAGTCTAAGAACATATGCAATATATCAATAACTGACTACAAAATATATAATGGAAGACAATATCAACAATCTCGTTAGAACATGTAATAACAACTCAAAGTAGGAGAATCTATCTTCGACAACAGTTCATCAAGTAAAAACAGAGGCATATAATAGCATGTCAAAGACAACTGAAAACTCATTAAAATATATGACAGAGTTTTAAAGTAAACATGTATATGACCAAAAACTATCATCCCTGTTTTGTCACATAAAAATCATCAAGAGAATTATCACATAACATCATCAATAGTGTTGTTCTTATTTTGCTGCATGTATAATATCAAAAAATGCCACCCTTATTTCGCCACATGTGCATATTACCACCCTTATTTCGCCACATAGGCATAATAATAATCACAATTGCACGGCAAAGACCTCGTGCCAATTCCCAATCTATCCGCCCAATATGTCCACATGTGCCATAATTATCAGAAAGTAGTATGCCAAATTTCCATGAAAGATAACCCTGAATTTATCAACACGATGTACTAGGACGTGATAATAATAAAATATGAATGGGTGCTCAACATATAAGACTACGGATAAATCAATTGTAGCAATCAAGTTCATGTAATCACGAAGTGATTGAACATGTTTCATATAAAGCACATCATCAAATTAAGGCATATTAATAGCCTAAGACCAAATATGGTCATAACCATACATAGAAATTGTGTACACGCAAGTCATCTTGTGTATACATCGCTTTTCACATAACACATTAGGAAAGTAAGGCCAAATTCTAAGGGGTATTTTTCTCACACAAGGTTAGGCAAGATACTTACCTCGAACAAGCCAAATCAATACTCCAAAAATGCCTTTCCCTTAAAAGTCACCTCCGCCCGACTGAAATCTAGCCAAAATCGACTCAATAACATANTATTTTTCTCACACAAGGTTAGGCAAGATACTTACCTCGAACAAGCCAAATCAATACTCCAAAATGCCTTTCCCTTAAAAGTCACCTCCGCCCGACTGAAATCTAGCCAAAATCGACTCAATAACATAAACCAATGCTAAAGGAATAAATTCCAAACAATAAAGTCTCAATATTAACCCAATTTCTGAAAAAACAACAAAAGTCAACCTTTGGTGCATACACTCAAAACCCGAGTCAAGGGTTAGATCCCGACTACTCACAACCCCGCGAGTCCAAATATGTTATTAGATTCTAAAATCAAATCCAAATCGATTCTCAAATCCCCAATTTTTATTATTCAAAACATAGTCAAAAAACCCCAAACATTCCCTTCCAACTTTCATGATTTGGGTGTACAAATTCATGAGAAATCAAGATATAATATTAATATCAAGTTAAAATCACTTACCCAAAACCTTTTGTGAAAATTCTCTTCAAATATTGCCCCTCACCAACTCTAGGGCTCAAAATATGATAAATGGGGCTAAGTCCCAAAATGCTCAACTAATAACCAGCTGCAGATATCGCATTTGAGACCTGATGCTCGCAAATACGAACCCAGACTCCCCAAGAGATGTTGCAAATATGACCCCCACTTTGCCATTGTGAAGTCACAGCCTGCCAGCAAATGTCGCAAATGTGACCATACTCCTCACAAATGCGAGGTCCCCCTTGGTGGACAACGATCGCAAATGTGAGTCCGCAATTGTGGACCCTTACAAATGTGAGGTCTGCAGCAGCACCAAAACTGAAGCTTCAACAAACTACTCCGAAATTAATTCAAAAGTCACCTAAGTCCCTTGGGGCCCATACCAAATATCCACACAAGTACATAAATCCCATACGAACTCGCTCGCAAGGTTGGAACATTAAAATAATATATAAAACCACGAATCAAACACCAAAAAGCATTATGCAAGCCTTAAAACTCAAGAGCTTCAATATTCACAACCAAGTGTCTGATACCTACCAAACCAACTCGCAAAGAGACCAAACTTTGCACACAAGTTTAAAATGATAAAATGGACTTATTCCAAGCCCTGAAACAACAATTCGAACCTGATGGAATCAAAGTACACCCATGGTCAAACTTATGAAATTTCTAAACTTTTAAATTGCCAAAATTTGGCAAAAAGAGCCAAATTACCCTAGGAACCTCCGAATCTAAATTCGTGCATACGCCTAAGTCCAAAATTATAATACAAACCTATTAGAACCATCCAAATACGAATTCGTGGTCGTTAACACAAAATGCAAACCTTAATCAACTCTTATAACTTAAGCTTTCAACAATGAAACTAAGTATTACAATTGACTCCAAAATCTTTCCGGAACCAAATCAACCATCTCCGCAAGTCACAAAATAAAAACTAAGCATGCGGGAAGTATCAAATGGGGAAACAAGGCTCGAATACAAAACAAACTAGTCGGATTGATACAACAAAATCATGGGTATTCTTGCTAATAATGTTCTGATTGACTTGTATGTTTGTCGATTGAAGTTGTTAGAGTGTCGGAACATCGTAGTATCGCCAAGAATCAAAATTGAGGTATTGTGATGACCTAGGCGGTCAATTTGTGTCTTGTAGCCTCGTTCCCCTGTTTATTGCTTACTCTATGTTCCATTGTGGTTATGTGACTTGCCATGGTGGTTGGTTTGGTTCCTGGGATGTTTCGGAGTGAATTGGGAGACTTAGTCCCAAGGTTGGAAGCTTAAGTTAGAAGAGTTGATCGGAGTTTGACTTTTGTGTAAACGATTCTGGAATGGAGTTTTGACGGTTCTGATATCTTCGTATGGTGATTTTGGACTTAGGAATATGTCGGGATTTGGATTTGTAGGTCCGTAGGTTGATTTGGTGTATTTTGACAAAAAATGGAAAGTTGAAGGTTTGACCGTGTATTGACGTTGTGGATATCGTGTTCGGATTATGTTTTCGGGAGTTGGAATCTGTCAGTTTTGTCATTTATGACTTGTGTGCAAATTTGAGGTCAATAGGAGTTGGTTTGGCAATGGTTTTAGAAGTTGGAAATTCATTGATTTCATTACGCTTGAATTGGGGTGTGATTCGTGATTTTGATGTTGTTTGATGCGATTTGAGGCTTCGATTAAGTTCATGTTTTGATTTATGACTTGTTGGTATGTTTGAGGTCCCAGGGGCCTTGGGTGAGTTTCGGGTGGTTATCGAATCAATATTTGAACTTAGAGCATTGCTGAAGGGTTTTGGATTGCTGGTGTAATCGCACCTGCGGTACGCTTGGTCGCAGATGTGACGCCGCAGGTGAGGCTGGAGGGACGCATAAGTGGAATTGGGACTGGCTAAGGGATTCTCACAAGTGCGTGCAGAGATCCACAGAAGCGAATGCTCTTCTACGAGGAAAGTTTCGCAGAAGCGGATTTTGGCTTGAAGGGTTGAGGATCGCAGATGCGGAAGACTTACGTAGGTGCGGACGCACAGGAGTGCGAGGAGAACCGCTGAAGCAGACCTGCAAAAGAGGGATTTTGGCCGCAAGAGCGGTAGGTCGGGGTTTTAATGGATTTCGCAGAAGCGAGACTTTTATTGCAAAAGCGGTATAGTAGGTGCATAATTGAGCCCGCAGAAGCGAGAATCGCTAGGCAGTGTATTAAAGTCGAGTGTTTCATTTTTTTCTCACTTTTGGAATTGCGGGACTCGGTCTAAGGCAATATTTAGAGTATTTCTCTTCCTAATTGAAGAGGTAAGTGACTTTTAATCAATTTTGTCCATAAATATTGAATACCCATTGATTATTACACCTAATTTTCATGAATCTAAATTAGAATTTGGGGATTTTTGGACTATGTCATTGGAGAGTGAAATTGGAGGATTTGAGGGTCTATTTGTGGTTGGTATTGGATGATTTTGGTATGGTTGGACTCCTAATTGAATGGGTATTTGGAATTTATGAATTTTGTCAGGTTTCGAGGTGCGAGCCCGGGGGTTGACTTTTTTACTTGAGTTAAAAGATCTAGCTTTATCTTTTGGGATCACTTTCTATGGCTTTTGTTGATGTCATTGTGTTGTTTTGGCTAGATTCAAGCCGTCCGGATATTGATACTACCGAATAAAGCTCAAACATGAATAAAGTGCAGTGAATTAGAGTGCAATAAGCGACTAAGATACGTAATTATAGCCTACCATCAACACCCCACACTTATACCATTGCTTGTCCTGGAGCAATCAAACTACACTTCATATAGACACGAACCTTTTAACAAATCTCATAACTCATCATACCAAGAATATTTAAAATAGAATAAGCACAATACTGTAACATCCTCGCCTCAAGAATTGACTCAAAAGCACCACGCATTTTTATAACCCGCTTACTTACTCTAACACAGAGGTCAACGACATTACCTTTCCTTCATGAATCAAGTTCCCTCACACAACAATAGAGAGTAGTTCCATATACAATGAAATTTAAGAATAATTAGGAACTCAAGATAGAAGGAATTCACTCACTCTAGGAAACAACATTCATATGCCACAAAAGACGTACCATAGGCTTGCCCGTAGTGTACTACTCTACTGATTGAGCTCATTCAGTCAAGGATCAAGTAGGACTTTCATTGGTTGTAATGTAGGCTACGGGATGAGTAGGATACATTTAGATATAAGAGTGACTACACCTCCCTAAGCACTTTAATACATATAATTTACCATTCAAAACCCCACGCTTATGTCAAACCATAACTCCACATTTACATCAATATACATTAACTCTCTATTTCTTTAAGCACAATTACATCAAGTTACCACTATCAATGAATATTTTGCACAATCATACACTTAATTCTTTTTTTCCTTTCTTTTCCAATTCAAGTGGCTCTTTCTTTTTCAAAACAGTGCACCTTTCTCCTTAGTTCAATAGTTCCACCCAAAATCCAAACCAACTACACCCCACACTTCAACTTTTACAAAGATCATAACAAATTCAAGTGCTCACGAGAAGTACAAGCCTCAAATAGATGGCCAATTCAAACAATTAGGTACGGATTGTAATGTGGTTGCCAAAGAAACAGGATTACAGGCTCAACAGGGTTAACTAAGATACATAACAATTAGGTGGGTAAAAGCATATAACTGGCTCAACAACAAAACGCTAAATCACTTCCAAGACTGAATAAAGCTACTATTTCGCTTTGCAAATACACGGGGCAAGTTCTAGATATCAAATGCAATGCACAGAATAACACAAAACCTCACACACACATGGTACATAACTCACTCAAGATTGGACTATCAAGATACTCTAGTCAAAGCAGTTAAGCAAAGTTAAGATCATACACTTTAAGGTACTCATAAACGAGTCAAAAACAGAGCCTAAGCGTCACAACTAAAGTACTCACTATTCTCAAGGTATTAAAAAGTTAAGACATATTGCCTTCCATTCAAATCATAGCACAAAGTTTCCTACTCCTAATAAAAACTAACTACACCCGGTTCAAACAAAACCCTTGGAAAAGAACCGCGACACAAAGAAAAATCAAGGGGGAATTATTACACTACCTAACAAAAGAATATCTTTGTCTTTTTCTTTCGACTTTACTCCCTCAAGAAACTCGTCGAATGATATCCATCGTCGGGAAAATCAGAAATTTTAAAACTTTTATGTTTGTTTCTCAATTGTTTTTTATCTCTAACTACTAAAACAACAAAAACTAAAACTAATATACATACATGCATACATACAACATATACCCCACCCCGCACTTTAAGTTGTGGCATGTCCCCATGACATACAATTAAAAAGCATAGGGTAAAGGAAACTTCCCTGAACATCTAGTCGGGGTCTGAGTCGAAGTCGGGCTCCATTCTTCGCCTTCGAACTAATACGTACATCCATGCAAACAGCTTCTTTTCAGCCTTTTGGGGGTACACCCCACACATATCTTTCTCACCCACTGCAGCCTTTTCTTTCGAGCCCTTCACTTTTTACTCAACACTTGCAGCTGGTTTTTCTTTTTGTGCCCCCTTTGCTACATTCATCTCAAAAGTCACAGTCTTCTTACCCACTCTAAGCATAATTTTTCTCTTGTGTATATCTAATATAGCTCTACCTGTCACTAAGAATAGTCTTCCTAGGATGACGGGGGCCTCCTTGCTTTCCTCCATATTCACCACTATAAAATCCACAGGAAATACAAACTTATCCACCCGAACTAACACATCTTCCACTATCCCCTCGAGTATTATAGTCGTTTGGTATGCCAGTTGCAAAGATATGGGTACAGACCTTATCTCTCCAATCTCCTTATCCAGTTTCCTGTAAATAGATAAAGGCATTAAAATAATTGAGGCACCAGAATCACATAAAGATTTATCAAAATAGATAGTTCCTAATGAGCAAGGTATAGTAAAACTCTTTGGATCTCCACACTTTTGTGGGAGTTTGTTTGCAATATCGCGTTGCAATGCTCTGTGAGCTTGACCACTGAGGTCTCTTCTATCTTTCACTTCTTTGTAAGGATCTCTTTCAAGAATTTGGTATAAGCAAGAATTTGTGAGAGCATTTCGGTGAATGGCAAATTTACATGAACTTGTTTCAGCACATCCATAAATCTCCCAAACTGCTTGTCTATCTTTTCTCTACTTTGCTTTTGAGGGAAGGATAAAACAGGCATATATTGGCTCTCCTCAGGTTCCTCCCTTCTCGATTTTTCTTCCTTTTTCTTATCAGTTTTTATCTGGCCTTTATTCTTTTTATCAACATCATTATTCAGATGCTCCCCACTTTATTTTTAAAGTTTAATATATTTTTGGATTGGGATGAGATCTTTCAACACTTGCCCACTTCTTAGAGTTACAGCATTTACTGTTTCTTTGGGATTTCTCTATGTATTAGCGGGGAGAGTTCCTGGAGCCCTCTCAGATTTGTTGCAATCTGTCCCACTTGTCTCTCCAGGTTTCGAAACCCAGTGCCCAGTTCCTTGATAGTTGCTCCATGTTCCTGTGTAGCTACGCTATGAGTTTCAAGCCTCTCACCGGTTTTCAGAATGAAGGCCTTCATGAGCTCTTCTATGCTAGATTGAATGGGTTGTTGAGACTGCAATTGCTGCCTCTGTTGATTCATAAATCTAGGAGCTCCTTGTCCCTGGGGTCTGGGATTGTTTTGTTGCCATGCATTCACAGTACCCCCAGGTGAACTACATGAAAAATTGGGGTGTCTCTGATACATTGCATTAAAATTGTAGTTTCCCACAGCATTCACTTTCTCAGTTGAGGCTTGACACTCATGAGTAGGGTGTACTCTTCCACATATATCACAAGCTGCGTGAGGCTCATTTTGTATTGAGGCTAAGGTCAGCTTTCATATTTCTTTAGCCATAGCATCAAGTTGTACTTGCACAAATGTATTAGCATCAACTTGGTGAACACGAGTTGATCTTCTTCTTTCAGCACTCTCAGAGGGCCACTGATTAGCATTTTCAAATAACTCATCAAGAATTGTAACTATCTCCTCTGGAGTATTCTTCATCAAAGGGCCTCCAACTACATTGCTCAATGTTCTACGCGAGGCCGGTGTCAATCCTTCCCAAAAATCCTAGAGTTGCATCCAGAGTTCAATTCCGCTATGTTGACACTTTCAAATTATCTCCTTAAACCTCTCCCATGCTTCAAAAATAGTTTCGGTTTCATTCTGGCAGAAGTTATGGATTTCTCTTCTAATCTTGCCCATCTTAGCTGAGGAGAAATATTTATCAAGGAATTTTCTAGTCATCTCCTCCCAAGTTCTTATCGATCCACTGGGAAAACTCTGAAGCCACTCCTTAGCATCATCTTTAAGTGAAAAGGGGAATGCCCTTAAGTACACTGCATCTTGTGACACCCCATTTTATTGAAAGGTATTCATAATCTCCTCAAAGTCCATAAGATGTGTGTTTGGATTTTCATTTGGCTTCCCTCTAAAGACACAGCAATTCTGAAGGGTTTGAAGCAACCTTTGCTCCAACTCGAAATCTTTTGTTGTAATTGGAAGTGGTCTAACACTGGATAATCCTTGATTGTAGACCGGTCTAGCATAATCGCCAAGTGGTCTCCCAGGCCTGGGAGCTATATTTCCAAACTGGTCTGCAACCAAGGGTTAATGTTGATTAAGTCTGTGACCCCTCTCTTCTTCATAGATGATTTGTGCATCTCTAATAGCTGCTTCCTCAGCATCCTGTGCAGTTTTTTCTCGTTGTTGTGTTGCCTCCCTCACATCCAAATCTACATTATCATCACCGTTTTGGCCATAGTTTCTTGAGTTAAGGATTGCCCAACCTTTTCTAGCTTCTCAATGAGATCTTTTTCCTTCCTCAGTAGTCGCAGTTTTGTTTCTCACTCTGGCTCGTATGGTAGCACTACTTTCGTAGAAGCTCGAGCCATGCACCAATCTTAACCGATGGCTGCACACAACCAAAGAACACCAAACGTAAAAAGGGAAAAAATAAAATAAAAAGAAAAACAATTCCTGAATTAGCACTACAAACTATTTCAAACATTATTGATTGCCAATCCCCGGCAACGGCACCAAAATTTGATGAGCTAGAAACACACACTTAAATTATGCTAGCTAGTCAAATATAGTATAGTATAATATCATATCCATAGGGATTGGATTTAAACAGTATTCTTGTAGCTTCTAGCTTGATTGTTATCCAAGATGATCAACAATTGAGATTTCTGTGACTTCTAACTACAATTAACTAAGAATCTAAAGCTATTGACTAATGACAATCGCAACAAAAGTAAGCAAGGAAGTTATTAATGGGAGAAAATAGGGTTTTGATGGGATAGGTGAAAGATAATTGTTTGGGGTCTAAATCTAGATAATTCACTTCTAATGCTCAAGTGAGTCTCTCGAATTCACTCAATTATTAGCTCAAACATTAGGCAAAACTCCTCTCTTGATTAAGACTTAACCTCACAAGATGAACCAATTTAAGCACGTGAAGATATACAAGAATGCGTAGTGGATTAGTCTTTAGGAGAACCTCTCTCGATTATCCTCCTAACTAGGTTTAATCAATGATTCAACTAGCCTCTTTTGATTACTTAGAAAAATTAATGAACTCAACTAGCAATATAATGCAAATATATCACAAGTTATGCCTCTCTCGATTACATGAACAAGTGAATATAGATACAATGATTAAATCATCCAAAAATGCTTCAATACATAAAACTAGAGTTATAATCCACAAACAATCATCAATACACCAAATCCATCAATCCCTAAAGAGAACTACTCCATATATATGGAGCAATTCATCACAAATAAAATTAAAGTAGAGGAAAACATAAATTCAATCCAAACCGTGTCCTGACTGAGGAAGGAATGATGAAATCCTTATGCTCGTGTTATTACAACTCCTTCTGAACCTCCTTAGGTTGAATATGTGTCAAAGTCCAGAAAATAAAGTTTTTCCATGTATTTATACCAAGTAGGGTCGGGCCTAGACGAAACCACCTTCTCCTAGTTGAAATAGGAAAATAACTCTGTAACAATGGGGCGACGCGCCATGCGGGGTATTAGTGGGGAGATCCATAGAGCTAATTCCTCACAAACAATAGAGATCCATTAGCACGGCACCCCACGCGCCGCCCCACATGCCGCGGTAGTTGGGAATACTTAGAGTACGAACAAAACTTTGATTTTTGACGTCCAAACTTGGTCCTCGACCCCGAACACGATCCCGACCTGATCCCTTAGGTTTTTACTCAGACTTCAAAGCTCCAAATCCTTGAACTCATTCCACAACATCTACATAGCTCGGAATCACTCCTGCAAGGCATAAAACACACATTAAGTGCAAAATACTAGCGATTAAAGCTCAAACACGAATAAAGTGCAGTGAATTAGAGTGCAATAAGCGACTAAAATACATAATTATAGCCTAGCATCAATGAGCTGGACTGGTAGCTTGTGACCACACAGGGAGGATTGTGATCGTTGTCACATGAGTTGTCCATGCAATTGATATTATTAACACATGAGTTGTCCGTGCAGCACGTGAGTTGTCTGTGCAGCACGTGAGTTGTCTATGCAGATACAGCTATTGATATTATTAGCACGTGAGTTGTCCGTGCAGCACGTGAGTTGTCCGTGTAATCGTTATTATTAGCACATGAGTTGTCCGTGCAGCGTGTGGATATGGATGGATTCATTCCCCTAGGGTCACCCTCTCATGTTTCTCTCTTGATGGTGTACACGCGGATATTGAGGAAAGTCTGGCTAGTGTGTTATTTGGATCTTGCATTTCCATGGTTAATTACCTAATTTAATTGCATAAAATCTCTATAAGCTGAACATTGACTGAGCAGAGTATTAGAGTAACTATACACATACACACACAAATGCTTCTTTATGTGCTTTATGACTTGATTTCCTAATTTTCTGTACTTGTTAAAAATGATGAAAATATACATGTTATATAACAAGTATCATTGATAGTTCTTGCTTCCTTTATCGGGTCGAGGTTAGTTACGATACTTATTGAGTACATTGGGTCGATTGTACAAATAATACACTTTGCACTTAATTGTGTAGATCCAGGTGTGCGGGCCAGTTATCAGCAGTAGATTTGCTTGTTGGACTGATCTTTGAGAGGCGAGGTAGAGCTGTATTCTTGACTATAGTTTTGACTTGTCTTTTCTTATGTACTGTTATTTCAGTTCAGACAGTATCATTACTTAGTTTGAGACTCGTATTCCATTGTAGAGCTCATGACTCTGTATTTACCAGTTTTTGGGAGAATTATCTTGTATTAGCGGTATCTTGTCATATTGAGATTTCAGACTTATACTGTTTTTATAAATTTTGATGTTTTGGGTCTTTATTGTTATATTTCCTTGCATGGCCGGTGTGTTAGGTGCCATCATGATGGATTGGGATTTTGGGTCATGACAAGTTGGTATCAGAGCCCTAGGTTCATAGGTATTATGCATAATGAGCAAGTTTAGTAGAGTCTTGCGGATCAGTACGGAGACGTCTGTACTTATCTTCGAGGGGCTACCAAACTGTTAGAAAACATCACTTTCTTGTATTCTTGACGTCAAATTTGATATTTTCAAAATTTGAACTTGACTGTTTTATTCTCTCACAGATGGTGAGGACATGTGCGGTCGGATCAGGGGGACGGCCACCAGTACCACTAGTCAAGGCCGCGAGAGGTTGGGCCTACGGTACAGGCTGAGATGTAGCTCGTACTACAGTCAGGGCAGCACCTGTGGAGCCACGAATTGCTCTAGATGAGGAGCAAGTACCAGATGTCATTGAGCCGGTGGGACCAATGCAGGAACCAGCAATGCCCATTGTGATGGCCTTCAGGAGGGCTTAGCCTAGATTTTGACTGTGTGCACGAGCCTGGCTTAGGCGGTTTTAGTTCCAGCTGCACCAGCCACTTCAAAGTCCAGAGGAGGTGCCTAGACTCCTGTTGCCCGTACTCCAGAGCAGCTAGCTCAGGGACTCCAGACACTAGGTGTATTGCTAGTTCAGCCGGTTACTGGCACATGGGCTGAGGTTGGTCCACATATGAGTGATGAGGAGCAGAATAAATTGGTGCGGTTTGGGAGGCTTAAGCCTCTAGAGTTCAGTGGAGCAAAGTCGGAGGATGCCTAGTATTTTATAGATCGGTGTCAGCGGATTCTTTGCATTTGAGAGTATTCTGGACACCAATGGGGTTTCATTTACTACTTTCCAGATGACTGGGACAGCTTATCGATCGTGGCAGACCTATGAGCTGAGTAGGCCAGCCGATGCAATGCCACTTACATGGCATGAGTTCTCGGTTCTCTTCTTAGAGAAGTTTGTCCCACAGACTCGCAGAGAAGAGTTGTGTAGGCAGTTTCAGTAGCTACGCCAGGAGGGTATATCAGTGACTCAGTATAAGATGAGGTTTGCAGAGTTGGCTTGTCACGCGATATGGTTGGTTTACCCTGAGAGGGAGAAGATTAGGAGGTCCATTGATGGCCTCAATTATGGTTTATGCTTCATTATGGCTCAAGAGGTTGCGATGGATGCTAGGTTTGACCAGAAGGTTGAGATTGCTAGACACTTAGAGCTGGTTCACATGCAGGAGCGTGAGGAGCGGGAGTCCAAGAGGCCTCGTAGTTCAGGTGGTTTCCGTATTGCCTTGCCATGTTCCTTGTGGTTCTTTAGTTAGCCACAGTTCCTACAGTTCATGCCCAGCTCAGTCATCATTTAGTGCATTGCCGGCACAGAGTTCTTACCATGCTTCGTATGCACAGGGTTCCTCAAGGGAGGGGTTGTTTTCAGTACGGGGACTTGAGTCATCTCAAAAGGGATTGCCCCAGACTGTCGATCAGGATCCCACAACAGAGTTCTCAGCCTATGATTTCAGCACCAGCAGCTACACCACCCGTGCAGCTAGCTCAGGGTGGGGCTCAATTAGCTCGAGGCTGCCTTAGAGAGGGAGGTCGATCAAGTGGTGGTCAGGCCCGTTGCTACATATTTTCAGCTAGGCTAGAGGCAGTTGCTTCCGATGTCGTGATCATAGGTATTGTTTTAGTGTGCCACAGAAATGTTTCAGTATTATTTGATCCTGGTTCCACTTATTCATATGTGTCATCATACTTTGCTCGTTATTTGGATATGCCTTTTGATTCCTTTGTTATGCTTGTTCATGTATCTACCCCGGTGGGTGATTCTATTGTCATGGACCATGTGTATCGGCCGTGTGTGGGGACTATTGGGAGATTACAGACGAGAGTTGATCTTTTACTGCTTAGCATGGTTGATATGTTCCCAGTAGAGTGATTTCATCTTTGATGGCCCAACAGATAGTTGGGAAGGGATGTCTGGCATATTTGGCCTTTGTGATGGATGTTGGTGCTGATACTCCTACCATTGATTCTATTGCGGTAGTGAGAAACTTTCCATATATGTTTCCTGCAGACCTGTTGGGCATGCCACCCGACGGTGACATTGATTTTGGTATTGATATGGTTTCGGGCACCCATCACATCTTTATTCCATTGTATCGCATGGCACCAGTAGAATTAAAAGAGTTAAAGGAGCAGCATCAGAAGTTACTTGATAAGGGTTTCATCAGGCCTAGTGTGCCACCTTGGGGTGCATCGGTTCTATTTGCGAAGAAGAAGGATGGTACGATGCGGATGTGCATTGATTATAGGCAGTTGAACAAAGTTACAATAAAGAACAAGTACCTGTTGCCACACATTGATGACTTATTAGACCAGCTTTACGGTGCGAGGGTGTTTTTGAAGATTGATTTGAGGTCAGGGTATCATCAATTGAAGATTTGGTATTTTGATAATTTAAAGACGACATTCAGGACCCGCTATGGTTACTACTAGTTTCTTGTGATGTCATTTGGGCTGCCCAATGCCCCAATAGCCTTCATGCATTTGATGAACAGTGTATTCCAGCCATATCTTGATTATTTCATCATGGTATTCATTGATGATATATTGGTGTACTCACACAGCCAGGAGGAGCATGAGCAGCATCTTAGGATTGTACTCCAAACCTTGAGGGAGAAGAAGCTTTATGCTAAATTTTCCACGTGTGATTTCTGGCTTGATTCGGTGGCGTTCTTGGTCCACGTGGTATCAAGTGAAGGGATCAAGGTAGATCTAAAGAAGATTAAAGCAGTTTAGAGTTGTCCTAGACTGTCTTCCACTACAGAGATTCGGAGCTTCTTAGGTTTGGCAGGTTATTATCGTCGTTTTGTGGAGGGTTTCTCGTCCATTGTTGCAGGTTTGACTAAATTGACCTAGAAGGGTGCCTCATTCAGGTGGTCTGATGAGGGTGAGGAGAGATTTCAGAAGCTCAAGACTGCCTTGACCACAGGTTCAATTCTAGTTTTGTCTTCAGCATCGGGTTCATATATGGTTTATTGTGATGCTTCTCGGAATCATATTTGGTGTGTCTTGATGCAGGAGGGTAGGGTGATTGCTTATGATTCACGCTAGTTGAAGCCCCATATGAAGAACTACCCCATTCATGATCTAGAGTTGGCAGATATTTTTCATGCATTGATAATTTGGAGGGACTATCTCTATAGCGTGTCTTCCGAGGTATTCATAGATCATCGAAGTCTACAACACTTGTTTAAGCATAAGGGTCTTAATTTCAGGCAACGGGGGTGGTTGGAGCTGTTAAAAGACTATGATATCACCATTTTGTATCATCCCGGGAAGGCCAATATGGTGGCCAATGCCTTGAGAAGAAAGGCTGAGAGTATGGGTAGCCTTGCATATATTCTAATTGGTAAGAGTTGAGTTCTTACTTGCGTGGTTTCTCAATCTTCATTGTATCAGCGCATCAGAGAGTGTTAGTATGATGCCCCCATTTGCTTATTCTTAAGGACACGACGCAGCACGATAATGCCAGGGAGGTTTCTATTGGAGATAACGGGGTGTTGTGGATGTAAGGTCGGATTTTTGTGCCCAATGTGAATGGGTTACATGATTTGATTCTTGAGGAGGCCCACAATTCGTGGTATTCCATTCATCCGGGTGACGCTAAGATGTATCAAGATTTGAGGCAGCACTATTGGTGGAGAAGAATGAAGAAGGATATAGTAGGATGTAGCTCGATGCTTGAACTGTTAGCATGTGAAGTACGAGCATCAGAGGTCGGGCGATTTGCTTCAGAGACTTGAGATTCTCGAGTGGAAGTGGGAGCGAGTTACCATGGATTTTGTTGTTGGGATCCCATGAACTTTGAAGAAATTCGACACAGTGTGCGTTATTGTGGATAGACTGACCAAGTCTGCACATTTCATTCCGGTTATGACTACCTATCTTAAGAGCGGCTGGCTCAAATCTATATCCGTGAGATCATTCGTCTTTATGGTGTGCCGATGTCTATTATTTTTTATCGAGGCACGCAATTCACTTTGCAGTTTTGGAGAGCAATGCAGCAAGAGTTGGGCATACAGGTTGAGTTGAGTACAGCATTCCACCCCTAGATGGACGGACAGTTTGAGGGCATAATTCAGATCTTGGAGGATATGTTTCATACATGTGTTATAGATTTCAGGGGTTCAAGGGATCAGTTTTTTCCACTTGCTGAGTTCGCCTACAATAACAACTACCAATCGAGTGTTCAGATGGTTCCTTATGAGGCCTTGTATGGGAGGCGATATCGTTCTCCAGTTCATGTTTTTGAGCCGGGAGAGGCTAGGTTGTTAGGCACTGATCTGGTTCTGGATGCCTTGGAGAATGTCAAGTTGATTCAGGATCGTCATCGTACAACGCAGTCTAGGTAGAAGAGCTATGCTAATAGAAAGGTTCGTGATGTTGCATACATGGTAGGTGAGAAGGTTTTGCTCATAGTTTTGCCCATGAAGGGTGTGATGAGGTCAAGAAGAAGGGAAAGTTGAGCCCTTGGTTTATTGGCCCTTTTGAGGTGCTTGAGAGGATTGGAGAGGTGGCCTACAAGCTTGCATTGCCACCTAGTCTATCGGGAGTTCACCTAGTGTGTCATGATTCTATGCTCCAGAAGTACTATAGTGATCTGTCACATGTTTTGGACTTCAGCATAGTTCAGTTAGATGGAGACTTGACTTATGATGTTTAGCCGGTGGTCATTTTAGATCGGGAGGTTCGAAAGTTGAGATCAAACAATATTGCATCAGTGAAAGTTCAATGGAAAGACCAGCCGATCGATGAGGCTACTTGGGAGACCGAGCAGGAGATGCAGAGAAGTTATTCATACCTATTTGAGACTCCATGTATGATTCTAGACCCATTCAAGGACGAATGTTTGATTAAGAGGGGGAGAATATGACAACTCAGTCGGTCATTTTGTGTATTGTAGCCCTATTCTCCTGTTTGTTGCTTATTCTATGTTCAATTGTGGTAATGTGACTTTCCGTGGTGGTTGGTTTAGTTCTGGGCATATTTCGGAGTGAATCGGGACGCTTAGTACCAAGGTTGGAAGCTTAAGTTGGAAGAGTTGACCGCAGTTTGACTTTTGTGTAAAGAATTTTGGAATGGAGTTTTGACGATTCCGATAGCTTCGTATGGTAATTTTGGACAGAGGCGTATGTTCAAATTTGGATTTGGAGGTCCGTAGGTTGATTTGGTGCAATTGGGCAAATATTCAAAGTTTAAGGTTTGGAAGGTTGAGGGGTTTGACCGAGAGTTGACATTTTAGATATCGGGTTCAGATTTCAGTTCCGGGAGTTGGAATATGTTAGTTGTGTCATTTATGACTTGTGTGCAAAATTTGAGGTCAATCAGAGTTGGTTCTGTATGGTTCGGCAATGGTTTTAGAAGTTGGAAATTCATTAGTTTCATTAGGCTTGAATTAGGGTGCGATTCATGATGTTGATGTTGTTTGATGTGATTTGAGGCTACGATTAAGTTCGTGTTGTGATTTAGGACTTGTTTATATGTCTGGTTGAGGACCCGGGGCCTCGAGTGACTTTCGGGTTGTTAACGGATCGATATTTGGATTAGAACATTGCTAAAGGGTTTTGGATTTCTGGTGTGATCGCACATGCAGTGGGCTTGGCTGCAGAAGCGAGAATCGCTAGGCATTGTATTAAAGTCGAGGGTTTCCATATTTTCTCTTTTTTGGAATTGTGGGGCTTGGTCTAAGGCGATTTTTGGAGTATTTCTCATCCTAATTGAAGAGGTAAGTGACTTTTAAATAGTTTTGTCCATAAATATTGAATATCCATAGATTATTACACCTAATTTTCATGCATCTAATTAAAAATTTGGGAATTTTGGGACTATGTCATTGGAGAGTGAAATTGGATGATTTGAGGGTCGATTTGTGGTTGGTATTGGATGATTTTGGTATGGTTGGACTCGTAATTGAATGGGTGTTCGGAATTTATGAATTTTGTTGAGTTCCGAGGTGCGGGCATGGGGGTTGACTTTTTGGCTTAAGTTAAAGATATTAGCTTTATCTTTTGGGATCACTTCCTATGGCTTTTGTTGATGGTATTGCGTGGTTTTGGCAAGATTCGAGATGTCCGGTGATCGATACGCACGGGAAGGGCTTGTTAGAGGAGTAATTTGGCTTACTTGAGGTAAGTATCTTATCTAAACTTGGTTGAGGTACTAGTTGCCTCAATTATTTGTGATAGCTACGTGCTATGAGTGGCACATATGTGTGGGGTTGAGCCCATATGCGTGCACTGGGGTACTATTTACATGCTCGGGGTAGTCGTAGACTATGACATTCCTCGAATAGATTATTAAGCTTCAAGCTGAGATGTTTCTCATATTTCTACCCTTCTGTGAGCTATTTTTACCGCATTTGAGATTTCATTGAGGTTATTTTTCCCGGTTGAAGCTGATAAACTGCTATTCCATAATGAAATTGTTTGTTTTAACTGTGATGGCACACATTGCACATCCTTAAACTATAGCATGTTAGTTATACCAGTCTAGGAGTATGAAACTTGATGATCATTGATCATGTACATTTGTTCTCGTATATTTACTTTCTCTGCGTTATGAGCTAGACTGGCAGCCTGTCACCACACCGGGAGGATTATGATCGTTGGCACGTGAGTTATCCGTGCGGATACAGATATTAATATTATTAGCACGTGAGTTGTCCGTGTTGTGTGTGGTTGGTATTATTAGCACATGATTTGTCCGTGCAGCATGTGGATATAGATCCATCCCCCTAGGGTCACTCTCTCATGTTTCTCTCTTGGTGGTTGATCACGCCCAACTATGACTTATAAAAAGGACTAAGCGGTTGCTGCAAAAATAATCCGGTTCAAGAGTCCAGAGTCGAATCCCACAGGGAACTAACCTATTTGCTACAATTTTTGGTATCGCTAATGATAAGCTCAGATAATTTTCAGAGTTCAAGATTTTATTTGATAATTAACAGAAATTATTTAACTAAGGAAAAATGACAATAAAAACTATAAATAAGCAAGAATGAAGTTGAATTCAAGGGTAAAAGAATCTAAGGTTATTGATTTCCCCAGTTGTTGGATTAATTCCTGACACGTTAGCTATAATCTCGCTGTAACACTCTATTAAGGTGATGAGTTCTTACGTACTGTACTTATCTCTCGATCAATTACGATAATTTACTAGAAGCATTGTCTCAAACTACTCTAGTTGATAATTTGTACAACTCATAAATATCACACCAAGCCTCGATATCTCTAATCCCACTTTTAAATTCAAGTAATTAATCTCTTAACTTACTCGAAAGTGGAGTTGTTCAACAACAATCTAATCAAGTGTTCTTTCTCAAGCAATACTAGACAACTAGACACGATTAATCAAGGGCCCTTTCAATTAATCACAAGAAACACATAGTTGAACAATTAAAGAGTAACAACGGCTCAATTATATCAAAACGTAATCAAGACTTCATCCAACAATTAGTTCCATCAACCCTAGATAATGGGTTTAGCTACTCATACTACTATGCAAGATTAAAATATAAAAATTCATAACCAACAATGGAATTAAGAAAATGAAGATGAAAAACTCGTAGGAGAATACTCCGTCTTGCTCTCTTTTTGTTCTTGCCTCCAAAGTTCTTCTAAAAACAGAGATACCCTCTTTTTGGGCGAGCTGGCTTCATATAGGTCAAGGTTAGTCACCTCTCAAATTACAAAATTGGCCTTGGACGATTTTTCTCGGAAGCACGTGCACGGTCGCGCATCGACCGCGCACTTTGGCCAGTTTCTTCCTGACATGGCCGTGCCTAGACCGCGCACCTGGAGGATTTTCTGCAGCATTTTTCTTTCTTATTTTTAAGCGCGCTAACCTCCAATTGGCCTTCAATGCTCCATATTAGCTCCAAAACACTCTTTAACGTCCTCATAACCCGGACTTGCTACTGCAAAGCATAAAGTTCTTAATTAGAGCAATTTGTTATCATTTAACATTCAAATATCAATAAAGTGCAGCTAAGTTAGAGTGCAAATAGTATCTAAACTACATACTTATCGCCTATTATCAATACCCCACACTTAAACCATTGCTCATCCCCAAGCAATCAAACCACACTCTATAGAGGCCTAACTTCACTAAGCGACTTCCCTAACTCATCACACCAAGAATATTTCACATGATTGAACACAGTGGTGTAACATCTTCACCTCAAGAGTTGACTCCCATGCACCACGCAATATTCCTAAATTACTCACTTACGCTAATGCAGAGGTCAAGAATTACCTTTCCTTCATGAATCAAGTGTCTGCTCACAACAATAGAGACTCATTCCATAATCAATAAAATTCACGCACAATGAGGGACTTCAAAATAGACAGAATTTATTCACCCTCAGAAACGATATTCTTGTGCCACAAAAGATTCTCCATAGGCTTGCCCGTAGTGTACTACTCTACTAATCGAGTTCATTCAGTCTAGGATCAATTAAGACTTTATTTGGTTGTAATGTAAGTTGTGTGTCGGGTAGGATATATTTGTATATAAGGGTGACTACACCTCCCTAAGCACTTTAATACATATACTTTAACATTCAAGTCCATACTTACGTCAAATCAACACTCCACCTTCACATCAACGTATATTACCCCATACTTCTTTAAGAACAATTACATCAAGAGTCACCACTTATCAATGAATATTTGTTTTTCACAGCAATACAACTATTTTTTTCCTTTTCTTTCTTTTTCAATTCAAGTGGCCCTTACTTTTTCAAAACAGTTTACATTTCTCCTTATTTCATTAGTTCAACTCAAAAGCCAAACCAACCATACCACACTTTAACTTTTACACAGTTCATAACAATTCAAGTGCTCATGAGAGGTGAACAGGTTCAAATAGATGGTTAATTCAAACAAAGGGGAAGGCTTGTAATGTGGTTGCCAAAGAAACAGAATTACAAGCTCAAAGGGGTTAACTACGATACATAATAATTAGGCGGGTGGAATATATATATGGCCCAACAAAGAAACTCCTATATCACTTCCAAGACTGAACAAGACTACTATTTCGCTTTGCAAACACACGGAGCAAGTTCTAGGCATCAAATGCAGTGCACAGAATACACCAAGCCTCACACACACATGGCACAAGAGTCACTCCGGATTGGATCGTCAAAACAGTCTAGTCAAGGTACTTAAGCTAAGTTAAGAATATACAATTTAAGGCACTCTTACAAGAATCAACAATTGAGCCTAAGCGTCATACTAAAGTAGCCGCTATATTTAAGGCATAACGAAGTTAAGAGATCCTATTTCAAATTCAGCCCATAGCCCAAGGGTTCCTAACTAAAAAAAGAATTAAAAAAACTAACTATTGGAAAAGAACTGTGGCCCAAAGAAAAACAAAGGGGGAATTGATACACTCCTAACAAAAGAAAATAGTTTTGTGTTTTTTTTTCTCTTCGACTTGAATCCCTCAAGAAACCCGTCGAATGATATCCATCGTCGGGACAAATCGAATTTTTTTCTTTTATATGTTAACAAACTAAACTAAACTACTCTACATAACTCTATAGATACAGCATACATACAACATATCCCCCACCCCACACTAAAAATGGTGACATGTCCTCATGCCACACAAATAAAAAAATGCGAGGTAAAGGAAACTTCCCTGGTACATCAATCCTGATCGGAGACAGTGCCGGGGTCGAGATGACATGCTATCCCCGGTGCACGCAACCAAGCCATGATTTTCTTCTCAGATTTTGTATTTTGGGTGGCCAGTGCATCAACTCGAGTCCCCAAATCCGTGACAGAAGTGTGTAACCCTACCATTTCACGTTCTAGGGTTGTCATCCGCGTATCCCTTCTGACCACAGATGTTCCCTCGGCCTGAGCTTGCCTTCATCTCCCTCCTCTGGCGCATCATACTTATCACTATTAGCTCTGCCAGGTACCATAGGATTCTTTCCAATGGTCACTTTATCTGCCCGGAACTTTGGTTCTTTTCTTACTCTTTCATCCATGTTCTTTTCTCTCGCACTCGTGCTTCCCTGCATAATCTAGTGACTAGTGAAGGGAAGAAGAACTCATACCTCTGCACTGGACAACGGATGAACATCTCATCATGAATAACCTTATCCACATCAAAATCGTGGTCATTCATGAAGCACCAGATCAATGCAGCTCTGGGACCGTTCACCTCAGTGGTGTTGGAAGAAGGCAGCAGGCGGCTATTGATGATATAAAGCCAACACTTCCCTTCAAATGTGAGTGAGGCCGAGTGAAGCTTCCGCCCCGGCGTGACCCACACTATGTCTTTGTTTGGCACACAGATTATTCTTAAACAAAGACTCCAGGAGGTTGGTTCTCGCCTATACATATCATAATAGTCCTCCTCCCTACCAAATACTGGCAGTTGATACACCCTCTTAAGGGCGTCTATCGATGCATCAACATTCTTTTATTGCACAGTGCATATATGGTCCTCATGTTCAGGGCAGTTTGCGTAGAACTCTCGTACAACCATTAAGTTGGCCTCCTCAGGTTCTTCAAAGACAATATCCAGCCTACGCCGAACCAACTCCTGATACATATTGGGGCAATCAACCTGGATGGAGACCCTATCAATACCCCGTTCCGGTATGGGTTTCTTAGGAGCCTTCTGACTAAAACGTTCTTGGGCTGAGCTTGATACAAACCTTGTGCTGTCAAACTGAGGTACATTGGTCGAGGCCCGTGCCCGGGACGAGCCTGCATGACCACTAGAAGAGGCACCAGTGGTTCATTTTTTTTTTAGGGTGTCATAGTACCTACAAAACAAATACCACAATCAGTACAAGACGGGATGTGTGAACCAATAGCGGTTACTCAGACTTCACTCAGACAATTGGTCACAAATTACATTCACGAACTCACTGTGGCATTTCAACAAACAATTGATGTCCAAATTCATCCCAAATTCCCCAAACACCCGATTATACCGCAATTCCTCCACAATCTTAACAATGTCTAATCCAACCCAACAAGATGAAATTCCACTATCCTCACATACCAACAAGTATACTTAGTAATACAAAGCAAAGAAAAGAATAACAATAACTTCTACTACCATACAATTAAAAGATAAGAAGAAAAGAAAAAAATAGAAAAAAATAAAAAAAAATAAAAACTGAAGGAAAAGGAAAATAGAAGCCATGGCACTTACCTGAAGAAGCTTGTGAGGAATAGAGATTGGGGAGTGATTGAGTAGGTAAGAGGAGGAAAGGGAGGTAGGTTTTTGCTTTTGAAATTGGGGAGAAGGGAGGGTTATGGGAGTGTGTTTGTTGTGAGAAAGGAGGGTTTGTTTTTTTGTTATTCAAATTTTAGGGGGAGCAAGGGGAGGGGGGTCGGTTATTAGTAAGGAAATAATAAAAAATAAAAACAATTAACAAATGAAATAACTTAAAAACGGCTCCCAGTGCGTGGTCCATGCGCGGTCAATGTGCGACCGCGCACGTGGGGCAGTGGATGTCAACAACTATGCGGTCCATGCGCGGTCAGTGCGCGGCCACGTATGTGCAACAGTAGAGGTCCAAAAGTGGGCGGCCTGTGCGCGGCTGCGCACGTTTGTCCTTCGAAATTTCTCCTTTTTAGCCACTTTTTACCTATCTTCGGATGGATTTCCTCACCCCGAGTCCTTCTGTCGCGCACAATTTCATCCCTACACATTAATAGACCTGTCAATACTTTCACCGTGAAAAATAAGAACAAAGAAAAAAAATATTGGGTTGCCTCCCAAGAAGCGTCTGATTTAACGTCGCGGCACGACGAATTACAACAAAACCATGGGTTGCCTCCCAGGAAGCGCCTGATTTAACGTTGCGGCACGACGCAGGCTTTCATGATTACACTTCGCTCACATATTGAGGCTCTTCCAAAGACATCACAACTTTCTCCCCTTTTTCTTCAATCATTCCAAGGTAATGTTTCAACCTTTTCCCATTCACCTTAAACCTATTCGTTCCATCTTCGGACTCAATTTCTACTGCTCCACTTGAGAACACTTGCACAACTCTAAATGGTCCTGACCATCTAGATTTCAGCTTACCCGAAAACAATCTTAATCTCGAGTTGTATAACAACACTTGATCTCCGGGTTTGAAGTTCCGATCTAGAATGTGCTTATCATGCATCATCTTCATCCTTTCTTTGTACAATCTTGCATTCTCGAATGCATGGAACCGGAATTCCTCAAGTTCATGTAGCTATGTGACTCTACTTGTGCCTGCGGTTTCCATTTCCAGGTTCAACTGCCACAGTGCCCATAAGGCTTTATACTCAAGCTCCACTGGAAGATGGCATGCTTTTCCAAACACCAACTTGTATGTAGACATACCAATTGAAGTTTTAAATGTTGTGCGGTATGCCCATAATGCATCATCCAACTTCTTTGCCCAATCAGTCCTTGTCGCATTCACTGTTTTGGTCAGGACACTTTTGATTTCTCTGTTGGACACTTCCACTTGCCCGCTCATTTGTGGGTGGTAAGGTGTGGCAATCTTATGGCGAACTCCATACTTTTCTAACAGCCTTGTGAACGCTTTATCACAAAAATGGGTTCCACCATCACTGATTATAGCTCTCAGAGTGCCAAAACGTGTGAAAATATTTTTTTTTAGAAAGCATGTCACTCCTTTGGCATCATTTGTTGGAAGGGCCACAGCTTCAACCCATTTGGAGACGTAGTCAACTGCTACCAATATGTACTTGTTACCATACGAGCTGACAAATGGTCCCATAAAATCAATCCCCCATATGTCAAATACTTCCACCTCTTGAATTGTAGTCATCGGCATCTCGTGACGGCAAGATATGTTGCATGTCCTTTGGCACTCATCACAACTTTTCACCCAAGCATGGGCATCCTTGAATAAAGTCGGCCAATACAAACCTGACTCCAAAACCTTCACCGTTGTCTGAATTCCTCCAAAGTGCCCACCATATGGTGAAGCATGGCAAGCCTGCAAAACAGAAGATTGATCTTTCTCGGGGATACACCTCTGGATCATGTTATCTACACATATTTTAAAGAGTAAAGGTTCATCCCAATAATAAGACCGACAATCGCGAAAGAATTTTTTCTTTTGAATCGAAGAGAGTTCATAAGGTACAATACCGCTTGCCAAATAATTAGTAATATCAGCATACCATGGCGTCTCCTCCATTGCCACTGCTAGTAATTATTCGTCCGGGAATGTCTCGGTTATATCTTTAACCTCTACTTTCTTTTTAGCTCCCTCCAACCTTGAAAGGTGGTCTGCCAATTGGTTATTTGTCCCTTTCCTATCGCGGATCTCCAAATCAAATTCTTGTAGCAAAATAACCCAACGGATCAAGCGTGGCTTTGACTCCTTCTTTGCTATCAAGTACCTAAGTGCTGCATGGTCAGTATAAACAATCACTTTTGAACCAATCAAATAAGACCTAAATTTGTCAAAGGCAAACACCATAGCCAATATCTCTTTCTCAATCACGGTATAATTAAGTTGTGAATCGCTTAGCGTTCTACTTGCATAGTAAATTGGGTGCACCAGTTTGTCCTTTCGCTACCCCAGGACTACTCCTATAGCATAGTCACTCGCGTCACATATGAGCTCGAATGGTTGCTCCCAGTTGGGTGCAATAATGATTGGTGTAGTCACCAGTCTCTTCTTCAGCTCCTCAAATGCCAACCTGCAATCATTAGAGAACACAAAGGGATGATCCTTTTCAAGGAGTTTACATAAGGGGTTAGAAATTTTAGAGAAATCTTTTATAAATTGCATGTAAAACTCGGCATGCCCAAGGAAACTTCTCACTGCCTTGACCGAAGTGGGTGGTGGCAACTTCTCAATCGCGTCAACCTTAGCATGGTCGACCTCAATGTATTTACTGGACGCTCGATACCCCAATACTATATCTTCTTGTACCATAAAATGGCACTTCTCCCAGCTCAACACTAAATTTGTCTCCACACACCTTTTTAACACTCTTCTTAAATTGTGAAGACAGTCTTCAAATGAATCCCCCACCATTAAGAAATCATCCATAAAGACTTCCATAGTATCCTCCACCATATCAGTTGAAAATGGCTAACATACACCTCTGAAATGTAGCTGGTGCATTGCACAAGCCAAACGGCATTCTCCGAAAGGCAAAGATGCCATACGGACAAGTAAATGATGTTTTATCTCTATCTTCAGGGGATATTGAGATCAGATACCCCGAATATCCATCTAAAAAGTAGAAGTGAGACCGCACAGCCAACCTATCCAACATTTGGTCAATGAATGGCAAGGGGAAATGGTCTTTCCGGGTGGCTATGTTCAGTTTTCTATAATCCATGCACATTCGCCAACTCGTGACTGTACGAGTTGATATCAACTCGTTATTCTCATTTTGAACAACCGTCATTCCACCCTTCTTTGGCATATACTAAACTGGGCTGACCCAGTTGCTTTCAGAGATGGGGAAGATGATACTCGCATCTAACCATTTGATCACATCTTTCTTCACCACTTCTTTCATGTTCGGGTTCAGCCTTCTTTGATGTTCTCTGGAAGGTTTGTGCCTTTCTTCCAAGAGAATCTTGTGCATGCAAAAGACCGGGATGATACCCTTTATATCTGCCATAGTCCAACCAATAGCAGTCTTACATACCTGTAACACTTGTAGGAGTTGTTCTACCTGCACAGCTAACAAACCAGATGAGATAATAACAGGTAAAGTATAGTTAGGCCCTAAGAAGGCGTACCTAAGGTGAGCTGGAAGCGATTTCAGGTCCAACTGTAGTGGCTCCTCTATTGATGGCTTCGCAGGTGGTGTTGCCCTTTCTTCTAAGTGTGGTGGCTCGAACTGGGGTTCCCTTTTCCAGAACCCTTGACCTTCGAGAGCCATGACCCACTCTGCCAACTCTTCACCATCCACATATTCCAAATTCATCAAGCAATCTTCTAATGGATCTCTGACATTAAGGGATTCATCCTCCTCTTGTAGTATTACATCCACCGCCTCCACTAGTGAACAATTTGCAAATTCGCTGGGCCTCCTCATAGATTGTTGAACATTGAATATTATTTCCTAATTATTCAACCTCATTTTTAACTCTCCAGTCTCACAGTCGATCAATGCTCTCCCAGTGGTTAAGAATGGCCTCCCAAAAATTATTGGTATTTCTTCGTCAACTTGACAGTCAAGAATAATGAAGTCGGCAGGAAATACAAAATTCCACACTTGGACGAGCACATCATCCAGAATTCATATCGGCCTGTTGAATGTGCGATCAGCCAGTTGCAACAACATTGATGTCAGTCTAGCTCTGCCAATGCCTAATTTTGTGTAGATTGTCAAAGGCATAAAGTTGATACTGGATCTTAAGTCATACAATGCTTTAGCAAAAGCAGAACTTCCAATTGTGCATGGGATAGTGAAACTACCGGGATTAGACAATTTTTGAGCCATAGGCATTGTCACTATCGCGCTGCAAGTTTGAGTTAGAGTAACAGTAGACAGGTCTTGGAAGTCAAATTTTTGAGACATCAGATCCTTCATCATTTTTGCATAGCCTGGCATTTCCCTCAAAGAATTCATCAGCAGAATATTCAATTGAATTTGTCTAAGCATTTCCATGAATTTCCTTTATTGATCATCTTTCTTTTGCTTTGCCAACCTTTGAGGGAATGGTGCAGGAGTTAGCTTCTGCCCACTGCTTGGTGTCTTTTCTTTATTAGGAGCCTTTTCCACCACCTGTTCTGGGAGTTGTTCAAATTCCTTCTCCTTTCCTTTGTCCACTTGTGCCTGTTCAATTACAACTTCTGTGAGCTCCGTTGACTCGTCGGTCTCTAATGTCACTGAAGTACTTGGCACTGCGTCTATCCTAGATTGAACAACTTCTTGCTCTCTATCTAAATCCCTTCCATTCCCTAGACTCATTGCTATTAGCTGATTTGGATTCTGCTCCTTTGGATTGATGTTTATGTCTGCAGGCAACGTTCTTTATGGGCGATTGTTCAAGGCCATAGATAACTGGCCTAATTGAGTTTCAATGCCTTTAATAGCCGAATCATGTGTGGCTAACTTTTATTGCATCTTTCCATTTGTCCCCATGAGTTGTTGCAGCATGCCCTTGATTTCTATCATATTAATGTCCTGTTGTTGATGAGGCGATTGGTACGCCAACTGTTGTTGGTGCTGCTAATTGTAGCCCTGCTGCCTTTGATAAGGCATGACATGGCCTTGTGGTCGTGCTCCCCCTGGAATGGTATTGTATTGTTGCTGGGTTGGTCTGTACTGTTGATTCTGTTGACCCCAATTCTGACCACCTTGCCTCTATCCCCCATAGTTGGCTATATAATTCATATCTTCTTGGTAGTGCTGGTTGTCACCTTCCATACTCCACGAGCACACATATGGTTGATTAATTCATGGTGTACATAAACCCCCCATTAGTTGTGTCAACTATGTGAACCTGCTGTTTCTGGCCTGATTCATCAATCTTCTTGGTGAGGATACTCATTTGTGTCATTAGAGTGGCCATATTCTCAGCTATGGAGTTGTATAGGTCCAAAGCCACTGAGTGAACTATCGGAGTGATCGTAGAGGATCTTGTCATCCATCCTGACTTTTGGGCCATCTTATCAAGTAGGATCTTGCATTCTCCGAATGTTTTACTCAAAAATGCTCCACCTGCTGAAGCATCAACATTGGCCTCTAAGCCGTCAGCCAGTCCCATGTAGAATCTCTGCCCCAACATCTGATCTGGAATGCCATGATGTGGACACTTGAACAGCATACACTTAAACCTATCCCACGTTTCTTGTAGTGATTCTGTTGGTTTCTGCCTGTAGCTCAATATATCATCAATCTGTTGGGCATTTTTATTGGGTGGGTAAAACTTATTCAAAAATTGCTTAACTAATTCCCCCCAGGTAGTGATGGAGTTTATGGGGAGTGAATTAAGCCAAGTCTGAGCTTCTCCTGTCACCGAAAATGGGAACAATAACAACTTTATTGTGTCCGGTGTCATATTAGGTTACCTTTACGTGACACATATCGACAGGAAATTCTTAAGATGTTGCTGAGGACTTCAATATGTGACCCTAAGTACAGTCCCTTGTTCTGCAACAAATGTAGCATGTTGTTTGTGATTTGAAATGATTCTGCTTGTATTTGAGGGACTGCAATTGCGGTTGCCAGATTGTCGGCGGTGGGTTGTGCCCATTCATATAATACTGCTTCTGGTACAAGAGGCACCACACCCTGATTGTTTGGTTCATTCGTATTGTTTCTATTATTGATTGGATTTTCTATTTCGTCATCCATGTTTGGTCCGATTTGTTCTGTCAAGTTTTGTTGTTGTTTGCTTTTCTTGTTTGCACGGTTTAGCGCCTTGAAAACTTTCTCTGGATCTAATAATGCTTTGAGCAGTTCACCAGATCTTGAGAAGTTCCTATGCATGCACATGTAACACCCAAGACTACAAACGTTAGAATTTCAATGGAAATATTTTTAACACCACAGAAAATTGATCTAAACTAAAAATCCTAGCAATTCTTCCAAGTTATAATAAATAACACCGTTAGTTCCCCGGCAACAGCGCCAAAATTTGAACACGCCCAACAACGCCTTATAAAAGGACTAAGCGATCGCTTCAAAAATAATCCGGTTCAAGAGTCCAGAGTCGAATCCCATAGGGAACTAACCTATTTGCTATAACTTTTAGTATCGCTAATGATAAGCTCAGACAATTTTTAGATTTTAAGATTTTATTTGATAATTAACAGAAATTATTTAACTAAGGAAAAATGACAATAAAAACTATCAATAAGAAAGAATGAAGTTGAATTCAAAGGTAAAAGAATCTAGGGTTATTGATTTCCCCAATTGTCAGATTAATTCCTGACACGTTAGCTATAATCTCGCCGTAACACTCTATAAAGATGATGAGTTCTTACGTACCGTACTTATCTCTCGATCAATTACGATAATTTACTAGAAGCATTATCTCGAACTACTGTAGTTGACAATTTGTACAACTCATAAATATCACACCAAGCTTCGTTATCTCTAATCCCGTTTTTAATTCAAGTAATTAATCTCCTAACTTACTCGAAAGTGGCGTTGTTCAACAACAATCTAATCAAGTGTTCTTTATCAAGCAACACTAGATAACTAGATACGATTAATCAAGGGCCCTTTCAATTAATCACAAGAAACACATAGTTGAACAATTATAGAGTAAAAACGGCTCAATTATATCAAAACGTAATCAAGACTTCATCCAACAATTAGTTCCATCAACCCTAGATAGCAGGTTTAGCTACTCATACTACTATGCAAGATTACAATATAAAAAGTCATAACCAACAATGGAATTAAGAAGATGAAGATGAAAAACACGTAGGAGAATTCTCCGCCTTGCTCTCTTTTTGTTCTTGCCTCCAAAGTTCTTCTAAAAACAGAGATACCCTCTTTTTGGGCGAGCTGGGCTTCATATAGGTCAAGGTTAGTCCCCTCTCAAATTACAAAATTGTCCTTGGATGATTTTTCTCGGAAGCACGTGCGCGGCCGCGCATCGACCACGCACTTTGGCCAGTTTCTGCCTGACATGCGCGGCCAGTGCGCGGCCGCGCATAAACCGCGCACCTGGAGGATTTTTTGCAGCATTTTTCTTTCTTGTTTTTAAGCGTGCTAACCTCCAATTGGCCTTCAATGCTCCATATTAGCTCCAAAATACTCTTTAACGTCCTCATAAGCCGGACTTGCTACAGCAAAGTATAAAGTTCTTAATTAGAGGAATTTATTATCATTTAAAATTCAAATATCAAGTGCAGCTAAGTTAGGGTGCCAATAGTAACAAAACTACATACTTATCGCCTATTTTCAGTGGTGTACACGCGGATATTGAGGAATGTCTGGCCAATGTGTTGTTTGGCTCTTGCATTTTCGTGGTTAATTACCTGATTTAATTGTATATCATCTCTATATGTTGAATATTGACTGAGCAGAGTATTT
>AWOL01S0001857.1:40377-52688 GCA_000715115.1 Nicotiana otophora | reverse complement strand
GAATAGTTGAAAAGAAACCCTAGAACTCGAATTCAAGATGATTGAACGTTCACCCTCTAATTAATTATGGGACTGGATTAACGATTATAGACTCTAAGTTCATGAGAAATGAGTTGATGGGTTTGATAGAAAAGCATGAACGGTTATAGGTTTGGGTTGTTGTGTAGCACTCCGACAAATTTTGAAGCACTTAAGTGCTATTAAGAAAGTTGATGTGTGCTAATTATATTATTTTGTATGTAGACGAGGACTATTAATATGATGGATATCAATTGGATATGATAATAAGTGTACGAGGCATATTATAAGTGACGTGGGGTCTAACGAGAGCCCTAAGTTCCAAATAAGTACGCTCAAGACCAAACTTTGGATAATCATATCAACATATATATAAAGAGTTATGTGATGAACATCCTTTCAAATGGAAGACCTTTGAGTCTAGTTGCTAACGCCTCAAACCGTTCGTTATTGGGACACTCCTACAAGAAGTTATGACAAACTTACCAAAGGCTGGCAGAATGTGATTCTGCAGTCAATTCTGCGACCGCAGAATGGTCACAAAACGGACCAGTTTAGCCTAGTTCTGGGCACCAGTTTTGCGGTCCATTGTGCGGACCGCATACCCGTTCTGCAGTCCATTCTACGACCGTAGATCTGAGTTCGGAGAGTTCATTTTCCTATTTTTATAACCCGACCCTATTTTGATAAATAGCCTTTGGGGCTCATTTTGAAGACAAAAACCTAATATTTTTAGAGAGAAGTGAGAGTGTTCTTGAGAGAGGAAGAAGCTCATCTGCTTTGTTCATCAAGATCTTGTCAAAGCTTTGCAATCCAACAAGAAAATCTCACAAGATCTTCATTCAAGAGGTAAGGATCAAACCCTAGTTTTCAATTTCGAGTTTGGGGTAAAAGATGGGTGATGAGGAGTATGACTCTTGGGTGTAAGAGTATTATTTATACATACATGTACTAATAAGGTTTGTGTGAAGATTGTTGAGCTCAAATAAGCAAGGATTGGGTTGTGAATTGAAATAAATCTTTTGGAAGAACCTTGTAACCAATTTGCACACATAGTGTTTAGTAAAATGCTCGAATGACCTGAGACCAAGAATATTTTCCTAATTATGTTTCACTTTTGTTATGTTTCAAATTAGATTTAAGTTGCTAGGATTTCCAGAATATTGTAGTAATTTAAGGAAAGCTCAAAGCGAGGTATATTGGCTAAACTACTCTCTTATAATTGAAATCCATGATATTCCCATAAGTTTCAAGTATGGTTGGTTCAAGTTCCTTATTCTCATGTTTTGAGTTGTTCCAAATAAATTCAATCGTCCTGAGTAAGCAAGTGTCGAGAATTATGTATTTAAAATGTGTTTTGAATGTTCCTATCACATTATGTTATCCTTCATGTTCCTATCACATTATGTTATCCTTCGGGAATGTGTTCAAGAGTGATATGTGTGTTAAAATGTTATGGCTTTGAGTTGTGTTGCAAATGAAATCTAGTGTGCCAAACTGTGTGAGAAACACTCAATATGCTTAAGACTCTTAATTTCTCATATGTGTATCTAATGTCTTGATTGGAAATGTCTTATTGTTGATAATCTATAAAGATGGTTGGAAGTGAAATAAGTGAATTGGGGATGCCCATATGTGGATGTTTTAACTGATGTTATGCTTTGTAAGTAGTTTCAATGTATTTTGTCTTCTTACATATTCTTGGGTGGAAATTGTGTATTGCCCTTTTTGTGGAAAAGTGTTTTAATAGTAAATGATGCGTTACTCGTTTATAATTTTAACTTGTGCTTCGATTGCCAACCATTTTACTCTGTTTTTTGGAAAGAAATCCACTGTGTTTAAAGTCTTCATTACTAATGAACTTAAAGTTGTAATTTATGGAATATTATAGGTGGTGATATTTATGATGATGATACATGGGAGGGATGAAATGAAAGTGTGGAATATCAAATACGGCCACCTTGCCTTGAATAATGAATCTTGTGAATGGCCAAAAGAGCCAAGGAAATATTGTTGTTGTGATTGGTTGAAAGTACTAATGGCGATTTACACAATGTGAAAGATAATGAGGTAAATATATTTGTATTTATGTTATCTTTATGTTCAAACCAAAAATATTTTTGGGAGTATCGATAGTCACCGAGGAAGGGTAGATTGAAATAACCTAACCTCGAAACTACAAGTGCCGGTGTAGGAGTGGATTGTGATTATTCTCCTTATTTGGGACGAGATTGATGTGATAAAATTATTTCCCCTTAGTTGGGATGAGATGATTGATAGACAAGGATGTTGTCGATCCACACGACATTGTGGTCAGATGGCCTAGCCGATCGGGTTGTGATCGGACGCAATGCCGCACACATGGTGGTGATTGTGCTAGAAATGGTAATTGAAATTGTGATTGTGGTAGATATATCAGATGAGATGGCCTAGCCGATAGGCTCTTGATCCGACTCCGTGCTAAAAGTACGGTGGTATTGGTATTGTGAACATTGGTATTGTGAACGGTGCTATTGTGAACAATGGAATATCGGTGCTAAAGATCTCCCAACCAAAAATAATTTTATCTTCGTATTTTTGAAATAATATGTCATAACTTGGAAATTGGATATCATTGATTGTTGATTGTTGTTTCCATGGTTTTCTCTTTTATGTTGGCATTCTATTTTGAAAGAGGACAGTTAGCTTTACATACTAGTACTATTCCATATGTACTAACGTCCCTTTTGCCGGGGGCGCTGCTTCTTCAATGGATGCAGGTGGTTCATCAGCGGGCAGCTTTGGTCCTCATTAACAGTCACTCTCTATTCAGCAGGCTTTGTCGAGCCCTACTCTATTTCGGGCTTTAAGTCATCTTACGCTGTATTTTGTACTATGAGGTATAGCCGTGGCCTTATCGTCGACACTTCCATTATTCACTTCTGTTGCACTTAGAGGCTCCGTAGATAGGTTGTGGGTGGTATTCAATGTTGGGAATCGAACTAGAAATGTTGGTCTTTGGAAAACATGTTATTCATTATGCCTATAAACTTATAATAATTTGGAAATTATAAATGAAACTGCTAATAGAAATGAAATGGGAGTTGCTATTGAAAACGTTTCAATGTTTGATTTGTGGAGTATATATCCTCTTTATTCATGGATGAGTTTGGGTAGAAGGAAATCTAACAGGCTTGCTCGGCCAGGTTCATTTGGTTGAGCACCGGTCGCGCTCCTCGATTTCGGGGCGTGACAAACATGGTATCAGAGCTAGGTTTTAAAGTGTCCTAGGATGTCTCGGAGCCGTGTCTAGTACAGTCCTTCTTATCAATGTATTGTCGACCACATCTTTATTGAGGAGGCTACTTGGATATTTAGGAATTTCACACTTATTTGGTACTCCAGATCATGCAATATAGCTCAAGATAGGAAGCTAATTTCCTCTTCATATCTCATTTTCCATATGAGTAACCCATGAGTTCAAGCTAGCGAGAAGGGGATGAAAGAACCAGTTGCTAGGAGCAAATGTCCTTGTCTCTATTAATCTAACCATGCCACCAGATCACGTGGTGAGAACACCTAGGAAACGAACGAGGTTTGTTTGTTCCATTAAGCTGGAATGCTATATTTTTAAGAAGTGCCACTTGGGGACGTGTTGGATGACTCCTGTAATATGTTATGGTAGTGGAATGAGAGGGCACAAGAAGAACAAATTCCATAGTTTGGGTACACCTTGTCCGGTCTGCACGATATACGGGCGGGAACATTTTGCACTGTGTTGTTAGTATGCTTAGGAGTGTGTTAAGGGTGGCAGGCTTGGGAAATTCCCACGGCCCATACAGAAAATTGTTACAGAGATTTTTACTTCCGATGTGAAGGCCTGGAGAAAAGATAAGAGTGATTCTTATGACTTACTCAAAAAGATTAAATATCAGGTCAGTGGGGTGAGTCAGCTTAGCGGACCTCATACCAGTTGCATGAAATGTAGGAGATGTCATTCGGGGGTTATGTCACTATGGTACCAATGTATGTTATGGATGTGGATTCGAGGGGCATCAGTTAAGATATTGTCCTGTCAACCTAAAGTCATCAAGTAAATCACTCCTTAGTATATCATTATGAACATGCATAATTTTTCCTTGTTGTATATGTACATAAATATGGTCTTAACAAGACGCTGAATCACAAAACATTCCACGTACTTACTTTCTGAATGAGACGCATTATTCGTGAAGCCACTCTGTCAAAAATTCTCTTATTTAAAACATCTTCTGGAATTGAGCTCTACAATTATTTCTTTCAAGTGAGTTATAACCCTAGGCTAATACTACCCATTTATTTTCCCAGGTTCTCAACAAAGGGCTATACCTGATAAATTTCTTATAGGACCTTCTGATTCAAATTGATAACATCTGCTCACTTATGCTTATTCATGCACCGCCATAAAGTTTACCTATGTGGTACCAAATCCAATGTGTAGCGACCTAGTGTTGAGATCCTTCTTGAGCCACTATTTTTCTCTCCGGTGTTTGTGGCTCCTATAGTTTGAACAATAACTTTACTCCTTTGTGAATGTTATCATGAATCCTTTTCACTGTGTAGTTACATAAGAGCATATCTCAGCGTCTATCATATGTGTACATGTCAATTGAAAGGGGTCACTTGTCCGCAAAAAGGTTTTTGGGAAATTTGAGATTTTCACAAATTCCTCATAAGAAGATCTTTTTGTTGGCCCATCTCGATATGACTTTCATGTCCACTTAGTTCATTCGGTAGTAAGTGGCTCACTTTGTTCCTAGTATTGTAGTTTCCCATGAAGTTGCCTGGTATGGAAGCTTGAGAGTTATTATGGTAGAAACATGTCTGGCTCATAGCAAATTGTTCATTCTCTATAACTAATATATGATTTCACCCCAATATTAAGATGTCCTAGATATGTGGTTTCACTCGTGAAAGGTTGAAATTAGATGCTTTCAGATTTTGGCACCTATCGTGGGCATATTGATTTGAAAGACATGTTTGTCGTATCTCTAGTCCTCTCATATAGGATCATCTCAAAAATGTTCAACTTCTTTTTTTCATCCTCATTGGCTTGTGGCATATCTATTCCTTGTGTTAGTTAATGTTAAGATCATAATGCAACTGCATTTATTTTGAAATATTCTTACTTCAAGTTAAACTGATTTTCTCTACATTCCAAGAGGCGACTGGTGTCACGTACTTGACTATTTCTCTTTGCAGCCTACTATTTCCGAACAAGGCACATATGGAATGAAACAATTGTTGTTGTCCTTTTCATAACTCATAGTCTTCCAAGAATAACTGATGCTAATGTCTCTATCCTCCCGCTCATGCCTCCCATAGATCACATGTCTAAAATGATTCACTTCTTTTACATCTTAAGATCATGTACATGGTCCCTATATTATTAATGCCTACTAGGAAAATCTATGCCTCCTTTGTCGAATCAATGATGTCATCACAATGATTAACCATGTAAGCGCCATTGGTAGTAACCTTCATGTCTCTTAGGATACAACCACATGAATGGCCCTGCTAGTACATTGATGGAATCTTGAAATAAAAAACAATTCCAGCCCAATCTCGAACCTCGCTTTTCCTATTTATAGTAACCTATGGGGGTTGAAGATCCAAACATGTCAAAGAAGAAGCGTCATCCCGTGATCAAATATATTGGATAGGAAATTTTATGTTCATATTCAAGCTAGCACACCTTAGAGCAGTTGTTGGAGGTCGCCAAAGGTTTAATTGGGTGTTCGGCATAGGTATTTAGAGTTGAAGAAAGTTAACGGATTATTCTCAAGATTTTCACTATGAATATATTGGGCGAATTGTTAAGGAAGGTAAAGTATGTGTAGTAACATTTGGCCTTATGAAATCTTGAAGGAAATAGGCCAAACTATGAGTATGATGTCTCCCTATTATTGTCCTCCGTATACCCGGTGTTTCATGTGTCTATGTCTAAGAAGGAAGTTGGAAATACTTTATCTGTCGTTCCGGTGAAAGCTAGCGAAGGTGAAGTTAATGGATAATCTGATTATGAGGGGTATCTATTTGCCATATTTGTTGGATAAGTCCAAGAGTTGAGATTGTCTACGTTGATGTGTTATGGCAAAGTCTGTAAGTCGAGGAGGCCACCTTGGGGGTCAAAAGTGTTAAGGAAATAAAATCTTCTCACTTGAGTGTATAGTCAAATGACTGTCGATCGAAATGTACTTTCTTTGTGTTACGATTTAAATATGTGTAGTTCATGTCCAGATACTACTTTTGATAATATAATGCCGGTAATGTTGAAATTTATATTATTTATATGTTAGGATACTTTGTTGAGTTGTGGATGTGTTGTTAGGAGTTGTTTTGGTGTTACTCTGGCTGGTGGATAGGTCCAATTACAAGGGAGACTCTGCCAAAATTTCTGAAAAATTTGGGATTTAGTAAAATTTGGGAGCTTAAGATATGTGGAAGAAGAAACGAGTTATGTTAAGTGTTTGGGGACGGACTCTACTCCTCATCCAAGGATGAATGTTCTTAAGTTGGGGAGAATGTAGCACCCTGGAAAATTTCGCATTACATAAGGCTATTAAGAAAGTTGATATGTGCTAATTATATCATTTTATGTGCAGACGAGGACTATTAATATGATGGATAACAATTGGATATGATAACAAGTGTACGAGGCACATTATAAGTGATGTGGGGTCTAAGGAGAGCCCTAAGTCCAAGTGAAGTTGGAACTTATATGATAGACTAAAGTTTCAAATGAGTAAGCGCAAGACCAAACTTTGGACGATCATATCTACACACACACACACACACACACACATATATATATATATATATATATATATATATATCAAATGAAAGATCTCCGAGTCTAGTATCTAATTCTTCAAACCGTTCATCAGTTGGACAATCCTACAAGAAGTTATGACCCAATTACCAAAGGCTGGCAGAATGTGATTCTAGGGCCAATTCTGCGTCCGTAGAATTATTCTGCGGACCGAAAAATGGTCGCAGAACTGACCAGTTTAGCCCAATTCTGGGCACCAGTTTCACGCTCCATTGTGCGGACTGCATACCCATTCTGCGATCCATTCTACGACGGCAAACCTGAGTTCGGAGGGTTCATTTTCCTATTTTTATAACCCGACCCCATTTTAATAAATAGCCTTTGGGGCTTATTTTGAAAGATAAAACCTGATATTTTTAGAAAGGAGTGAGAGTGTTCTTGAGAGAGGAAGAAGCTCAAGTGCTTTGTTTATCAAGATCTTGTCAAAGCTTTGAAATCCAACATGAAAATCTCACCAGATTTTCACTCAAGAGGCAAGGATCAAACCCAAGTTTTCAATTTCGAGTTTGGGATAAAAGATGGGTGATGGGGAGTATGATTCTTGGTTGTAAGAGTATTATTTATACATGCATGTACTAATAAGGTTTGTGGGAAGATTATTGAGCTCAAATAAGTAAGGATTGGGTTGTGAAATGAAATAAATCATGTGGAAGAACCTTTTAACCAATTTGCACACACAGTGTTTAATAAAATGCTCGAATGACCCGAGACCAAGAATATCTTCCTAATTATGGTTCACTTTTGTTATGTTTCAAATTAGATTTATGTTTTTAGGATTTCCAGAATATTGTAGTAATTTAAGGAAATCTCAAAGCGAGGTATGTTGGCTAAACTACTCTCTTATAATTGAATTCCATGATGTTCCTGTAAGTTTCAAGTATGGTTGGGTCAAGTTCCTTATTCTCATGTTTGGAGTTGTTCCCAATATATTCAATCTTCTTGAGTAAGCCAAGTGTCGATAATTATATATTCAAATGTGTTTTGAATGGTCCTATCACATTATGTTATCCTTTGGGAATGTGTTCAAGAATGATATGTGTGTTAAAATGTTATGGCTTTGAGTCGTGTTTCAAATAAACGTTAGTATGCCAAACTGTGTGAAAAAAACTCAATATGTTTAAGACTCTTAATTTCTCATATGTGTATCTAAAGTCTTGATTGGAAATGTCTTATTGTAGATAATCTATAAAGATGGTTGGAAGTGAAATAAATGAATTGTGGATATAAATTGTGGCCAACGTACCAAGAGTGAAAGTTATACTTATGGCCAATGGTGCCAATGAAATGAAATTATGTGAGAAGATTATGAAAGGAGCTTTGATTCAACTGTTCCAAAATTGACTTTGAAAATAGAATTGCCTAAAAGCTTATCAACTCAAGTGATGCCCATATGTGGCTGTTTTAACTAATGTTGTGCTTTGTAAGTAGTTTCAGTATGTTTTGTGTTCTTACATATTATTAGGTGGAAATTGTGTATTGCCCTTTTTGTAGAAAAGTGTTTCAAGAATAAATGATGTATTACTCGTTTATGATTTTAACTTGTGCTTCGATTGCCAACCATTTTACTCCACTCCAGTTCTTGGAAAGAAATCCATTGTGTTTAAAGTCTTCATTACTGATGAACTTAAAGTTGTGATTTCCGAAAAATTAGATATGTTGAAATTTATGATGATGATACATGAGAGGATAAAATTAAAGTGTTGAATATCAAATATGGCCACCGTTCCTTAAATAATGAATCCTGTGAATGGCAAAAGAGCCAAGGGAATATTGCTGTTGTGATTGCTTGAAAGTACTAATGGAGATTTATACAATGTGAAAGATGATGAGGTAAATCTATTTGTATTTATGTTATCTTTGTGTGCAAACCAAAAATGTTTTTGGGAGTATCGATAGTCACCGAGGAAGGGTAGGTTGAAATAACCTAACCTCGAAACTACACGTGCAGGTGTAGGAGTGGATTGTGATTATTTCCCTTATTTGGGTCGAGATTGATGTGATAAAATTATTTTCCCTTAATTGGGATGAGATGATTAATAGAAAAGGATGATGTCGATCCACACGGCATTGTGGTGAGATGGCCTAGCTGATCGGGTCGTGATCGAACACCATACCGCACACATGGTGGTGATTGTACTGGAAATTGTAATTAAAATTATGATTGTGGTTGATGTATAGGATGAGATGGCCTTGCCGATCAGGTCATGATCAGACTCCGCGCTAAAAGTACGGTGGTATTAGTATTTTGATCATTAGTATTGTGAACGGTGATATTGTGAACAATAATATATCGGTGCTATTGATCTCCCAACCAAAAATAATATGATCTTCGTATTTTTTAAATTAATATGTCTTAAATTTGAAATTCGATATCATTGATTGTTGATTGGTATTTCCATGGTTTTCCCTTTTATGTTGGCATTATATTTTGCAAGAGGACAGTTAGCTTTACATACTAGTACTATTCAATATGTACTAACGTCCTTTTTGTCGGGGGAGCTACATCTTCATTGTAGGCAGGTGGTTCATCAGCGGGCAACTTTGGTCCTCATTAGCAGTCATTCTCTATTCAGCAGGTTTTGTCGAGCCCTACTCTATTCCGGGCTTTAAGTCATCTTATGTTGTATTTTGTACTATGAGGTATAGCCGAGGCCTTGTCGCCGAAACTTCCATTCTTCACTTTTGTTGCACTTAGAGGCTCCTTAGACAGGTTGTGGGTCGTATTCAATGTTGGGAATCGAACTAGAAATGTTGATTTTTGGAAAACATATTTTTCATTATATTTATAAACTTGTAATAATTTAGAAATTATAAATGAAGTTGCTAATGGAAATGAAATGGGAGTTGCTAATGAAATCTTTTCAATGTTTGATTAATGGAGTACAACTTCTCTTTGTTCTTGGATGAGTTTGGTTAGAAAGAAATCTATCAGGCTTGCTCGGCCGGGTTTATTCGGTTGAGCGCCGGTCGTGCTCCTCGATTTCGAGGCGTGACATGTTGATTGTTGATTATTGATTAAGGGTGTTATTTATCTTATGGGTGATTAAGAATGATATTGATTATAATAATTTGAGATTTTAGAATTATGTAGGAGCAAGAGGATGGGTTTTTGGGTGTAGAAACACCATTAATAAAGGCTATGATGCTTTATGCCCACCAAGTATTTGATAAAATATCTAAGTGACTAAAACATGAGCATTATTGCTATTATTGGTTCCTCTTGATATATAGTTCCACAGTGTATTGTTGAAAGAGGCAACGAACATTGTGATATGCTTAAAAAGGCCAAAGTAAAGGTATGTGAGGCAAAGTGTCAATGTTTATGAATCTCCCTTCGTCTCATTCTTTATGACTATTACGAATTGCATCATAAAGTAATTATACCTCAATTCCTTGAGTAGTAGTAGAACTTTTGTTCTCTAGATAACAATTATGAGCCTCAATTATGACATATCAATTTATTATGAAAACATGTCTCAGTCCAGTTCTATTAGATATTTTAGTACCATGTAACTCAATATGATTCAGTATTGCACTATCATATATCGCAGTATGATTCTCTGTTACTGATTTTAAAACCCTGAATGTTGAACACCTGTATTTGGGCAGGCAATTTATGCTTTATGAATCTGTGGGTATGAGGCTGTTGTTTATGCTTGATGCATCTTTAGGCCTGAGGATGCAGTTATGTATATGTATACTTGGGCCCGAGGCCGCAACTTGTGCACATATATATTGAGAAGATGGTAGAACAGGTTGTAGAAAAGTCTTCTCAGAATGTAGGACCCATCAAAGCCTTGGAGCACAGGCTAGTAAGCTTGCAGTACGATATTTGTCCGTTGGGTACTTCTCTTTTTCATTTATTCCAGCAGCAATAGAAATAGATGGTGTCTTTAAGAGAACAAATACACCACTTGAAAACTGATCACTTTGTGCCCTAGAAACCCTGAAGTCCCCAAATCACTTCTCTTCCTCCCATAAGTACATTCTCACCCCAAAGATATTCCCCTCCTCGGCTTGATTATCCTTTTTCTAGCTTTTTCTCTCCCCAAAGAAAAAGCCATATATCCTAGAGACATATGAGAAGAAGACGGAGATAGGAGAAAGCTCCAAAAATGCCAACTATGAGAACCTCATGATCTCTACCATCCAAATACCAAGCCTCTATGTTGCTAAACCATAGATTGATTTAGAGGAGGTAACATCTCAAGGGTCTGATACCCAACAAACAGAGCATCGTACTTTTGTTTCTATATAAGAAGTTCAAACAGAGGATAGTACCCAGGCAAGTACCATTTCCTCCCAATATTCTTTAGAAAAAGAACTTTCTCCCATTTTCATGAATCAGCCCATGGATCTAGCGGTCTCCGAAGTTGAAGATGATTATTATGGGATGACTTATGAGTCAATTCCAGAAAGGAGATATGATTCGGAAACAACCACATAGGTAGGTACTGGTTTCCATACCTTTACCTTGGATAATATAAAATTCTCAAGATTTCCGCAAAGAATCCAAGATTTCTACACTTGGATGGTGACCAAGAATTTGGCAGAGCGAGAAAATTACATAATTCTATCAGAATTCACTTTTCACCATTAAGGTATTCTTCGAGACTGGTGGAATTCACTTGGGTTGCGGGACAATAATGCTTTCCTTACTTCCCAAAATTTTACTTTTAACATTAGAATCTTGCATGATTTTTTCTGCGACGACGCTGGCCAAAGGCAACTTTTTTACATGAAGTGTATGTCTTTGGAGAGAGATATTATTGACAAACATTTCCAGAAAAAAATGGCAAAAATCCTTTTTGGGCTGGGTGGGGATGTCAATCTAAAATAAGAATTTGTATCATCCCTACCAAAGATGTTAGCTTGTCGAACCATGACATCATAGAAGATAAATACCAATCAATAACTGCTCCGAAAATTAGTTACATTAGGCAAACCATTTTTAATGCTCTTGATGATATATGTGCAAAGAGATCGACTCCAAAATAGACAATGAAGAATGATCCAACACTTGATAGAGCTTGCCCAGGTCGGACTTGATCATATTAAAGAATAATTTCTCATGCGAGGTGCCAAGGAAGAAGTTCCAAAGATTCAAGTTTAAAAAATTCTCAAGCGACAGATCCAAGTTCAGAAGGAAGAAAACAACTTTAGAAGGGGAAGGCAGGGTAATACAAGAGGAAATAGAGCATGTTTTATTTGTAATAAAATATGACATTTTGCTAGGAATTTCCTGCAATCGAAGCACTATATATGACTTCTCTCTGAAATTCATGCTTTCATTTCACTGAAGATGACAATCATGAATCTGTTTTCTCACTTGAAGATGAGCCCATGGAAGTGACTCTATTTTCCCTGGATGTTTATGAAGAATATCGTGATGATCATTACTAAATTTCAGAACCAAAGACAAAGGTGAAAGAAGAGATCCACA
>AWOL01S0001857.1:15841-39228 GCA_000715115.1 Nicotiana otophora | reverse complement strand
GCAGAAATCAAAGTCTATGCATCCAAGTGGGATAAACAAATACATGTCATAGCTTTCGACCACACTCACCTTAAAAAGCCAATCAAGACTACTTTTTCTTTCCATAAGATACATCCCATGTACCACTCTCCCTGTGGATATAATCCAGAGTATTTCTTTGAATGAATAGATGGAAGCATGTCTGACAATGGAATGGACTGTGTACTTTGACATCAAAGGTAGAATTGTGTAGTGGTTGAAGGTTCCTTTCGCAGGTCATTGCCCATGGGAAATTGAATGTTTCTACCAATAATGACTTGAGGAGCTAGCAGAATACTATCAGGTGCCTAGAAAGAAAAACAAGAAGGTCAGAAAGAAAAAGTGCAAATCATCTACAGAATGCCTTCGATAAAGGTATGAAAAAGGCAACCATCACTTGGCTTGCTCAGCTCCCAGGTAAGTATAAATACCTTGTCAACTTTAACTCTCGGGAATGGCCAAAATTCCCAGAGCAAAATGCCAGGCCAATCACCCTAGTTGGGAAGAGAACGAGGTAGCCGCCTTTTCCAACAATCCTGAAATACTAATGTATAGCCCTGTTAGCGGCGGATATACCCATGATTTTGTACCTCTTGAACACTTCAGTAAATATGGTGCAGATCATTCCCCAAAATCCCCAAAAAGAATGTTGTTTTGCCCTAAGGATAAAAACCACCATCTAGTGACATTGAAGCAACAATCAATTGTCAGTCTAAAATTTCTATTTCTCAAAATAGAATCTTGAACAACATTGATAGCACTGTTAAAAATATTTTACACACTCAAAATAAGATTCTTAGCGGTGTGGAAAATGAAAAAAGGTCGAACAGGTTGTAGGAAAGTCTTCCCAACATGAAGGACTCATCAAAGCCTTGGACCACATGTTAGTAAGATTGCAGTACGATAATTGTCCGTTGGGTACTTCTCTTTTCCATTTATTCCAGAAAGTGATGGTGTCTCTAAACAACTACACCTCTTGAAAAGTGATCACCTTGTGCCCATGAAACCAATATGTCCTCAGGTCACTTCTCTTCCTCCCACAAGTACATTCTCAGCCCAAAGTTATCCCCCTCTTCCGCTAGATTGTCCTTTTTCTATCTTTTCCTCTCCCCAAAGAAAAATCCATATAGCTGCTCATAATTAATTTTGTTTAACTATTAAAGAACTCGATTTTGACATCGCAAAGTTAGTTTGAAAAAAACAATGCACTTGCAGCCTAGAGACACTCAAAAAAGAATAGAGATGTAGTAGAAATCTAAAAAAATGCTAACTATGAGAATCTCAAGATCTCTACCCTCCAAACCCCATGCCCATATGTTGCCTAACCATAGAGAGATTTAGAAGAGGTAACATCTCAAGGGTTTTTATACTAAGAAAAAAGAGAAGCTTACTGATGATTCGATCCAACAAGTTCCAATAGAGGATAGTTCCGAGGTAAGTACTAATTCCTCACAAGTTTCTTCAAAAGAGGAACTTTCCATTTTCATGAATCAACCCAGGGAGCCAGAGGTCTTTGAAGTTGACGAAGATCAAGATGGAAGGACTAATGAGCCCATTCCAGAAAGGAGATATGATTCCTCTGCAACTTAACAAATAATGAATAATGATCCAACACTTTATAGATCTTGCCGCAAGCCAGATTTAATCATCGGAATGAAAGATTGCTCGTGCCACACACCAAGGAAGAAGTTCAAAAGATTCAGGTAACCAAAATTCTCAAGCGACAGGTTCGAAAACTAAATACTTCAGAAGGAGAAGTCTAGGAAATTCAAGGAGAAATAGAGCATGTTTTATTTGAAATAAAATATTACATTTTGCGCGAAACTACCTACAGTCCAAGCAGTCTATTAAACTTCTCCATGAAATTATAGATTGCACATGCATTCATTTCAATGAAGATGTCAATCTTGAATTAGATTTCTCACTTGAAGATAAGCCCACAAGAGAGACTCTTTTCCCTGTATGTTTATCAAGAATATGGAAATGATCATTACCAAATTTAAAAACTAAATCCAAAGGTGAAAGAAGAGATCCAAAGCATCACGGTGATCCCGCAAACAGAAATCAAAGACTATGCATCGTTGTGGGACAAACAAACACATGGCATAACTTTCTTTGACTCAGAAGCAGCCTACTCACGCATTTATCATGCGGTCTTACAATATGAGTATTGGGTGCCATACTTCAAGAATTGCAACATAAAATGAAATGGAATTCTGACTGTAACTAGCATTACCAAGCACCCGATCACCATTGAATTCTTGCTAGGACTGAAGTACATGAGCAAATTGATTGAGTCACATATCCCAGGTATGGATTTGATTATTGATTTTGATATTTATAGGGTTTTGAATGAGAAACATCATATCAAAGCCAATGTGATAGAATTCAAAAGGCAATTCAAGCCATATTGTGTAGTCTTGAGATTGATCCAACTCACAAAAGAAGATCAAGTCAGGGAAATTGAAGCACAAATCACACAACCCTCCTGTGTAAAATCTCACATTGAATTCTTAACAGAATATGACAATCATTATGGAAAAATGAAGAGCTCTTCATTAAGCTACCTTTGAAGAAAAATGATAATATCAATTCTACACTGGAAAGTCACTCTGGTATGAATACAGACCACCTTCAGCTTGCAAAAAAGGAGTATCGGGAGCTAGTGGATTTTGATCTCATTCTGCCATCAAATTCACAATGGGTGTGCTAAGCATTTTATGCTAATAAAAAGCCAAGCAAACAAGAGGTAAATTGAGATTGGTAATTAATTATCAACCACTCAATCATTTTCTTTTGGATGACAAGTTTTCTATCCCTAATAATCTCACCATTATGTCTCAACTTGTCTAAAAAATATATTACTCTAAGTTTGGTCTCAAATCAGGTTTTTGGTAATTGGGAAACCACCCGGATGATAGGAAAAAATTAGTTTTTGTATTCCCGATCACCATTTTCAGTGGAAAGTCGTGCCTTTCAGTTTTAAAACTGCTCAATCTTTGTTTTAAAAGTCCACGATGAAAATATATCAGTCCATCCTTCACACATCATTTCTTTATATTGATGATATTTTACTATTCAGGGATACTTGGGAGGAGCATATAAATTTGCTCAATCATTTTGCATCTTTAATGCGAAAAAATGGCATCATCTTTTCAGCTTAAAAAAATAGTTTTTGCAAGAAAAAGAGAATGATTTTTGGGCATGTATTATTCCCATGGAGAACACACCTCAGGTTCTCATATTTCTAAGGAACATCTCAAGTTCCCCAATATTGGGTTCACAACGAAGCAAATACAACAATCTTTGGGAATAATATCAGTAATTTTATTTCCTACTTCTTTCACATCTTTGCATTTCATTGGCACTAGTGGCCACAATTATAAAATCATTCTTGGGTTGATGCGTTGGAAACTAGACTCAACGAGCTTTGAAGTAAGATGTTGTGCGAATTGAGACATCCTTTCCACTTAATCTATCAAACTTGTTCCACGCAAATTCTTGCCATTCACAAAACTCCTTAGTATGTTCCAACACACTTAAACACATATTTTCATTTCAAAATAATGTGGTTCTATCACATGGATCTCCTTTAATACTCGAACACGTTATTCCCAAATACTTTTGGCGCACCTTACAATCTTAAATCATTAGGTAATTTTAACGGGGCCTTACATTCTCCCCCGCTTCGGATCATTCATCCTCGAAGAGTCCGCCATAGACACCTAATGTGACTTAAATCTTTATCTACACATCAAAATCTCCAAAATTTGGCTAACTCCCCTAATATCCAGAAATTTTGACAGAGTCTCCCCTGTAACTGGGCCTATCCACCTGTCAGAGAATCCCATAAACCATTTCAAACAACATATACATACTCCGATGACATAATATAACATAAAAACAACACCAATCGTGGCCTCATAAGCAGCATATTACCAGAAAGGAACACCCTGAGCATAAGCTATACAGATAATACGTAATTCATAGGGAACAATTTCATAGAACGATTACATAGCTATTCAAACAAATAAGGGTACTTCTTCTTCATTTCTTCCTCGGCCTCCCATGTAGCCTCTTAAAACTGCTGGTTTCGCCATAACACTTTCACAAAGGCAATTTCTTTATTTCTCAACTTTCGGACTTGCCGATCAATAATAGAAACTAGAATCTCTGCATAAGTCAATTCCTCATTAACCTCAATAATCTCAACCGGAACAATGAGTGTCGGGTCTCTAACTACTTTCTTTAACATAGACACATGAAATACCGGGTGCACTAATGACATCTCAGGTGGTAGCTCAAGCTTGTATGCCACCTCACCGATCCTCAGAATTATTTTGTACGGTCCGACATACTCGGGCTCAATTTCCCTTTCTTGCTAAATCGCATTACATATTTCATAGGGTAACTTTCAAGAATACACAATCATCTTCTTTGAAATCCAAATCCCTACGACGAACATCCGAATAGGACTTCCGACGACTCTGAGCAGTCTTGAACCGCTCCTTAATAATCTCAACTTTTCCCATGGCCTGTTGCACGAGGTCTGGCCCTATTAACTCTACTTCTCCAATCTTGAACCACCCAATGAGAGATCTACATCTCCTTCTATATAAAGCATTGCACGGTGCCATATGAATGCAAGCATGATAACTATTATTGTAGGCAAATTCTATGAGTGGAAAATGATCATCCCAGCTACCTTTGAAGTCTAGAACACAAGCGCACAACATATCCCCAAGCGTCTGAATAATGCGCTCTGCCTTCCCATCAGTCTGCGGGTGAAAGGTTGTACTAAGATTCACCTGAGTACCCCGACCTTGCTGAAATTGCTTCCAAATATTAGCTGTGAATTGTAACCCCCCCCCCCGATCAGAAATGGTAGAAACTAGAGTGCCATGCAACCTGACTATTTCTTTGATATATAATCGAGCATACTATTCTGCCATATCGGTAGCCTTAACCGGCAAGAAGTGTGCTGATTTCGTGAGTTGATCCACAATCACCCAAATCGAGTTAAACTTACGAGGAGTGCGAGGTAATCCTACCAAAAAGTCCATATTAATCATTGCCCACTTCCACACTGGAATTTCTATGTTCTGCGCCAACCCACCAGGCCTTTGGTGTTTGGCCTTCACTTGCTGACAATTTGTACACTTCGCCACAAAATTCGCTACATTCCTCTTCATATCATTCCACCAATAGATTTCCTTAAGATCATGATACATTCTTGAAGAACCGAGTGCACGGAATACCTGGAAGTGTGAGCTTCGATCATAATTGTTTCACGAAGACCATCCACGTTTGGAGCACATAGTCGTCCTTGGTACCTTAGTGTACCATCATCCATGACAAGAGAAAAGGCCATGGTCTTATGTTTATGAATTCCCTCTTTCAGTTGTGCCAACAATGAATCATTGTATTGCTTCTCCTTCACTTCCACAACAAGAGATGATTCAACCCTATTTTGCACAATCACCCCTCCTTCACTAGAGTCCGCAAGACGAAATCCTAAACTAGCCAATATGCGACTTCCTTAGCCAATGGCCTTTGATATGCCTCCAAGTTTGCTAAACTACCCATAGATTTCTGGCTAAGAGCATCCACCACAATATTAGCCTTCCCCGGATGATATAAAATATCAATGTCGTAATCCTTGAGTAATTCATGCCATCTTCTCTGCCTCAGATTTAGATCCCTCTGTTTGAAAATATATTGATGGCTCTTATGGTTTGTGAATATATCCACATGGACCCCATATAAATAATGACGCCAAATTTTTAATGCAAATACCACCGCTGCGAGTTCTAAGTCATGTGTTGGAAAGTTCTTTTCATGATTCTTTAGTTACCTAGAAGCATAAACTATCACTTTCCCATGTTGCATTAATACACACCCAAGCCCGATCCTTGAAGCATCACTATATGCCACAAATCCATCTATACCCTCTGGTAGGGTCATCACCGGTGTCGTAGTCAATCTTGCTTTCAACTCCTGGAAACTCTTTTTACAAGCATCTGACCATTGGAACTTAATTGCCTTCTGTGCCAATTTAGTCAATGGAGAGGCAAGAGTAGAAAACCACTTCACAAACTTTCTGTAATATCTAGCTAAGCCTAAGAAACTGCGAATCTCCATTGGAGTTGTAGGCCGCGGCCAATTCTTCACAGCTGCAATTTTCGGAGGATCAACCTTAATTCATTCACCAGAGATGACATGACCAAAGAATGTGACAGATTCAAGTCAAAATTCACATTTTGAAAACATTACATATAACTTGTGCTGGTGCAGGTTTGCTGAACTACCATGAGATGATCAGAATGGTCCTCTCGACTTCGTGAATAAACAAGAATATCGTCAACGAACACTATCACAAAGGAATTGAGGAACGACTTGAAAAGTCGGTTCATAAGATCAATGACGGCTGTCGGGGCATTTGTTAGCCCAAAAGACATCACCAAAAATTCAAAGTGCCCATATCGGGTTCTAAAAGCTGTTGTTGGAACATCCTGCTCTCTGATTCTCAATTGGTGATACCCGGACCGTAAATCAATTTTGGAGAAGTACCTGGCACCTTCCAACTGATCAAACAAGTCATCTATCCTTGGTAGTGGGTATTTATTTTTGATTATGACCTTGTTGAGCTGCCGATAGTCAAAAATACACATTCTCATTGACCCATCCTTTTTCCTTACAAAAAGGACCGGTATGTCCCAAGGTGACACACTCAGCCGGATGAAACCTTTCTCTAACAAATCTCTCAATTGTTCCTTTAGCTCATTCAGTTCTGCTGGTGCCATTCGGTAGGGCGGAATAGATATAGGCTGTGTATCTGGCATCACATCAATCCCAAAGTCAATCTCCATGTCTGGTGGGATCCCAGGGAGCTCATCCGAAAAGACTCCCAGAAATTCATTCACAACAAGTACAGACTCAAATATAGGTGCCTCAGCATCGGTGTCCGTAACCCGGACCAAATGGTAAATACATCCCTTTTTGATCATCTTCGCGGCCTTAAGGTAATAAATAAACCTATACTTCGGCACCACATCACCCCCCTTCCACTCAATGACTGGCTCATTTGGAAATTCAAACATAACGGTCCTGGTTCGGCAATCAAGCTTCGCAAAAGATGAATAAAGCCAGTCTGTTCCCATTATTACATCAAAATCGACCATGCCCAATTTAATGAGATCGGACATGGTATCCTGACCACGCAACATGACAACACAATCCCTATAAACCTGCACGGCCAAAATAGACTAACCAACGGGAGTAGATACAAAGAACGGCTCATGAAGTTGTTCCGGTTCTATCCCAAATTCCATAGCAACATAAAGAGTAACATATGGCAAAGTGGAACTGGGATCAATAAGAGCATACACATCATGAGATTGGAAAATCAATATACCTGTAAAAATTTATGGATATGCCTCAGAATTTTGACGACCCCTCATAGCATAGAAATGGCCGGATCCTCCTGAACTCTGTACTCCACCCCTAGCTGCACCATGGCCTGCGGGTGTTGGAGCATCACGAGCTGGAGGAGGTGTTGTGGATGTAGTAGCTACAGAACTGGCTGGCTATGTTGGGCCCCTACCTGCACCCTGGAGGGACGAACGACAATCCCTCTGAATGTGACCCCTCAATCCGCATCTATAGCATGTGGGTAATTCAATGTATCATATTCCTAGGTGCATCTTTCCACACCTAGGGCATAGGGGTCTTCGCTGCTCCTAGAATCCACCGCCATGATGACCCTGCTGATAGTAGCCCTCGTTGCCCTAATTGGGCCTCAAAATGGCTCCACTGCTGCTGCTTACTGGGCCCTACTGGTGGTGCACTAGCCGAAGACTCAGCAAAGGACTGAGATGGCCCTGACGACCCTCCCTTGAATGTTTGCCTGCCACCACCAGACAAACCACCAAAGTAGCCCGTAGACCGGGCCTTTTTGCTACCCTTCTGCTCCATTTTATTCTTCCAATTGCTAGTCCCTCTGGCTTGATAGAATGCCACCATCTTACCATAGTTCATATCAGAATTCAAGGCAGCTGTAGCGGCCTCGTTAATTTCCAAGGGACTAAGGCCCTACACAAACTGGCACACTCTAGCCTCTATAGTGGGCAACATGTAAATAGCATACTTTGACAGGTACGCGAATCTCATATAGTAATCCGACAAACGCAGGCTACCTTGCACCAGGTTCTCAAACTCAGCAACATGGGCTGCCTTAGTCTCGGTAAGCAAGAAATGATCAATGAAGGCATCGGCAAACTCACCCCACTTCGCCGAAGGGATCCCTTCTTCACGGGACTCCTCCCATAGTTCAAACCAAGATTAGGCCCTCTTTCAAGCAGTAGGAAGACAATTCCACTACCTTTGTCTCAATAGCATGCATAACTCGGAGAGTTTTATGCATCTCATCAATGAAGTCCTGGGGGTCCTCCTCTGGGTTGGTACCCGTGAACACTGGAGGATCCAACTGGTGAAACTTGTTCACCCTGGAACTAGTAGAATCCACTGGCTGACTGGAAGAAGTGAGTGCAATATTTGATCTCTGGGCCTAGGAAGCCACTATCTGAGCCAACATCTGTATGGCTCACATAAGATCAACATCAAAAACACCAGAATCGGAAGTTGGAACAGGAGGTGGAACTGGTATATCAGTTGGAGGGACCGTTGCACCCTCAGTTGGTGGAGGGACATGTGCGGTCTGTTAAGTTGTAGTTGAGTCAGGCATCGTAGTAACTTGGCTCTTTGGACAGTTCTTGTCTTCTTCTTAGGTGCCATATACTGAAATTTAGAGCAAAGCACGAGTTAAAGAAAGAACAATCTTACAATCAACTTTATCGTAGGATCGAGAACATGAAAGAAGGGTATTATTCCTAAATGCCTATGTAGCATCCTAATTATAGATGTGGTCAACAACTTACCGATAAGAAGGACTCTACTAGACACATCCTAGGACACTTTAAAAATTTAGGCTATGTTACCAAGTTTGTCATGCCCCAAACTCGGGGAGCGCGACCGGTGCTCAACCGAGTGAACCCGGCCGAGCAAGCCTGTTAGATTTCCTTCTACCCAAACTCATACATACATGGAGATAATCCATATTCTCATTAATTAGCCAATAAGGTGATCATGTCTACAATACCAATTCATTAACAATAGTTTCATCATTTTAAAGTCTAAAATTTCACACACATTTTTCATAGTTTGCAATGGGACAAGAAATACAACCACAACATAACATTGNAATCACCACCATGTGTGCGGTATGGCATCCGATCACGACCCGATCGGCTAGGTCGTCTCATTCGAGACATTAACCTTTTTATATCAGTCATTACATTTCATACTTCTTTCACATCTTTTCATTTCATTGGCACTAGTGGCCACAATTATAAAATGATTCTTGGCACTTGGCCGTATTTCATAATTCAAATTCGCTTTCCACTTTCAAACATNCTCCTCTGGGTTGGTACCCGTGAACACTGGAGGATCCAACTGGTGAAACTTGTTCACCCTGGAACTAGTAGAATCCACTGGCTGACTGGAAGAAGTGAGTGCAATATTTGATCTCTGGGCCTAGGAAGCCACTATCTGAGCCAACATCTGTATGGCTCACATAAGATCAACATCAAAAACACCAGAATCGGAAGTTGGAACAGGAGGTGGAACTGGTATATCAGTTGGAGGGACCGTTGCACCCTCAGTTGGTGGAGGGACATGTGCGGTCTGTTAAGTTGTAGTTGAGTCAGGCATCGTAGTAACTTGGCTCTTTGGACAGTTCTTGTCTTCTTCTTAGGTGCCATATACTGAAATTTAGAGCAAAGCACGAGTTAAAGAAAGAACAATCTTACAATCAACTTTATCGTAGGATCGAGAACATGAAAGAAGGGTATTATTCCTAAATGCCTATGTAGCATCCTAATTATAGATGTGGTCAACAACTTACCGATAAGAAGGACTCTACTAGACACATCCTAGGACACTTTAAAAATTTAGGCTATGTTACCAAGTTTGTCATGCCCCAAACTCGGGGAGCGCGACCGGTGCTCAACCGAGTGAACCCGGCCGAGCAAGCCTGTTAGATTTCCTTCTACCCAAACTCATACATACATGGAGATAATCCATATTCTCATTAATTAGCCAATAAGGTGATCATGTCTACAATACCAATTCATTAACAATAGTTTCATCATTTTAAAGTCTAAAATTTCACACACATTTTTCATAGTTTGCAATGGGACAAGAAATACAACCACAACATAACATTGTTTGACCTTCCCAGCACCAATATACAACCCACACTACGTCTACGGAGCCTCTATAGATAAAGAAGAGTAATATGATAATGCCGGAAATAACTCCTCGGCTATACCTCAAACACAATACATAAGGAACAAAAGATACATGACCCCAAAATAAAGTGGGGCTCACCAAGTCAGCTGGGAAAAGGGTGTATCGCGGTCACTGATCAACGTCTCTTGCTGTGGAACCACCTGCATCCATTTAAGATGCAGCGCCCCAGGAAAAAGGGATGTTAGTACCGTCGAATAGCACTAGTATGTATAACTAAACACCTTCTCAATAGAATGAATAATATTACGAGGAGGAACAATCATAAAATCAATGGAAGCGCGAACAATACCAAAACATCAGGTTATAACCACATAAATGTTCAAGTAAATTACCATATATTTAAGTTGGAGAACCTTAGTATCGATGTATCATCATTCACAATACCATTATTCACAATACCAATACCACCGTACTTTTAGCATGGAGTCCGATCACGACCCGATCGTCAAGGCCATTTGAATAGTGACATCAACCACAATCAATCTCAATACCAATACCACCGTACTTTTAGCATGGAGTCCGATCACGACCCGATCGTCAAGGCCATTTGAATAGTGACATCAACCACAATCAATCTCAATACCAATACCACCGTACTTTTAGCATGGAGTCCGATCACGACCCGATCGTCAAGGCCATTTGAATAGTGACATCAACCACAATCAATCTCAATACCAATACCACCGTACCTTTACAACGGAGTCCGAGCATGACCCGANTTAGTACCGATGTATCATCATTCACAATACCATTATTCACAATACCAATACCACCGTACTTTTAGCATGGAGTCTGATCACGACCCGATCGTCAAGGCCATCTGAATAGCGACATCAACCACAATCAATCTCAATACCAATACCACCGTACCTTTAGCACGGAGTCCGATCACGACTCGATCGGCTAGGCCATCTTATTAGAGACATCAACCACAATCACAATTGCAATTGCAATTTGCAATACAATCACCACCATGTGTGCGGTATGGCATCCGATCACGACCCGATCGGCTAGGTCGTCTCATTCGAGACATTAACCTTTTTATATCAGTCATTACATTTCATACTTCTTTCACATCTTTTCATTTCATTGGCACTAGTGGCCACAATTATAAAATGATTCTTGGCACTTGGCCGTATTTCATAATTCAAATTCGCTTTCCACTTTCAAACATTATCATCGTCATCAACAACAACAAGGGGTTTCAATTCAAGACTTTAAATACTCATGGGAGCAACTAAGAATCTTAGGCACATAGAGACTTTTCACACAATTTGGCATAACAACCTTCATTCGAACTTCACTTGAAGTCTTAACATTTTCAACACACATCCCATACTTTGAACACATCTTCAAATGATAAGATAACATGATAAAAGCATTTGGAATTCATATTGAACATATATCTTTCAACACAAGCATATTCGGAATGGCCAATTTTATAATGATCAATTCCGGACTTACACAAATTACACGAACATTGTGTGATTCAATTCTAAGAGAAGAGTTTACCCAACATATCTCAATTGAGCTTCCTTAAACTCTAAAATGTTCCAGAATTCTTAGCAACTTCAATCTATTTTTGAAATATAACAAGTTGAACCAAAATTAGGAAGATGATCATGGTTCTAACTCATTTGAGTATTTTATCAAACACTAGGTATGCATTAAGGTTTCAATGTCCTTTTATGGAGGATTCCATCATCCCACAACCCATTCTTTTCCATTTTTAGCTCACAGTCTTCCTACACCCTTTGATAAAATATGCATGCAAAATAAACAACTCCCATACCCAAGGATTGTCTTGCTAATTACCCATTATTTGATAAATTTCGTAATATAGGCTAGGGTATAGAATTTTACATCTAGGATGAAGACCTAAAGAGTCTTCCTTGTTAATCTTCAAAGATTTGAGCAAGAATTGAAGGACAATTTGATGAAGATCACTCTCCCACTCTAGGGCACTATCTCACTCTCAAAATATCAGGTTTTAGCTAAAAAATGACTTAACCCCTTACTCTACCCGGCCTTGGGGTTATTTAATGGGCTCCTACGTGCGCGGCCGCGCACCTGGGCAATTAGCCACGCACACAAGGTAGAAACTCCCAAATATGTGCGGCCGCGCATATGACATAGGTCCAGTACAATGGCCATAATGTTCTGTTTACATATCCAAAGGATGAATGGTTTGATGCGTTGGAAACTAGAATCAAAGAGCTTTAATTCTATAGGTAGATCACCCCCTAAGTCTTTATAGTTTGGCAGTAGTATGCGTTTGAAGTAGGATGTGAATTGAGATATCCTTTCCACGTAATGTATCCAACTTGTTCCACACAAATTCTTGCCATTCACAAAACTCCTTAGTATGTTCCAACACATCTTAAACACATTGTTTCATTTCAAAATGATGTGGTTCTATCGCATGGGTCTCCTTTGATACTCGAACACATTATTACCAAATACTGTTGGCGCACCTTAAAACCTTAAATCATTAGGAAATTTTAACGGGGCCTTATACTACCAGAGGCCAAAAAGCACATCAAACAACATCAATTTTATAAATCGTAGCGTAATTCAAGCCTATTGAAACTATGAACATTCGACTTCCAAAACTAATGTCGATTCATAACAAAACAACTCCGATTGACCTCATATTTTTCACAGAATACATAAATGAAATGGCGGACCTATTCCAATTTCCATTATTGTAATTCGACCCCAATGTCAATAAAGTCAACTACCGGTTAAACTTCTCAACATTCCAAACTTTCAACTTTCTAACTTTTGCCAATTTAAGCTGAAATGACATACAGACCTCCAAATCACTATCCGGACATGCTGCTAAGTTTAAAATCACCACTTGGAGCTATTGGAACAATCAGAATTGCATTCCGTAGTCGTCTAAACAAAATCAAAACTACAGTTAACTCCTTCAACTAAAACTTCCAACTTTGGGACTAAGTATCCCAGTTCACTCTGAAACTCACCCGAACATAAACCAAACACCCCCAGAAAGTCAATAACCATAATACATCATAGAGGAGAAAATAAATAAAGGATGGGAGAAAAAATTACTTAAAATGGTAGGCTGGGTCGCTACAGCAATCACGAGTAGTAAGTCGCAAGCACGTAGAGTGTTCTGGATGGCAGGCAAAATGTACTTCGAGTTCACGATGTGGTGAAGCATTTGCAAAGCATTGGATGGCAGTGGTCATCGCGATCACGAGTGGATGGTCACATTCACATAGAAGGGTGAGTTCAGCTTAGGTGTCAGACAGTAAGCCTTCGCGACGGTAATATTGTTTCTGTGTTTGTGTAGTTCAAGAGTGTGTTGTGCTTTATGTTTGCAACCATGGGTTCGCGTTCGCGTAGAGGCTTTTGGAGGACAGGGAAGTTTGGTCTTCGTGATCGCAAGGATATGTTCGCGATCATGAAGGGTATGCCTGGGCAGACTATTTAACATCTCTATTTCAAGGGTTTGGTCACTATACCACATTTTGAGTTAGAGAGCTCGGTTTTGGGCGATTTGGGAGGGGGGGATTTTATCACGATTTGGGTTAGGGTTAGTACTTTTTACAAGAATTTGTTTTTAGCATTTAATTGGTTAATTAAAGATAAGAAATTGGGGATTTTGGTAAACAATTTCCTAAAGTTAAAATTTAGGATTTAATGGTCATTTCAGGTCGGAATTGGATGAAATTGGGATGGTTGAACTTACAAGTGAATATGTGTTCATAGTTTGTGAGTTTGATTGGATTCTAACGTGCGGTCTCGGGGTTGACCTTTTAGGTTTTCTTTTTGATTTTGATAAAGATCGAAGCTTTATTGTTTGAAGTTGTTTTCTACAATATTATTTGATGATATTAAGTTGTTTGTGACTAGATTCGAATTGTTCTGAGGCCGATTCAAGTGGGAAGGGATTTTTGGAGTATTGACTCGCGCGTTTTGAGGTAAGTAACATATCTAATCTTGGAGTTGAGGGTAATTAACCCTGAGAACTATGTTACATGAGTCATACTGAGGTGACACACATTCTAGGTGTCGAGCATGGGTGTGTGCACCAAGGTGTTCATGATTAGGGGTGGTTTTAGAATATTATAAGATTTCTTTTGCTATCGGGCCTTGTTATATTCATGTCATCTCGACTTGTAAGGTTATTTGAGCCATGATTCATGTTAGAAACCACGTCTAGGCTATGTGCTATTTGTTTGAAGCATGACTGGGCTTGTTCTTGCTGTTTATGATCTATTTGGCTATATTGCACTCATAATCTCAGTAACGATGCTCTATCTGTGTATGATATCTTTGTCTCAGTACTTTCTTATTTGATTCTTCACCTGTTGTTGGTGCCTCATATGTGTAACACTGTTTAACTGAGTTTTGTGAGATGTGATTATTTGAGACTTGATAAGTTAATGACTGAACTTAGTCCATATAGCCGATTTGGTATTAATTTTGAGGTGACGCGTACGCCATGCTCACATTGGGCTAAGTGTTATTGTTTTGGGGTGACGCGTGCACTAGGCCATATTATTTAGGCTATGTGATTATAATTAGTGATCGGGTAGGATCCGCCTCTCAGGAGTCTGACATGCCAGTAGTGGGCGCAAGCATATTTCTTTATATAACTACTTGATGATGGGCAGTTATGCCAGCACCCGTACATTGCTAAGTGTGATTATTCTTGATGTGTCCATAGTGATATTGCTGAGTTGACATGTATATTTGACATCTACATTACTCATGCTAGCTAGTAAATTAAATTTATTATCCGTGTTGGGCTTTAGCGGTTATATATGGAAAGTATGCCTAAGTTCCTGATATGTGAACGAGCTAAGCATGATATTATTGAGCTGCATGTATACACTATTTTTCCTTTTTATCATAAGTTGTTGTTAGTTATTAATATTGGTATCTGAATGTTTCTTATTAGCTCGTCACTACTTTCAGACAAAGGTTAGTTTTGTTACTTATTGCATGGGGTTGGTTGTACTTATACTACACTCTGCACTTCGTGTGCAGATATAGGTACTTCTGGATGAGGTGATCTCTAAAGTTCTTGTAACGACCTGATTAGTCATTTTTAGTATTGTAGCCACGTTCCCCTATTTACTGTCTCTTCTCTTTTCATTTGTGGTTACGTGACTTGTCGGGGTGGATGGCTTGGTTCCGGGTGAGTTCGGAGTGAATTGGGACACTTAGTCCCAAAGTTGGAATCTTAATTTGAAAGAGTTGATCGGAGATTGGCTTTTGTATTAACGACCCAGAACAGTATATTGATGGTTCCGATAGCTTCGTATAGTGATTTTAGACGTAAGCATATGTCCGAATGTGAATGTGGAGGCCCGTAGGTTGTTTTGACATGAATTGGTAAAAGTTAGAAAGTTGAAGGTTTGGAAGGTTGATAACTTTGTCTTAGGGTTGACTTTATTGATATTTGGCTTGGATTGTGATTTCGAGAAGTGGCATAGGTCCATTATGAAATTTGTGACTTGCATGCAAAATTTGAGGTCATTATGAGGTGTTTAGGCTTGTTCGCCGTTACTTTTGAATTTGGTAATGTTCACTAGTTCATTAGGCTTGAATTGGGATACGATTTGTGGTTTTGTTGTTTGATGTGATTTGAGGCTTCGAGTAAGTTTTTATTGTGTTTTAGGATTTGTTAGTGTAATTTGCTGAGGTACCGAAAGCTTCGGTTGTGTTTCGAATGGGTTTTCGACTTTCTTCATGTGTTGGAACTTTTGATTTCTACGCTTCTGGTATCCTTCTTTGCGATCATGAAGAATGGGTCGCGATCACGTAGAGTCTTTGCTAGCATATGGTTTTTTTCACTTCGCATTTATGAAGAGAAGGATGCATTTGCGAAGCCTTGGGGTGTTTGTTCATCATGAATGTGAGTGTCAGGCCACGTCCGCATAGAATGAAGGCGAGGTTGTATGGTGGCCCACACATTGTTCATCGTGGTCGTGAGGATGGAGCCACGATCATGAAGCCTGAGGACATTTTGTCACCACGTTCGCATTTGTAGCCTCGTGTTCGCGTAAGAGGTTTAGGGATTTGGTGAATTTGTTCTTCGTGATCGCANACGGAGCCGCGATCACGAAGCCTGAGGAAATTTTGTCACCACGTTCGCATTTGTATCCTCATGTTCACGTAAGAGGTTTAGGGATTTGGTGAAATCTTTTCTTCGCGATCGCGAAGTCTTTTCCGCGATAGTAGAGAGTTGGTGAAATATAGTACTCTATTTCGAGGGTTTGGTTCATTTTAACATATTTTGAGTTGTATAGCTCAGTGTTGTGCGATTTTGGAGAGGATTTTCATGGTTTGGATCGGGGTAAGTGTTTTTGACTCAGAGTTGCCCATTATTCGTGATTCCATCATTGTTTTTATTATTTAATTAGTGATTTGTGTGGGAGAAATTTGGGGTTTTTTAAAAGCTTTCCAAAATTATAAATTGAGGATTTGAAGGTCGATTGAGGTCGGAAATGGATAATATTTTTATGGTTGGACTCCTATCGGAATGGGTGCTCAATATTTGTATATTTGGTCGGATATTGAGGTGCGGACCTAGGTTGACTTTTTGAGAGTTGACTTCTTGATTCTTATTAAAGATTGAATCTTTATTATCCAGTCACGTCCCGAACTCGGGGAGCGCGACCGGCGCTCAACCAAGATAGCCCGGACAAGCAAGCCTGTACAATACCTTTTACCCGAATTTACTCATGTGTGATAGTAAAATCCAATTCATTATTTAATCAGTGGGGAGGATCAAGTAAACAACAATACCAATTCATTATCAGCAGTTATATCACTTATAAGCTTCCAAAATACATAATTTTTCATAGTTTTATTTGGAACGTGTGATACAATTAAAACATTACTAGTTTGAATTTCCCCACCCCAACATACCACCCACGTTATGTCTATGGAGCCTCTATTAGATACAAAAGAGTAAAATGATACTGCCGGCAACAAGTCTCTAGGTATACCTCAAAATATGGTGATACAATGAACAAAAGTCACATGACCCCAAGTGAAGTGGGGCTCACCAAATCAGCTGGGAAAAGAGTGTAGTGCTATCGCAGATTAGTACTATTGAATAGTACTAGTATATATGACTAAACACTCTCTCAAAGAAATGAGCAGTAATGCAAGTAAGGACAGTCATAATATCAGTTAAAGCCTCAAACAATTACCAAGTATCAAATTAGAGATAGTATAATTTTTAAATAAATTTCCAAATTTTAAGTTGGGAAATATCTGGTATGGTATATCACTATTCACAATTTTGATTATGATTTCCAACACAGTCACCACCATGTGTGCAGCATGGAGTCCGATCACGACTCTATTGGCTAGGCCTTTTCATGTGAGACATCAACCAAATCACAATTTCAATTACAATTTCTAACACAGTCACCGCCATGTGTGCGGCATGGCATCCGATCATGACCTGATCGGCTAGGCCGTCTCATGTGAGATATCACCCTTTCTATCAATCATCCTGTTTCATATTTCTTGCACATCTCTTCATTGCATTGGCACTAATGGTCACAATTGTATTATTTTTTTTGGCACATTGGTCGTGTTTCATATATCACATTTCACATTACGTGATTCATATTTCATGTTTTGTATTTCATGTACACCTTTTTACTTTCAACCATCATCATGGACTTTCCAACAACAAGGCATTTCTATTCAAGACATTTAAGCATACATTTGAGCAAATAGGAATCTTAGGCACATCACGATTTCTTACACAATCTATCATTAGCTTTCATTGAAACAAAACTTGAAGTCAAGGCCTTTAGATATGCAACCCACACTTTTAACACATTCTCAAATAGTAGTACAACATAACAAGAGCATTTGAATTTCATATTGATCACGGATGTTTGTTGACACCAGCTTATTCGGGTTGTCGATTCACAATGAGCAACTCGGGAGCCCCTCTTCTTGAAGAAACTTCGTCTTCGAATTTTCACCTTGCAAGAAAAAGAAAATACGCACTTGTAAATGGCATCCACTAATCTGAAACAATAGTGGGAATAAAATAAGATAGTGAACATGTGTTTAACCCAATTAATCCTAATAGGTGTAAATACCCCCTTATAAAGCATATGGACATCATCATCCCAATAAAATTTATGCCTACCTAGATTAATATAATAAAAACCTCTCTTAGAAGCACTATGCAATGGAACTTGCAATTCGATCTTGTTGGTAAGGTTGTACATAGGCATACATGACAAAGAAATTATAAAAGATCTACCACACATTCATTTAATATAAGTATCTCTACTACATGTATCATTGAAGACACTTTTATGATACAACCAACTATCTACAATTACAAATCTCATGGATTCCTCTACCTGAAAGAGTATTTGATCGCAAATGTCACAACAATCATTCATATCTTTTTTACTAGTAGAAAACACTTAGACAAGCTCACAATGAACATGACTTAAAGAATGACTCCCCATCCCACCACAAAAATCACATTCTAGAAATTGATTACATGAAAACTCATTAGCCACTTAAATAAGAGAAGAAGAAATGTTTATCTCATTCACAAGTCTCTTCTCATAAAATTAATGCCTCTTTCTACTAAATTGGAATACATAATCATCTATGTCATGCACAATTTCAAAAGGAAGCAAATTACTCTTGTACTTTAACTTAGATATTACAAATAATGACTTGATGTGCATCAAAATATCATCATCCCAAAAAATTATAAAGTCACCAACATAAGAAATAAGAATATAATTGATTACCTCCAAAAATACCTTGGGTGTTTTAGAAAGGCCAAGAATACAAATAAACTAATTATACATACTGTACTTGGACTTATTTATCAATGGAACAACACCACCTTGTATTTTTTAATGAAATGGCTCCAACTTAGCAATGCTTTTAGGCAACTCCATGTCATAAACCTATATATAAGAATCAAAATAGTCAAAAGGTTCAATAACAAAGAATTTAACCAAGCTTTTCTCTTCCACCATTCAACAAGAATAGATATTGCCATATTCATGTTGGAATACAATTGGACCTTTTGCCACAGTATTTTGCACCTCACCACCCCTTTCAAAAGGTATTTCAACACGTGGCTGCATAAAACTACATGAACTAAAACAAGAAAGAGTTAATGGGTTAGGAAGTAAAGAAACTTTATTCTTGCTTACACTCTCTTTGGCTTTTATCACAAGACTAATGTTTTCCTCACTCTTAGCCTCTTTTCTCTCACTAAAGAGTTTTTCTCTTTTCACTCAATCCCTCTTGTGTTTCTCTCTCTACCTCATATACTTTTTTTATCTCATTGCCTTATCTCTTTTCTGTTTTCTCAAGATCACTCTTTAGCTCACATGACATCCCACTCTTTTCACTCAAGTCAACCTCTCCTTTTTTCTCTCTTGGAATGTCAACATGCACTCCCTTACTCCTCTCATTCTTTTCTCTCTCATATTTTTCTACATTCTCTTTAACAATCTTTTTATCTTCATAAAATTGTGAGGGAGTCAAAGGCCAAAGAATGAGTTTCTTCCCATGAACCTCAAAAGCGTATCTATTTTTTCCATACTATATGAAGCACTTTTATATACATACCATGGCCTTCCCAACAAGATATGAAAATTATTCCTGGGAATAACATCACACTAAATCACATCCTCATACCTTCCAATAGAGAATGACAATAACACTCTTTTATCCACCTTTACTCCTTTCGACATGTAGGGTTCAATAACGTCAACGCAAGGAAAGTTCAATTTCACAACCATATAAGTGCTAATTAAGATATTGCCAAATGCTTTGTCAATTGTAAGGGCATGAATCACAGACATTACTTTAGCTCTTGTTTGAAAAATAACGTTACCATTGTCTTCCTTCCATTCGGTATACTGTAAGTTTTACTTTTCAAGTTTTTGAGTCATAGCTCTCCTTCTTCCACTGTAACTACCTTCTTGAGACATCTTGACATAGATTAGAAGAAATATGTCTCAAATTTGGCTTTTACTTCTAATGTTCACTTATCTTGCCTTTTTTCACTCAAAGAAACTCTTGGTCGTTAAGCTTTATATTTTTTAATAAACCATACTAGTCACAACCTTAGTGATAAGAATGTGGAGTTAGAAAAGGAAAAGAAATGTGAAGGACAGAACCTAGGAAGAATAGGAATTGGTTAGTAGAAGAAAAAATGAATGAATTTAAGAAACCCAAAACCCACTAGAATAAGGAAAGAAGTTACCTTAATCTTCAAGAACTAGGATCCCATCTTCTTGTTTCCTTTCTTGACATGGAAACCAAATAATACTTGAATTCTGAAAATAAAAATGGGCAATAACACTACTTTTTTATTTGGGCTGATTTTCTTTTTTTATACAAGAACCTTCCAAGATTATCAAGATTGAAATCATAATTTGCCTATGCTCTGATACCACTTAAAAATAACCCGATAGGGGTCCAAGAGTTACTAAAGAAAAAAACAACATGCGGAAGCTAAAAGAAAATAAATAAATGAAAAAAACGGAAATTAAAAATAGATTGAATTCAAGAAGTTTATTCTTGAAGTTGAATCCTAGCAACAACAATTGGCTAACGAAGAACTAATCGATTTTGGTAGAGGATTCTAAATAAGAGAGAAATTGTGCAACACGACCCTGTATAATAACAAGAACAATAATAAGCCTAAACTTATCACCTTTCTTGAACACCTAGAAGTGATCTAAGATTTTGAAAAGGGTTTAATCTTACCACCTTAAGTTTATTCTTGATGGTTGAAGAATAAATCCAAGAGTAGCCACACACAAGAGTACAAGAAAAATCTCACAATTTTTGTTGTTTTTGTCTATCATGATCTTCCTAAAAACAAATAATATATAGAGAGGGAGTCACTTAATTCTACCAAAAAAAAATAAAGAAAGAAAATTCTAACTACTTTGGACAAAAAGTCCTATCTACTTTGGACAAAATTTCCAACTACCTTAGGATATGATGTTGAAAGTCCAAAACCAATCTTAGAAATCTTAGAAATCTTTGAAAAAGAAATAAAGTCATAACTACTTTGGAAAAAATGTCCAACTACCATAGGATATGATCTTGAAAGTCCAAAACCATTCTTGGACTTGGATATCTTGAAAATCTTGAAGGCAATTTGCAAGCAACTTGGCACCAACATGCACTCAACTTCTAGCACGACTATTGTACCCTTCGTTGACATAAAGTAAGTCCTTTCCATGTTATAAAAACGTGGCTTTATGTAGGACTTATTGGGCTACAAGTTTGGACACATTTTAGGTGCCAAAATGGTCTAAAACAGGGACTGATTAGGACCTTCTTCAAAGGATGTCTCTTGGGATCCAATAGTCCTCTTCTTAGACATAAATTTGGGCCATAAAACAATTTTAACACCTAGCCTATTCATATGCTTTATCCTTGAGCTCTTTCTCCAAATTAACAACTTCTTTATTTGCTCTTGGAGTCTAATGATATTGTTTTGCAACTCTTTAGCTTGACATCTTGTTAAAGAACCTCTTTAATATTCCTAAGCTTTATCCTTGTCCTTGAATCGAGTTGAGCTTCCTATTATTCTATCATCATACTCGCTCCGCCCGTACTTCAAAGTAGCGAGTATGTATTGATCAGGTTCCGAGAGTTATGCCAGCGCAACTTCTTAACTAGGTTAAGCATTAGCTCAGGCTAGAGGCATTGAGATGTTCAGTCTTAAACAATTAATAACTTCCAACATCACATACATGACCATCCATCCCTACCCAACCAACAAAATCCCATCAAATAATCACCTTTCAATCTCTACAATGGTTATGTATTTAAATTGGGAACTTATGGCTTCCAATCACCATACCATAAGTTTCTAATACTTACTTCATACTCATGTTCCCATAATATATTGATCCATGTAAGTCTAAAGGTGTAGGATTTCCTTTTGGAACAAATATTGCAAAACCCTCCTTTGAGTTCTTGAAGATCTAAGTAGTTTATGTGTAGATTTCATCAACACTAGTGCAGAAATGATGGAATTTCACACCAAGATATTAGGAATTCGTCCAAGTGAAGTGAGAAAAATAAATCCCAAAATCAGGGTTTCGGATGCTGCCCCAGATTCTATGGCAGCACTACATCGCCAGCCCTTCTTTCGGATGCGGACTCGGATGCTTCGCATCCGCAGTTCACTCCTCTGCTAGCCTTTGGTATTTTGGTCATAACTTCTTGTAGGAATGTCCAAATGACTAACGGTTTGAAGAGTTAGAAACTAGACTCATATGGATTTAATTGCATAGGCATATCACAACTTAAGTCTTTATATTGAGGTATTTCTATTCGTTTGCAGTCGGGTCTTGTGCTAATTGAGACATCCTTTCCACTTAATATATCCAACTTGTTCCACACAAATTCTTACCATTCACGAAACTCCTTATTATGTTCCAATACACCTTAAACATATATTTTATTTTCAAAATGATGCGGTCTTATCCCATAGGTATCCGTTAATACTCGAATACGTTATCCTCAAATATCGCTGGCGCACTTTAAAATCTTTAATCATTAGGAAATTTTTAATGGGGCCTTACACAATACACCTCTGCGTTTCATGGATCATTCACATTGTTTACTTACACAATACACCTATGTGTTTCATAGACCATTCACATGATTCACATATACAATACAATACACTTGTGCGTTTTATAGACCGTTCACAGTGTTAATTCATATTATATTATACACCTATATGTTTCATAGCCCGTCTATAGGGTTCACATAGTATACACATATGTGTTGCATAGCCCGTCCATAGGGTTCAAAACACATCATTATGCATATAACCATTTATAAACTCAAAGTGACATGATTAACATTACATTAAGGTCGTAAATTCCAGGATCATTGGAACACTTCATGATCATGCTCATCATGGGGAATCATAGCTCATTACATTAGCACATGCATGGTAAATCAATAAGTCAATT
>AWOL01S0001856.1:37670-77563 GCA_000715115.1 Nicotiana otophora | reverse complement strand
GTGCACTGCGATGCTTATGTTTTCATAGTCTATTTCTTGGGTTTGTTGATCTTTCTAGTGCAAGGGGGAAGAATTCATACTCGCTTAGCCATGGTCGACAGGAACTTAATGGAAGGTATCAAGGGGTAGAAGTACACTATCATCCCAATGATTTTAGCTGAGGTGTACCATGCTCTGGATCGGTGCAAGAATGGGTTCGGGCACTTCGACGGTAATAATCTCTTGCTCAAGTTTGGCTGCTGGAACACTTTCAGAAAGGTGATTATCGTCAGGAGATTCTACGAAGGCCACTGAATGACTACATAGCCAGTCATCATCCAAAGAAGATGACATTCATCCCAGACAAGTTTGCAAAGCCTGGAAATGTTGTAAGTTGAGTGTGTTTCTTTAGCAACCTGATAGACGAGCAAGTGCATTAGATATTTGAATGGTTTCCTAGTAGTAAGTTCATCATCAGGTCCAAAGGAACCACTCACTTAGTGCTGATAGGGCTGCGAGGCATCTACCCTTATGCTCCTATAAGGGTAATGATGCAAGCTTGGAGGAAACAAGTCATACCTTTCCAACATGGTTCAGTATAAAGCATATTTCAAAGGAGATGTCATCCCATTCAACTTCGAAGCACAACTCATGTCGAACCAAAAGATCATCGTGGAAGGAGAGACTACTGAGCTAGACGGGGTTCACGCCGGTCATATGTACTACTATCTCGCATGGTTGGAGGACAACATAGATGGGGACGTTAGACAAGGGATAAATCTATAAGATAGGTTCGTTGATGAGGTGGGTGATGCGCATGTAAAGTATAAGAGGCTACAAAAAAGGGTGTTTGTATCCGAAGCTAAAAATCTAGAGAAGCATAAGGTGGATATGGAAGCGATCGGAGAATGGAAGGAAATTGCAAATAAGTCGATAGAAATTTTGGAACATCTAGAATAAGGACTGATGGAGCTAGAGTGGAAGATGAGAAACAGGCCTTGGGATTCTCAAGGCATGGACCCGGATGAAGGAGGGAAGTTGGCAATGGCGCACTTGATACTCGACATGTGTGATTTGGGAAACGTGATTGATGGAGTCAAGAGAGCCAAGCATGGAAAATGTCCTTTAGGGACCAAGTAGACTAGGAGATAATGTTTTTTTTTACTGCTTTCTAGACTAGATTAGATTTCAATGTAATAAGGCTTAATGCCATTAGTGACTCTATAATTATTATTTTTGATTTAGTGAAAGATTGATTTGGCTTATTTTCGCATTAATGGAGTGAGGAAACGTTGGCTTGAGTTTTCTCCAAGTCTATGTGTCGCTTAGGACTACCTCAGGCGCATTGAGGTGCCCAAATTAGGACGGGAATTATTGCATAACCTTATGTGATACATGGTTAATTATTGCAAACACACTTTTACTTTGTGTTACTAACTTGGTTACCTTTTGCCTTTTTCTTTTGATTAGTCCCATTCCCAAAGGTTGGTCTTTGCATTCTAGCCTCATCAGCATACCACACCATATCCAAAGGTTCTCCACTTCCTCCTCCCCCTAGCGACCTAAAAGGCAAAGGAAAAAGGAAGATGGATGATCTAAGTGGTAACCAAAAAGACAATGCTTCCATGGCAGAGAACGTTGAAACCTTAGATGGAAGAAGTACGCCAGGACAGAATGAGTAGGTCTTACTTTTGGAGTAGAAAATCTTGGAGTTGTAGGGTGAGCTTGAGTAGGTCCGAAATCTGGCAAACCCTTCCCTTACTCTAAATGTCGTTAACATCAACCAGCAAAACACAACCACTCAAAACTAAACACCACCGCAAAACACCCAAAACCAAAATCCACCACCCACAGCTCCACAAAATCCTCCTGCAATATACTAGTATCACAATCCCGCACCTCCTCAAAAATCATATTCCACCACCAGTGCAAACCCCTCAAAAACAACACCATTACCCAACCCACTATCCACAAACCACAACTTATCACAGCCGCACCTGCTGCCAGCATCTCGTAGGTGCGCTTACAGCAGACTTGACGCCATCAACGTTTCCTTAAGTCCAAATTTCAATCTGAATCACATCTAAGGCCCTCAGAACACTATCCAAACATACCAACACGTCCTAAAACACGATGTAAACATAGTAGAATCCTCAAATCGCATCAAACAACATCAAAATCATGAATCACACCCCAAATTCAAGCCTAATGAAATAAATGAACTTCCAACTTCTAAAAATGTTGCCGAACCGCATCAAATAAACTTCGAATGGCCTCAAATTTTGCACACTAGTCCCAAATGAGACAACAGGCCTACTCCAACTCAAGGAACGAAAATCCAAATCCGTACCAAAAATTCTACGCTCGATCAAACCTCTCAAACTTCCAATCCTTCAACTTTCCAACTTTCACCAAAAAGCCCCAAACAAACCTACGGGCCTTCGAAGCAATATCCAAATATACGCCTAAGTCCAAAATAACCATATGAAACTATTAGAACCGTTAATACTCCATTACACTATTGTCTACACGAAAGCCAAACTCTTGTTAACTCTTTCAACTTAATCTTCCAACATTAGGACTAAGTGTCCCGATTCACTCCAAAACTTCCCTGAAATAAATCCATCAACCCCAAAAGTCACATAACCACAAATAAATATAGAATAGACAATAAATAGGGTAGCAGGGCTACAATATACAAAATGATCGGTCGTGTCATTATAATACCCATGATCTTCCACCTTTTGAACATTTTAGTAAAGATGGTGTAGATCATGCCCCCAAGATCCACAAAATTAATGTTGTTTTCCCCTCGGGATAAAAACCACCATCAAGTGACATTGAATCAAATATAAATTGGCAGTCCAAAAATTCTATTTCTCAAAATAGAATCTTGAACAACATAGCTAGCACTTTTAAAAATATTGCACACGCTCACAATAAAATGCTTAGCAAAGTGGAAATATATTGAGAAAAAAGTTGAATAGGTTGTAGAGAAGCCTTCTCAGCATGCAGAAAGAAATGGTGTCTTTAAGAGAATAAATAAACCTCACGAAAACTTATCACTTTATTCCCAGAAGTTCTCAGGTTACTTCTCTTCCTCCCATGTATATTCTCTTCCCAAAGCTATTCCCTGCCTTAACTAGATTTTGATGTAACACTACATATATTCGGATTAGGCATGAATGTGTAAAATGAGTACATAGAGTGACGTGCATAAGATTTAATAAAATCGACAAAGTTTATGGAAGTTCTGTATTCCAACCTGATGAAGTGAAATCTGTTATGAATTCAAGGAAACATAAACACTAATGTTGTAGTCATTCGAANAGGTCCGAAATCTGGCAAACCCTTCCCTTACTCTAAATGTCGTTAACATCAACCAGCAAAACACAACCACTCAAAACTAAACACCACCGCAAAACACCCAAAACCAAAATCCACCACCCACAGCTCCACAAAATCCTCCTGCAATATACTAGTATCACAATCCCGCACCTCCTCAAAAATCATATCCCACCACCAGTGCAAACCCCTCAAAAACAACACCATTACCCAACCCACTATCCACAAACCACAACTTATCACAGCCGCACCTGCTGCCAGCATCTCGTAGGTGCGCTTACAGCAGACTTGACGCCATCAACGTTTCCTTAAGTCCAAATTTCAATCTGAATCACATCTAAGGCCCTCAGAACACTATCCAAACATACCAACACGTCCTAAAACACGATGTAAACATAGTAGAATCCTCAAATCGCATCAAACAACATCAAAATCATGAATCACACCCCAAATTCAAGCCTAATGAAATAAATGAACTTCCAACTTCTAAAAATGTTGCCGAACCGCATCAAATAAACTTCGAATGGCCTCAAATTTTGCACACTAGTCCCAAATGAGACAACAGGCCTACTCCAACTCAAGGAACGAAAATCCAAATCCGTACCAAAAATTCTACGCTCGATCAAACCTCTCAAACTTCCAATCCTTCAACTTTCCAACTTTCACCAAAAAGCCCCAAACAAACCTACGGGCCTTCGAAGCAATATCCAAATATACGCCTAAGTCCAAAATAACCATATGAAACTATTAGAACCGTTAATACTCCATTACACTATTGTCTACACGAAAGCCAAACTCTTGTTAACTCTTTCAACTTAATCTTCCAACATTAGGACTAAGTGTCCCGATTCACTCCAAAACTTCCCTGAAATAAATCCATCAACCCCAAAAGTCACATAACCACAAATAAATATAGAATAGACAATAAATAGGGTAGCAGGGCTACAATATACAAAATGATCGGTCGTGTCATTATAATACCCATGATCTTCCACCTTTTGAACATTTTAGTAAAGATGGTGTAGATCATGCCCCCAAGATCCACAAAATTAATGTTGTTTTCCCCTCGGGATAAAAACCACCATCAAGTGACATTGAATCAAATATAAATTGGCAGTCCAAAAATTCTATTTCTCAAAATAGAATCTTGAACAACATAGCTAGCACTTTTAAAAATATTGCACACGCTCACAATAAAATGCTTAGCAAAGTGGAAATATATTGAGAAAAAAGTTGAATAGGTTGTAGAGAAGCCTTCTCAGCATGCAGAAAGAAATGGTGTCTTTAAGAGAATAAATAAACCTCACGAAAACTTATCACTTTATTCCCAGAAGTTCTCAGGTTACTTCTCTTCCTCCCATGTATATTCTCTTCCCAAAGCTATTCCCTGCCTTAACTAGATTTTGATGTAACACTACATATATTCGGATTAGGCATGAATGTGTAAAATGAGTACATAGAGTGACGTGCATAAGATTTAATAAAATCGACAAAGTTTATGGAAGTTCTGTATTCCAACCTGATGAAGTGAAATCTGTTATGAATTCAAGGAAACATAAACACTAATGTTGTAGTCATTCGAAATGCCCGAACGGATTTTCGTGTAATAATTTATATGTTTTTCACTGGACAATGCGCAGTCTGCATGCTCAGCTACGCGCTCAGCCATCACGTGCACGGCAACACACTTGTTGTAGTGCCACCGCCCTTGTTGCACGTTCAGGTGCGCGGTTGGGCCCTGAACTGCATGGGCGCGCACCTAAAGGGTCCTTTTTAAAGCCCTACCTTGTTCCCTATACCCATACACATATATTTACTATAGAAAGGGAAGATCTCGAGAACCCAACTTCCTCCAAGGTCTATCCATCATCCAAGGTAAGTTCTAATATTGATTGTAAGCTTATTTCAATTAACCAAAACCTTATTAATATGGGTAAACCATTCAAATCATTAGGTATTTGACTGAGACATTGTTGTCGAGAAAAGAAACCCTATAACTCGAATTCAATATGATTGAACGTTCACCCTCTAATTGATTATAGCATTGGATTAATAATTATAGACTTTAAGTTCATGAGATATGAGTTGATGGGTTTGATAGAAAAGCATGAACGGTTATAGGTTTGGGTTGTTGTGTATCACCCCGGAAAAATTTTAAGTACTTAAGTGCTATTAAGAAAGTTGATGTGTGTTAATTATATTATATTATGTGAAGACGAGGACTATTAATATGATGGATATCAATTTGATATGATAATAAGTGTACGAGGCATATTATAAGAGATGCGGATTCTAAGGAGAGCCCTAAGTCTAAGTCAAGTTGGAAATTACATGATAGACTAAAGTTCCAAATGAGTACGCATAAGACCAAACTTTGGGCAAGCATATCTACATATATATAATGGGTTATGTGGTGAACAGACTTTCAAATAATGGACCTTCGAGTCTAGTTTATTCGGCAGTCCATTATGTGACCGTAGATTTGAGTTCGGAGAGTTCATTTTCCTAATGTTATAACCGACCCCATTTTGATAAATAGCCTTTGGGGCTCATTTTGAAGACAAAAACCTGATATTTTTAGAGAGAAGTGAGAGTGTTCTAGAGAGAGGAAGAATCTCAAGTGCTTTGTTCATCAAGATTTTGTCCAAGCTTTGAAATCCAACAAGGAAATCTCACAAGATCTTCACTCAAGAGGTAAGGATCTAACCCTAGTCTTCAATTTCGAGTTTGGGGTAAATGATGGGTGACGGGGAGTATGATTCTTGGGTGTAAGAGTATTATTTATACATGCATGAACTAATAAGGTTTGTGGGAAGATTGTTGAGCTCAAATAAGTAAGGATTGGGTTGTGAAGTGAAATAAATATTGTGGAAGAACCTTGTATCCAATTTTCACACCTAGTATTTGATAAAATGCTCGAATGAGGTGAGACCAAGAATATCTTCCTAATTATGGTTCACTTTTATTATGTTTCTAAGTATATTGAAGTTGTAAGGAATTTCGTAATATTATAGTACTTTAAGGAAAGTTCAAAGCGAGGTATGTTGGCTGAACTACTCTCTTAGAATTGAATTCCATGATGTTCCCATAAGTTTCAAGTATGGTTGTTTCATGTTCCTTATTCTCATGTTTTGAGTTTTTCCCAATAAATTCAATCAGCCTGAGTAAGAAAAGTGTCGAGAATTATGTATTCAAAATATGTTTCAAATGTTCCTATCACATTATGTTATCCTTCGGGAATGTGTTCAAGAATGATACATGTGTTAAAATGTTATGGCTTTGAGTGGTGTTTCAAATGAAAGCTAGTATGCCAAACTGTGTGAGAAAAACTCAATATGCTTAAGACTCTTAATTGATCATATGTGTATCTAAAGTCATGATTAGAAATGTCTTATTGTTGATAATCTACAAAGATGGTTGGAAGTTACATAAGTGGATTGGGGATGCCAATATGTGGTTGATTTAACTAATGTTATGCTTTGTAAGTAGTTTCAATGTGTTTTGTCTTCTTACATATTCTTGGGTGGAAATTGTGTATTCCCTTTTTGTGGATAAGTGTTTCAATAGTAAAGGATGTGTTACTTGTTTATGATTTTAATTTGTGCTTTGATTGCCAACCATTTTACTCCATTTTCTGGAAAGAAATTCATTGTGTTTAAAGTCTTAATTACTAATGAACTTAAATTTGTGATTTCTAGAATATTATATATGTTGATATTTATGATGATGATACATGAGAGGGATGAAATAAATGTTTGGAATATCAAATGCGGCCACCGTGCCTTGAACAATGAATCTTGTGAATGGCCAAAAGAGCCAAGGGAATATTGTTGTTGTGATTGGTTAAAAGTACTAATGGAGATTTATACAATGTGAAATATGATGAGGTAAATATATTTGTATTTATGTTATCTTTATGTGCAAACCAAAAACTGTTTTTGGCAGTATCGATAGTCACCGAGGAAGGGTAGGTTGAAATAACCTAACCCCGAAACTACACTTGCCAGTGTAGGAGTGGATTGTGATTATTCCCCTTATTTGGGATGAGATTGATGTGATAAAATTATTTCCCCTTAGTTGGGATGAGATGATTGATAGTAAAGTATGATGTCGATCCACACGACATTGTGCTGAGATGGCCTAGCCGATAGGGTCGTGATCAGACACCATGCCACACACATGGTGGTGATTGTGCTTGAAATTGTAATTGAAATTGTGATTATGGTTGATGTCTCAGATGAGATGGCCTAGCCGATAGGGTCGTGATCAGACACCATGCCACACACATGGTGGTGATTGTGCTTGAAATTGTAATTGAAATTGTGATTATGGTTGATGTCTCAGATGAGATGGCCTAGCCGATAGGGTCGTGATCAGACACCATGCCACACACATGGTGGTGATTGTGCTTGAAATTGTAATTGAAATTGTGATTATGGTTGATGTCTCAGATGAGATGGCCTAGCCGATAGGGTCGTGATCAGACACCATGCCACACACATGGTGGTGATTGTGCTTGAAATTGTAATTGAAATTGTGATTATGGTTGATGTCTCAGATGAGATGGCCTAGCCGATCGGGTCGTGATCAGACTCCATGCTAAAAGTACGGTGGTATTAGTATTGCGAACATTGGTATTGTGAACGGTGATATTGTGAACAATGGTCTATTGGTGCTAAAGATGTCCCAACCAAAAATAATATTATCTTCATATTTTTGAAATTAATGTGTCTTAACTTGGAAATTGGATATCATTGATTGCTGCCGACACTTCCATTCTTCACTTCTATTGCACTTAAAGGCTCTGCAGACAATTTGTGGGTGGTATTCGATGTTGAGAATCGAACTAGAAATGTTGGTCTTCGGAAAACATGTTTTTAATTATATCTATAAACTTGTAATAATTTGGAAATTATAAATAAAGCTGCTAATGGAAATGAAATGGGAGTTGCTAATGAAATCTTTTCAATGTTTTATTAACGGAGTACATCTCCTCTTTCTTCATGGATGAGTTTGGGTAGAAGGAAATCTAACAGGCTTGCTTGGCCGGGTTCATTCGGTTGAGCGCTGGTCGCGCTCCTCAATTTTAGGGCTTGACAAACTTGGTATCAAAGCCAGGTTTTAAAGTGTCCTACGATGTCTCGAAGCCGTGTCTAGTAGAGTTCTTCTTATCGGTGTGTTGTCAACATCATCTATAATGAGGAGGCTACTTGGAAATTTAAGAATTTCACACTTCTTTGGAACTCTAGATCGTGCGATATAGCTCAATATCGGAAGCTAATTTCGTCGTTATGTCTCATTTTCCATATGAGTAACCCACGAGTTCGAGCTAGCGAAGAGGGAATGAAAGAACCAGTTGCCAGGAGAAAATGTCCTTGTCTCTATTAATGTGACCACGGCACCAGATCATGTGGTGAGAACACCTAAAAAACGAAAGAGGTTTGTTTGTTCCATTAAGCCGAAATACTATATTTGTAAGAAGCGTCACTTAGGGACGTGTTGGATGACTCTTAAAATATGTTATGGTAGTGGAGTGAGAGGGCACAAGAATAACAAATGGCTCAGGTTGGGTACGCCTAGATTGGTTTTCCCGATATGTGGGAGGGAACATTTTGCGACGTGTTGTGAGTATGGTCAGAAGTGTGTTAAGGGTGGCGGGCTTGGGAAATTCCCAAGGCCCATACAGAAAACTGTTACAGTGATTTTTACTCCCGATGGGAAGGCCTGGAGGAAAGATAGGAGGGATTATTATGACTTATGCAAAAAGGGTAAATATCAGGTCAGTGGGGCGAGTCAGCTTAGCAGACCTCATACCAGTTGCGTGAAATGTAGGAGATGTCATTCGGGGAGTATGTCACTATAGTACCAATGTATGTTATGGATGTGGATTCGAGGGTCATCAGTTAAGGTACTGCCCTGTCAACCTAAAGTTATCAACTAAGTCACTCCTTAGTACATCATTATGAATATGCATAATTTTTCATTGTTGTATATGTACATAAATATGGTCTTAACAAGATGCTGAATCACAAAACATTCCATGTACTTACTTTCTGAATGAGACACATTATTCGTGAATCCACTCTATCACAAATTCTCTTATTTACAATATATTGTGGAATTGAGCTCTATAATTATTTCCTTGAAGTGAGTTATAACCCCGGGCTAATACTACCCATTAATTTCCCAAGTTCTCAACAAAGGGCTATATCTGATGAATTTCTTGTAGGACCTTCTGATTCAAATGGATAACATCTGCTCACTTATGCTTATGCATGCACCGTCATAAAGTTTACCTATGTTGTATCAAATCCAATGTATAGCAGCCTAGTGTTGAGATCCTTCTTGAGCCACTATATTTTTCTCTAGTGTATATGGCTCCTCTGGTTTGAACAATGACTTTACTCCTCTGTGAATATTACCATGAATCCTTTTCACTGTGTAGTAACATGAGAGCATGGCTCAGCGTCTATCATATGTGTACATGTCAATTGAAAGGGGCCACTTGTTCACAAAAACGTTTCTGGGAAATTTGAGATTTTTCCAAATTCGTCACAGGAAGATCTTTTTGTTGGCCCATCTCAGTATGACTTTCATGTCCACTTAGATCATTCCATAGTAAGTGGCTCACTTTGTTCCAAGTATTATAGTTTCCCATGAAATGGCCTGGTATGGCAGCTTGAGAGTTATTATAGTAGAAACATGTCTGGCTCATAGAAAATTGTTCATTCTCTCTAACCAATGTATGATTTCACCCCAATATTAAGATGTCATAGCTATGCGGTTTCACTCGTGAAAGGTTGAAATTAAATGCTTTCAGGTTTTGCAACATATCGTGAGCATATTGATTTGAAAGACAAGTTTGTCGTATCTCTAGTACTCTCATATAGGATCAACTATTGGCAAGGGTTAAACTGTTAGAATGATAATAATCTCATAAGTGTTCAACTTCTTTTTTTCATCCTCGTTGGCTTGTGGAATATGTATTCCCTATGTTAGTTAATGTTAAGAGCGTAATGCAACTACATGTATTTTGAAACCCTTATCACACTCAGGGTGCCAGAATATTCTCCCTTTGAGTTAAACTGATTTTCTCTACATTTCAAGAGGTGACTGGTGTCACGTACTTGGCTATTTCTCCTTGAGGCCTACTATGGCCGAACACGGCACATATCGAATGAAACAATTGTTGTTGTCCTTTTCATGACTCAAATTTTTCCCAGAATAAGTGATGCTTACGTCTTTACCCTCCCAATCATGCCTTCCATAAATCACATGTCTAAAATGATTCACTTCTTTTACATCTTAAGATCATGTACATGGTCCCTACATTATTAATGCCTACTAGGCAACTCTATGCCTCATTTGTCGAATCAATGACGTCATCACAATGATTAACCATGCTAGCACTATTGGTAGTAACCTTCACGTCTCTTAGGATATAACCACCTGAAAGCCCCTACTAGTACATTGATGGAATCTTGAAATAAAAACAAATTTCAGCCCAATCTCGGACCTCATTTTTCCTATTTATAGTAACCTATGGGGTTTGAAGATTCAAACATGTCAAGGAAGAAGCATCATCCCATGATCAAATATATTGGATAGGAAGTTTTGTGTTCATATGCAAGCTAGCACATCTTAGAGTATATGCTGGAGGTCGCCAAAGGTTTAATTGGGTGTTCGGCGTAGGGATTTAGAGTTGAAGAAAGTGGACGGGTTATTCTCAAGATTTTCACTATGAATATATTGGGTGAATTGTTAATGCAAGGCCCCGCAAAATTTTGCAAAAGAAAATTAATGTTTCATGGTGCCGGACTAGGCTTACTTGTTTAAGGGAAACTCACTAGGTCTTCATCCTAGAGGTAAGATTCTACACCCTAACCCTCAGTTTCGAATTTTGTCTAGAAATAGTAATTAGCAAGATAAATTTTGAGCATGAGAGTTGTTTATTTTTCATGCATGTGTTATCAAAGGGTGTAGGAAGATTGTTGAACTAAAAAAGGTAAAGATTGGGTTGTGGGATGATGGAATCCTCCATTAAAGGACCTTGAAATCTTAATGCACGCCTAGTGTTTGATAAAATGCTCAAATGAGCTAGAACCATAATCATCTTCCTAATTTTGATTCAATTTGTTATATTTCTACAATAGATTGAAGTTGCTAAGAATTCCGGAACATTTTAGAGTTTAAGGAAGCTCAATTGAGGTATGTTGGCTAAATTCTTCTCTTAGAATTGGATCCCACAATATTCATGTAAATTATGTAAGTCCCGAGTGGTTCATTATAAAATTGGCTATTCCGAGTAAGATTGGGTTGAAAGATATATGTTTAATAAGTATTTCAAATGCTTTATTTATGTTATGTTATAAATTGAGAATGTGTTAAAAATATGGGTTGTGCATTAGAAATGTTCGACTTAAAGTTAATTTCAAACGAAGGCTATTATGCCAAATTTTGTGAAGAATCTCTATGTGCCTTAAACTCTTAATTTCTCACATGTGTACTACATGCCTTGATTTGAATTGTTGTTGTTGTTGTTGTTAATGACGTTGATGTTAGAAAGTGAAAAGGTGAGCATGAAATACTAAATATGGCCAACGTGCCAAGAATGATCTTATAATTATGGCCATTAGTGCCAATGAAATGAAAAGATGTGAAACTAATATTAAATGGGATAAATGATATACAAAGATTGATGTCTCGAATAAGACACCCTAGCTGGTCGAGTCGTGATCGGACACCATGCCACACATATGGTGGTGATTGTGCTGGAAATTACAATTGAAATTGTGATTGTGGTCGATGTCCCTAATGGATAGCCTAGCCGATCAGGTCGTGACCGAACTCCGTGTTAAAGACGGTGGTATTGATATTGAGAGTAATTATGGTTGATATCTCTAATGAGATAACCTAGCCAATTGGGTCGTGATCGGACTCCATGTTGAGAGTACGGTGGTATTGGTATTGTGAATAATGGTATTGTGGACAATGGTATATTGATACTAAGAATCTCCCAATGTGAGATGTGGAAATTAGTTGAAACACTGTCTTGATCCTAAATTGAGGTTTGATGTTGATTAAGGCTTCCATTAACATTATGATAATCTTGTTTGTATTATTTGTCATTCTATTGAGGGGGTGTTTAGTTATGCATACTAGTGATATTCGACATTACTAACGTCCCTTTTGCCGGGGGAGCTGCATCTTTAAGTGGATGCAGATGGTTCCACAACAGGATATATTGATCGATGATAGCAGTACACCTTCTTCCCATCTGACTTGGTGAGCCCCACTTTATCCTGGGGTCATGAATCTTTTGTACTTTGTATATTATGTTTGAGGTATAGCCGCGGCCTTGTTGCCGGCATGATCATTGTACTATTTTTTTAATCTATAGAGGCTCCGTAGACATAGTGTGGGTTGTATATTGGTGTTGGGAAGTCAAACTCGTTATGTCGTAGTAGAATTAATATTTCCACTTCAGATTATGAAAAATGTGTGGAACAGAGACTTTAATAATGAAGTAACTAATGGTAAGAAATTGGTATTGCAGACGTGATCACCTTATTGTTTGATTAACGAAGAGATATATATATTCTCTTTATTCATGAATGAGTTTGGGTAGAAGGAAATCTAATAGGCTTGCTCGGCCGGGTTCACTCGGTTGAGTACCGGTCGCACTCCTCGGTTTTGGGGCGTGACAGTATGATGTGTCCCTATTATTGTCCTCCATGTACCCGGTGTTTCATATGTCTATGTCTAAGAAGGTAGTTGGAAATACTTTGTCAGTCGTTCCGGTGAAAGCTAGTGAAGTTGAAGTTAATGGCTAATTGGATTATGAGGGGTATCTATTTGCCATATTTGTTGGATAAGTCCAAGAGTTGAGATTGTATACGTTATGGCGAAGTCTGTAAGTCGAGGTGGCCACCTTGAGGGCCAAAAGTGTTAAGGAAATAAAATCTTCTCACTTGAGTGTATAGTAAAATGATTGTGGATCGAAAGGTACTTTCTTTGTGTTACGATTTAAATATGTGCAGTTCATGTCAAGATGCTACTTTTGATAATGTAATGCCGGTATTGTTGAAATTTATATTATTTGTATGTTATGATGCTTTATTGAGTTGTGGATGTGTTGTTAGAAGTTGTTTTGGTGTTACTCTGGCAGGTGGATAGGCCCAAACAAGGCAGACATGATAGACAAATTCTTTGAAGCTCTTATTGGTTTGGCCGGATATTATCATCATTTTGTATAGGGATTCTCATCCATTGCTGCAACTTTGACTAGATTGTCCTTGAAGGGTGCTCCTTTTATATGGTCCGACAAGTATGAGGTGAATTTTCAGAAGCTCAAGACTGCATTGACTACAGCCCCAGTGCTGGTGTTGCCTATAAGTTTTTGGTATTACACTTTGTATTGTGATACAATGCGTATTGGGCTTGGCGCGGTGTTGATGCAAGATGGTAGGGTTATTGCCTACGTGTCTCGATAGTTGAAGCTTCATGAGAAGAATTACCTTGTTCATTACTTAGAATTGGTATCTATTGTTCACGCATTGAAGATTTGGAGGCAATATCTATATGGTGTTCCATGTGAGGTCTACACCGACAATTGAAGTCTCCAGTATCTGTTCAAGCGGAAGAACCTTAATTTGGAGCAGCGAAGATGGTTAATGTTGCTAAAAGATTATGAGATCACCATTTTGTATCATCCCGAGAAGGCCAATGTGGTGGTCCATGCCTTGAGTACAAAGGCTTAGAGTATGGGCAATTTTGCATATTTATTGGCAGCAGAGAGACCACTAGCCATGGATGTTCAGGCTTTGCTAATGAGTTTGCGAGACTGGATTTTTCGGAGCCTAGCCGGGTTCTTGCTGTAAGGCCCGGTAAAAATTTTCCTTAAATTACTCGAGGTTTCGTGGTGCCGAGGTAGGTGTATGTGTTAATGATAGTTGGAGGAATATATATGGTAGAATTGGGCATTTCTATGACCTATTATGCGGTCACAGAATTACTATGCAGGCTGCAACATGGCCGTAGAGTGAGGCAGTCATTTGGGACATTTTTGGATGTCATTTCATGGCCTATTATGCGACCACAAAATGATTTCGCGGGTCGCACACTGATCGCAGAGCCAGCTTTGAAATGTTGCGGAGGGAGGTTCTACGATGCATTATGCCACCCCAGAACATGTGTGCGCATCGAATAACGGCCGTAGAGTAGGGCAGACCAGTCGAGTTCTTGACGGCCATTTCGCGGACCACAGAAGCATTATGCATTCGCATATGCGACCGCAGATCCCATTTCGGAGCTTCATTTTTGGGTTTTTATAACCCGACCCCATTTCGTTATTTAGACCCTATGGACCATTTCTGAAGGGAGAACTTGGTATTTGGAGAAAGAGAAAAGGCTCTAGAGAGGGAGAGAGTTCTTCAATCAATTATTCCCCAATTCTAACTCAAACTCATGGAAGAATTAATAAGGGAAGCACACTAGGTCTTCATCCTAGAGGTAAGATTCTACACCCTATCTCTTAATTTCGAAATGTAATTATAAATGGGCAAGTAGTAAGATAATTCATGGGTATAGGAGTGGCTTATTTTGCATGCATGATTGATCATGGGATGTAGGGAAATTGATGAGCTACAATAGTAAAGAATGGGTTGTGGGATGAAGGAATCCTCCATAAAAGGACCTTGAAACCTTAATGTACACATAGTGCTGGATAAAATGCTCAAATGAGCTAGACCCATAATCTTCTTCCTAATTTTGGTTCAATTTGGTACTTTTTAAAAATAGATTGAAGTTGCTAAGATTTTCGGAACATTTAGAGTTACGGAAGCTCAAGTAAGATATCTTGGCAAAACTCTTCTCTTAAAATGTAACCCCACAATATCCATGTAATTCTCGAGTTGCTTATTGTGAATCGATTACCCGGATAAGCTGGTGTCAAAAGATATCCGTGATGAATATGTAATTCAAATGCTCTTGTTATGTTGTACTACTATTTGAGAATGTGTTCAAAGTAGGGCTTGCATATCTAAATGGCTTGACCTAAAGTTTTGTTTCAAAGGAAAGCTAATGAAAGCTTGTGTAAGAAATCGTAATGTGCCTAAAACTCCTATTTGCTCAAATGTGTGCTTAAATGTCTTGAATAGAAATGCCTTGTTATTGAAAAGTCCATGATGATGGTTGAAAGTAAAACGTTCTGCATGAAATATGAGACATGACATACGAATCACGTAATGCAAAATGTGAAATATGAAACACGGAAAATGTACCAAGAGAAATAATACAATTGTGACCATTAGTGCCAATGCAATGAAGAGATGTGCACAAAATATGAAACGAGGTGATTGATACAAAAGGGTGATGTCTCACATAAGACGGCTTACCCGATCGGGTCGTGATCGGATGCTATGCTATACACATGGTGGTGACTGTGTTAGAATAGTAATTGAAATTTTGATTTGGTTGATGTATCATATGAGACGGCCTAGGCGATCGGGTCGTGATCGGACGCCATGCCGCTAACATGGTGGTGAATGTGTTAGAATGGTTATTGAAATTATGATTTGGTTGACGTCTCGCATGAGACGTCCTAGCCGATCGGGTCGTGATCGTATGCCATGCCGCACACATGGTGGTGACTGTGTTGGAAATCGTAATCAAAATTGTGAATAGTGGTATACCGATACCAAAGATTTCCCAACTTAAAATTTTGAAATTTATTTAAAATTTATCTTATATCTAATTTGATATTTGGTAATTGTTTGAGGCTTTAGCTGTTATTATGACTATCCTTACTTTCATTACTGCTTGTTTCTTTGAGAGAGTGTTTAGTCATATATACTAGTACTATTCAACAGTACTAACGTCCTTTTTGCCGGGGGCGCTGAATCTTTAATGGATGTAGGTGGTTCCACAGTAGGCGAAACTGATCAGTGATAGCACTACACTCTTTTCCCAGTTGATTTGGTGAGCCCCACTTAACTCGGGGTAATGTATCGTTTGTACATTTTATCACCATGTTTTGAGTTATAGCCAGAGCCTTGTGGCTTGCACTATCATTGTACTCTTTTGTATCTAATAGATGCTCCGTAGGTATAGCATGGGTGGTATGTTGGTATGGGAAAAGTCAAATTGGTAATGCTGTAATTGTATCTCATGTTCCACATCAAATTATGAAAGAGTATGTATTTTGAAACTTATAAATGATGTAACTACTAAAAACGAGCTTGAGTTGTTGTTTACTTGATCCTCCTCACCTCTTAATTAATGAATTGGATTTTACTGTTATTCTTGAATAAGTTCGGGTAGAAGGTAATGTACAGGCTTGCTCGGTCAGGTTATCTCGGTTTAGCGCTGGTCGCGCACCCTGATTTTGGGGCATGACACTTGCTTGCGTGGTTTTTCGATATTCTCTGTATGAGCACATTAGAGCGTGTCAGTATGACAACCCCTATTTGCTCTCCCTTAAGGACACAATGCATAACGGCGATGCCAAGGAGGTTACTATTAGAGATGATGGGGTGTTGTGGATGTAGGGCCGGATATGTGTGCCCAATGTGGATGGGTTTCATAGGTCTATCCTTGAGGTGGCTCACACTTTGCGGTATTCTATTCTTCCAGGTGTCACCAAGATGTATCAGGATTTGAGTCAACACTATTGGTGGAGTATGATGAAGAACGATATAGTAGGGTATGTGGTTCCGTGTTTGAGCTGTCTTCAGGTGAAGTACGAGCATCAGAGGTTGGGTGATTTTCTTTAGAGACTTGAGATTCCAGAGTGGAAGTGGGATCGTATTACCATGGATTTCGTTGTTGGGCTCCCATAGACTTTGAAGAAATTTGACGCAGTGTGGGTTATTGTGGATAGACTGACCATGTTTGCACACTTCATTCCGGTTGTGACTACATATTTTTAAGAGCAGCTAGGTCAGATATATATCCTTGAGATTGCTCGTCTCCATGGTGTGCCGGTGTACATTATCTCCGATCGAGGAATGCTCTTCACATTGTATTTTTGGAGAGCTGTGCAATGTGAGTTAGGCACACAAGTTTAGTTGAGTAGAACATTTCAAACTCCAAATAGACGGGCAGTCTGAGCGCACCATTCTGATCTTGGAGGATATGTTGTGTGCTTGTGTTATGGATTTAGAAGGACTTATTATCACAACCCAAATTGGAGGGTCGCGAAGGGCACCCTGTGCCTTACTCAACCGAGTACCCGCGTAACGTATCGTTCTTATCACACCATCATGGGTAAATAGGATAGAAGGGCCGTCATGAGATAACCGGAATAAAACATAAAGGAATAGTAGACATAGGACGATCCAGTACGATATAGAAACTCATACATGTGACATAAGGGCCTATAAGGCCGACATGATCATTTGTACACTGAAAACATAAGCTGACAAGGCCATACAAGTACCCATATACATGACATCTGTCTACAAGCCTCTAAGAGTACATAAATATCATAATGGTCGGGATAGGTCCCCGCCATACAAATCAATACATGCCCAGAGCATACTGACCAAATAGGCAACTCTGGGGCAAGTGGAGTGCACCAACATCTTCCACTGAGCAGAAAGCCTACTATGATGACTGTCAACCTGTGTATCGGGACTTACGGGCATGAAATGCAGCGTCTCCAGGCCAAAGGGACTTCAGTACTAATAAAGTATTGAGTATGTAATGCATGAAAAGAAGTATCAGGAATAGGTATATACGTACATAACATCATCAAGCCTCTTAGGGCATCCCATCGTATCATATCGGCCTCAGTTGCCGAAATCATAAACGTATGCCAGTTGATCAGCTGGCTAGTGCATATATAACACAGTAATCTTTCCCCATACCACATATACATATAATATATGTGTATATAACACCATCTAGTTATGGGTCAATGTACATGTATATATGAATGCAATGCATAATGAAGTAAGTCAATAAGATCTCTCGGAATGTCATAAGATAAATATGCCTTCGCTTAATATCTTGAAATAAAATTTATCAGCTTCTATATTTTCTGAGACCAATGAACATACGATATAATAATAGGACACAAGGGGAATCAAGAAAATAGGCATCCCTATTACCTCTAAGAATAGAGTCATTTGTGAAAGTTGCATGTTTGCTCGTTTCGTTTGTATCATATGGATCATGCCAAAAGAAAAGAAGAGCTAGCCTTAACATGTCTTAACACAGTATATCCAATGACCACGTTTAAATTGTCTCATCGCACTTTAATCTGCAACAACGATAATAATGCTATCGTTAAGCTACGAAAGATGCAACTATCGTACAACGAACGTCGAGCTTATTTATTATTAAAACGGGCAGTATCTCCCTTGTTTTTCGTTCTTTCCCCAAGTCCATAAAAAGAACAAGATGATATATGACATTCAACTATATACTTTCAGCACCACAACACACCGAACAGCCCAATAACACAATTCACCCTATACAACAACAAGTGCACAAATGTCACCTATAGAACTACTACTTGACACGACGTGCGGTAAGCTTGGATTGGAACTAAACCTCAACTCTGTTTACCATCTCCCCTATACTTCAAACATCTTAAAACAGTCCAGAATATAAAAAACATATATTGGTATGACATTCCAACCTTATATCCATCATAAAAGTAACATTTAATAACCCAAAAAGATATTACAACAATATGGACAACTTCTAGGCATTGTGTGGCTCCTATTTAAAACATCTTCAGCGTAATAAAAATATTTTCCAGCATTCCAATAATTCTAAAATTATAACCAAGCCATTCGTCGTGATTTCCAGCCATATGAAGTCATGTACGCAACTCCAAAATAGTCCAATAAAAGACAATAACTTCTTATACAACTTCAAGTTCTATCGTGTAATTCTTCATCCAAAAAACTTAACCAACACATATATAAGCTTAAGCTCAAGAAATAGAGTGTTATACATACCTTAAATAATAAAAAAAACTCAAACCAAATCTTTCCTTAGCTTATAAGTACCCGTAATGGCATCACAATACCATAGAGACTCTTTTCTTCACCTAGGCTAACTTTTGAGGATAGGTCTAGGTAAAACCACCTTGGATTAGACTTGGAACATCGGAGAGATGTTAGATAGGTGTTTAGAGAGTTTGGTAAATTTCCTTGGTAGCAAATAGCCAAAAAATGAGGCATCCAACCCCGTTAAAAGATTCTAGGGTCGTCCACCACCAAAGTGTGTCCCATTGGGAGCTGCTAGTGCAGTCTCGCAAAAATACGAATATCTCTATACTTTGATGTTGTATCGACAAACGGTGTAATGTGTTAGAAACTAGACACATAAATATTCAATGTTTTAGGTGGAGAATCCCGTAATACCTTGTATATTGGGAGAAGAGCTCCGCTACATTTGACCTAATTTTCAGTACATTTATGAATGTAACTTGTGATGACCTTCGCCAACTTTCGTTCCACAACTCGCTTAGCTTTAAAACATAACACAAGACTATAATATGACAAAATTAAATCATAACATAACCTCCTTATCATTTTAATAACCCTATTCTCACCCCAAAAGTACATGTTATAACATTCCCAACTTGTCGACTTTCGACGAAACTTATTGTCTTCTATTCGCTTACCTTCTAAGCCTCCCAACCCTCTCGGTACTTGTTATTCTTGATCTTAAATATTTGTTACCTCCAAGGTAACATGATGAACTAACTTTATGTACTTTCAAATATAATCTCATTTTTGAGCTTACATCAATTGACTTACATGTACTCTCACATATGAAAACATGGGGTGTAACATCATTCCCCCCATTGGAACATTCATCATCTAATGTTGACTTATGCCCTTATCATTCTCATAACCTATAGCTCTTACGAATACTTTAATACTGTCCTTCCCATATATGCAACTGTTCTGCGAATAAATCCGAAGGCCAGGGCATTCCCCCTTTTGACCTCTTTCTCACACCACAACTTGTGGTCGGAATTCATGCAATCTCGTAACTATTGTTACCTTCTATCATGCATCCTGTACGACTTTGTACTTGTATGTGCGACTTTGTGACCCTTCTCTTCTTTTCCTCCATCCTTTTGCCAATCTCTAGGTCACACTTTGTGAACATGTATAGAACTATGACAAGCTATCCTTCTAGGCATCTATAGGTGTACTGAAGTCCTTTTCTTGGTACTTTGTCGAACTTACGACTATTTCTATATCTTGTTTCATAGCCTCAGTTATCTATGCTTGTGGCTTTACTAAATCTAGGTAGGTTATACTATACCATAACACTTACTTCAGTTTATTATTACCGAGATCTACTGCCCAACTCCAGGTTACTCTCTCTCAGCTTATCCTATATTTATAAATCTAGGTCGTCTAATGCTTCCTCATCACTGTTCATCTTAAGAATGATGTCCTAATCTCATCTCATACTTTGTAACTTTTATCAATCCATTGTTGATTTAGCTTAATGTTGATCCATAATTAACCACTGATAACTCGAAACCTCTTACGTAATACATTGTCACTAGGGTACAAGTCGCACCGGGGAACATTTGAAGTGATTTGCCTGATCCACCTAGGGACGATACTATACTTCAATAACCTTAGTTCATATCCTGCTAATGTGATTCATCTTACAGGGGGGGTATTTTAATCTTTGCAATTCATGAAATCTACTTTCTTTAAATCATTACTCAATCAAAGGCATAAATGTCATCCTCTTATCAATCACAATTACACCCTTATTCTACTACCAGGTTAACATGTCATTGTTTTTAATTTCTCATAGTCTTAGACTCCTCTGAGTTCATTGAGGATATCTTGAGATTTTTATAACTTAAGGAAACCACCAGCTCTCTTGTTTTGATGGGCTTAATCCTGAGGCCTTACCTATTCTTGTCACCTTCTCACTCATCTTTTCTAATCCTTACTCCTATCAAGCTAAAACCTTGTTGCTCTACCATACTTTAGCTTGTGACCTACACATATATATTCATACTACTCGAAACCTTCCTTTCACTTGCTAGCACAATATACTTCCTTCCTTTCACTTAGCTTATCTTAGTGCCCGCGAATACTGGAATTCCCTGTAACTCATATGATTTCAAGGTTCACTTTTGACTTCCGTTCATTAGTCAGGATAGGTGCCACTTTCTTATGGAGTGCATCCAATGTTGTAGTGAGACTTTTGTTACAAGACCATTTATTCTTCAAGTTACTATACTTAGGTTGAAGCTTTCTTCCTTATTTCCTCAGCTAGTCTTTCCTTGTAGTACTTAGGGGAGACCCTCTGAGTCTTGTAAAGCTGTGAGCTTATTACATCATATACCGAAGGGGAGGTGCCTTGGTGTATGTTGTTTGCTGATGATATAGCTCTGATTGATGAGATGATAGGCTATGTTAATGAGATATTGGAGGTTTGGAGATAGACCCTCGAGTCTAAAGGTTGAAAGTTGAGTAGGACTAAGACCGAATATCTGGAGTGCAAGTTCAGCTACGTGACGTGAGAAGAAGACTTGGACGTGAGGTTTGACTCACAAGTCTTCTCAAAGAGAGGTAGTTTCAAATACCTTGGGTCAATTATCCAGGGGTTGGAGAGATAGATGAGGATGTCACGCATCGTATAGGGGTGGGGTGGATCAAATGAAGGTTATCGTATGTAGTACTAAGTGACAAGAATATGCCACTGAAACTTTAGGGCAAGTTATAAAGAGAGGTGGCTAGACTGGCCATATATTATGGGGTACAGTGTTGGCCAGTCAATAATTCCCACATCCAGAAGATGAAAGTGGCAGAGATGAGGTTGTACAGATGGATGTGTAGGCACACTAGGTTGGATAAAATTAGGAATGAAGATATTCAGGAGAAGTTGGGCATGTCTCCCATAGATGACAAGATGCGGGAAGCGAGGGTTAGATGGTTCGGGAACATGCGGATGAGAAGCCAAGATGATCTGGTTAGGAGGTTTGAGCGGTTGGATTTGGTGGTTATGAGAAGAGTAGAGGGAGGCCTAAGAATTATTGGGGTGAAGTGATCAGGTAGGACACGGCTCAACTTCAGATTTTCGAGGACAGGGCTCTTTATCGAAAGTTGTGGAGTTCGAGCATTAGGGTTGAAGGTTAGGAAGGAGTCGAGCATTGTTTTCCTTCGTTCCGATGAGGGGATTAGTCTCTTAGGGTATTGTCTTGGACTATTAGTTGTGTATGTTAACTCCGCACTATTTTTCAATGTTTTCACTGTACTGTGGCATTATTATTGGTTGTTGTTATTACTTTTACATCTATTTTCCTTTTCCTATGATTCTTATATTATGTTTCTGATTCTTTTTGCTGTCACAAACTCTGTTGTCTATTTTCGTCTACTTGAGTTGAGGGTCTCCTCGAAATAGCCTCTCTACCCCTTTGGGGTAGCGGTAAGGTCTAAGTACATTCTAACCTCCTAGACCCCATCTGTGGGATTTTACTGGGTTGTTGTTGACAAAAGTTCCCAAACATTCTCTTCGAATTCCATGGATTAGATGTTAAATCTCCTAAACAATCATGTTATGTAATAAAAAAGGATCAAAATCACTTACCCAATAGATTGTATGAAGATGACTCTGCAAAACAATCATGTTATGTAATAAATATGATGAATGAAGCTAAGTCCTGAAATACACTACATATAATCAGCTGCAGATGTTGCATTTGCGATAAGAGGTTCACAAATGCGACACAGGCATCGCAAATGCAAAGCCTACCCCAACCCTGAGCCTATCGCAAATGCGAACCTAGCAGGCTCCCAAGTGTGAGAAAGCAATCGCAAAGGCGGCCTACTCCAGTCCCAGCTCCCCATTAAAAATGAGATCAGGGAGTTTGCATATGCGAACCCAGAACCCATCGCAAATGCGATATTTGTTCCGAAATTGCATAAGTTGGTCCCCTAGCGCAACATCACAAAAGCGAGCAGGATCTCATAAATGCGTTAATTACAAATCCGACCATTTCCTCGCAAATGCGAGAACAGAACACCTGCAAAAATCCTAACCTCTCTCAAACTCTCCGGGGCGTGTCCAAAACTCACCCGAGCCCTCAGGGATCCACTCCAACCATTTGCACAAGTATATAATCATCATACGAACTCACTTGTGCGATCAAAATACCAAAATAACGTCAAAAACCATGAATCAGACAACAGAATACACGAAAACAAACTCAAAATGACACCAAACTTTGCAGGCATGTTCCAAATGAAACAACGGAGTCGTACAAAGTCACAAAACCAAAATCCGATCCGGATAGACATAAAGTCAAACCATGGAAACTTAGGAAAATTCTAAATCTTTAAATTGTCATTGTTCGCCAGAAGTACCAAATCATCCAAGAAACCACCGAATCCAATTTCGAGCATATGCCTAAGTCCAAAATTACCATATGGTCCTATTGGAATTATAAAAACTCCGTCCAGAGGTCAAATACCCAAAATTCAATCTTGGTCAACTATTCCCACTTAAAGCTTCCTAGTTGAGAATCATTCTTCCAAATCAATCACGAACTGCCGAGGAACCAAAATAAATTATATGCATAAGTCATAATACACCATACATTTCTACGCATGACCTCAAAACACCTAACTGAATACAAATTCTCATAACAACTTGTCGGGTCAATACATTCTCCCCTACTTAAACATGTGTTGATCTCACTTCATCCCAGTCTATAAAAGTCTGACAACACAATCTAACTGATGATCATTATTTTACATTAGCTCACAACCCTTAGAACCCAATCTCCAACTTCCCAAATTAATTATGAGACACGATTCTCGCATATATATGATGTATAAGTCAGTATTAAACTGCATCAAGCCGTAACCATATCCCAAGTGTATTCAGATGATATTCCACATAACTTAGATACACATAACCATAGCTTCCGACCACAATAGTCATTCAAATAGCAAATTCTGTACCGGTATCTAACATCCTATCAATAACAACCTTGTTCCAAATCTTCGAACACAACCAATGATGAAAGAACCACACAGAAACTCATAACCCCCCATCACATCAACCAGTTATGGATCTCTCTTGCACGACAAGAAGCAAAGCCAAAATCTAGGCTGACTAAAGACACTATTGTTCCAAACATAGCTTAATCAACTGATGGCACTCAATTCAGCTCATCCAATACAAGTTGCTCTACCAATATGCCACACAAATCCTACCTAGAGTCACATACCATGCAATAAGTGCACCAAACAAGCGACATATTCTGATGTACCCAATAATTTAAGAGAATCAAATGAGAGAACCATCCTGCAAGCTCACCAGATACAACCATGAAGCGCAATGCAATGAAGCCATCACACAGGGGAGAAAATCAACCCAAGAATTTAGCCCAAAGGATCATATCCCAACATAACTGAGATATGATGCGTGACCCAATCGAAACACTTGTACACATAGGATACGTCGAGTTGTGATGCTCACTATCAACAACTATATACACATCAAGAACAAACATACGAAGTGCATGACCAGAACCATGCAAAAATGGATAGCACAATATTCCACAAATAGAAACACCACAACGAAGGCGCAATCAACTATTCAACACACCGAGAATCATCTCGCTCGAATTTTTCCACAAGGCCCCCAACAGAATCGCATCAGGTAAAAGTAGTCAACAGATCACAACCCATCATAGCATATGAGAGTAACACATGGAACATATCAGCACACGAATAAGATCCACTCCAACTGATAACATATCCCTCCACAATAACTGTGTTGGGTAGATAAATCCACCATGATGTAGAATACACTTTCTCATTAGGCCCACCAATGGCCTCCAAATCAGTTCCGATCCTCCCAAAATAGGTAGATAACAATAGAGGTTTGCATAAAAATCGATCTATAACACATGCCTATGAGAATCCTCTTCGTCTTCAAATCCCTGGAATACCATAATCTCCCGATCCCAACTATATTATTCAAATTAATGACATATTCATCATACACAATCGTTCCACGAGAAATACTTCCATAATTCCTTATTGCCACAGAGATAAATCTGAACATCAGTATTCAATTAATCGAGCCATTAGCATAATACATGTCAGGCATCTGCAAGTCAAAGCACAATGCGCCTTTTGGAGTGCGAACCTTTCTTAGGTGGTACCAGATAATGCTAGAATTCTTCTAAACACCTGTAACCGTCCATGATATCTAGAACTCATGACCCTATACAAGAGAAAAATCATAACACGCAACATGTTCCTTGTGCCGCTTGCAGACATCCAGCCCAAGCCGTTCTCGACACTATCAAGAACTATTCGAAACTTGCCCACACATAACTAAGCAATCAGAACTGAATTTTCCAAACATAACCAATTCATGCAAGCAATCAAACCCAAGTGTATTGACACAAAACACCGGTAAAGCATCACCACACCAAAGGAACAAATTACTTTTATTATTATGCTGACCATACACTACCAAGCTGACCAATTTCTTCAAATCCTCCTCAACTTGCCTTCAAGTTAACACTTCTCCTTGTCGGTACACTATGATCCTAAACCAAAGACCACCGCAAAAGATCCTAGCATGAACCACGTCATCTAAAAGCCCATAAACCATTGTATTTGTAAGACCCCGTAAAACTTTACCTAAAACCTAGGGTTTCGTGGTGCCGAGGTAGGCGTGTGTGTTAATGATAGCTGGGGTACAAAATTTTTGGGTTGAATAGTACCCTAGGGAGTTGAAGGAAAATGCTTTGCACAAAAAGGCATTTCTGCGGGCCACTATGCGGCTGTAGAATCGCTCTGCGGGTCGCAAAATGGCCGCACAGTGAGGCAGTCAATTAGGCAACTTTTTGATGTCATTTTGCGGGCAATTATCCGACCACAAAATGATTTCGCTGGCAGTACATCGATCGCAGAACCAGCATGGAGATTTTTCGGAGGGAAGTTCTGCGGCGCATTATACGACCGCAGAACGGGTCTGCGGGTCGCAAAACAGGCACAAACCAGGCAGTGGTGCCCAAATCTGGAGGGCCATTTCGCGGACCATACAAGAATTATGCGGTCGCATATGCAACCACAGACCTGTGACCGGGCTCATATTTTTCTAATTTTTCAACCCGACCCCATTCTAATAAAACACCATTGGGGATAATTTTAAAGGGGAAAACATGTATTTCTATAGTGAGGGAGTGTCATAAAGTGATAAAAGGCGTTCTTAAGCTTCATCCACCAATTCTTAGTGAAATCTTGGAAGATTAATAAGGAAAGCACACTAGGTCTTCATCATAGAGGTAAGATTCTACACCCTAACCCTTAATTTCAAAATTTAACTAGAAACGGGCAATTAGTTATATAATTCACGGGTATGGGAGTTGTTTATTTTGCATGCATGTATTATTGAGGGATCTAGGGAGATTGTTGACCTAACAGTGGCAAAGCATGGGTTGTGGGTTGATGGAATCCTCCATAAAAGGACCTTGAAACCATAATATGCACCTAGTGTTTGATAAAATGCTAGAATGAGCTAGAACCACGATCATCTTCCTAATTTTGGTTCAATTTGTTACATTTCTAAAATAGATCGAAGTTGCTAAGAATTCCAAAAAATTTTAGAGTCTAAAGAATCTCAAATGAGTTATGTTGGCTAAACTCTTCTCTTTAAATTGAACCCCATAATATCCATGTAAGTCCCGAGTTGCTAATTGTGAATCGATTAACCCGGATAAGTTGGTGTAAAAAGTCATCCGTGATCAATATATAATTCAATGCTCTTGTTGTGTTGTACTACTATTTGAGAATGTGTTCAAAGTATGTGTTGCATATCTAAATTCCTTGACTTCAAGTTGTGTTAAAAGAGAAATCTAATGAAAATTGTGTAAGAAACCGTAATGCGCCTAAGACTCCTATTTGCTCATATATGTGCTTAAATGTCTTGAATAGAAATGACTTGTTGTTGGAAAGTCCATGATGATGGTTGAAAGTAAAAAGGTGTGCATGAAATACGAAACATGAAATACGAAATATGTAATGCGCAATGTGAAGTATGAAACACGGCCAACGTGCCAAGAGAAATAATACAATTGTGACCACTAGTGCCAATAAAATGAAGAGAAGTGCAAGAAATATGAAACGAGATGATTGATAGAAGAGGATGATGTCTCACATGAGACGGCCTAGCCGATTGGTCGTGATCCGATGCCATGCCGCACACATGATGGTGACTATATTGGAAATTGTAATCAAAACTGTAAACAGTGGTGTATCGGTACTAATTTGATATTTGGTAATTCCTTGAGGCTTTTAATTGATATCATGATTGTCCTAACTTGCATTAGTGTTCGTTCTTATGAGAGGGTGTTTAGTCATATATACTAGAACTATTCGACAGTACTAACATCCCTTTTTCTGGGGGCGCTGCATCTTTCATGGATGCAGGTGGTTCCACAAAAGGCTGCATTGATCAGTGATAGCGACACACTTTCTTCTCAGCTGACTTGGTGAGCCCCACTTCACTCGGGGTCATGTATCTTATGTTCATTATATCATTATGTTTTGAGGTATAGCTAGAGCCTTGTTGTCGGCACTATCATTGTACTCTTTTTATTTATTAGAGGCTCCTTAGACATAGTGCGGGTGTATGTGGGTGCTGGGAAACTCAAACAAATTATGTTGTGTTTTGATCACTTGTTAAACTTCAAACCATGAGAATATGTGCATTTTAAGACGTATTAAATGAAGTAACTAATGATAATAAATTTGATATTGTCTACATGATCTCCTTATCGGTTAATTAACAAAGATACGTGTTCTCTTTACATCATGGCGGAGTTTGGGTAGAAAGTATTCAACAGGCTTGCTTGACCGGGTTCACTCGGTTGAGCACCGGTCACGCTCCCGAGTTTGGGGCGTGACAAACTTGGTATCAGAGCCTAAGGTTTTAAAGTGTCCTAGGATATCTCGGAGCCATGTCTAGTAGAGTCCTTCTTATCAGTGTGTTGTCAAACACATCTATAATTAGAAGCTTACTTGGACATTTAGGAATAATACCCTTCTTTGATGTTCTTGATCGTGCGATAAAGCTGATTGTACGATTCTTCCTCCTTTAACTCGTGCACTGCTCTAACTTTCAGTAAATGGCACCTAAGAAGAAGGTAAGCACTGGTGTCATGCCCCAAACTTGGGGATGCGTGTCTAGCACCCAGTGTCGTGCTGGCCCGAGTGAACCACTTTGTAACTCATGATCGTTCGACTAAAACTAGAACACACATAGATCGAGTTAACCAAACTCATTCTTTTTGTAACTATCATGGGCCCACATGGCCACCACTCATAATGTACAACTGTAAGTGGGAAAACACTGTATCAGTGAACAACCTTTCTTAAAGCATGAATTCATATGGGCCGTCAAGGCCTCTAACATACTGTACAAAATGAACCTCTGACTACAAAGCCTCTAAGATTATTTGACATCAAATGGGACAGGGTATCGGACTACCCATAAGTCTGTAGAAAAACTCTTGCATGCTAACTTATAGACTCAGATGCACTCCGAATGAGGTGGAGTCTTACCGATCCTTCGGTGAATGTTGACCTCGTCTACTATGAGGGCTTCTCAAACTGATTATCTATACTGCAGGCATGAATGCAGTGTCCCCAACAAAAGGACATTAGTACAAATAATGTACTGAGTATGTAAGGCAGAACTGAAATATATCCATAATTCAACATAAATTAAAAACATATAGAGAATCAACCTGAATCTCTAAAGTGCCACCATATATGCATACTTATTATACGCATATATATAATGCTTCTATTTGAGGCTATTATCCATATTGCATGATGCATGACTGCCCAACTGATTAGTGGTAACAACCCGACTGGCCATAGCGCGGTGGTAAATGCATGACTGCCCGATCGACCGTAGTTCGGTGGTCAATGTATAACTGCCCAACCGGCCGTAGCTCGGTGGTAAATGTGTAACTACCCAACCGGCCGTAGCTCGGTGGTAAATGTGTCGCTGCCCAACCGGCAGTAGCTCGGTGGTAAATGTGTAACTACCCAACCGGCCGTAGCTCGGTGGTAAATATGTAACTTCCCAACCGGCCGTAGCTCGGTGGTAAATGCATGAAGATGCATGTATCACTATATTATAAACATTAACATCTTTATCAAATACCTCAATAGGGAACTAGATACATAGTTAGACATACTTGAATATAACTTTACCGGAATGAATAACATAGATATCCTTAACTTCTAAGAGTAGAACCACTTATGGAATAACATTAAATTTACGTATCGTTACTTGGATCATGCCAGAAGGAATGAAGGGATAGCCTTAACATACCTGAACCGATTTTCTTGACAATCCCTCTAACACACGTCAATTACGACAACATGTAATGGCATATCGATATAGAGAAATATCCGTATGATATTCTTGAGAAATATTGCACTGTACTCTCTTAGAATCGTAAATCCCACATTGCTATAGTATCATATTGTCTTCGTATGGAATATTTGGAGCAACTACGTCGCTATTGCAAACCATTAGCTTTGCTGAAGCTTTCCTTCTTCATTTAGTAGATGAAAGCAGATGATTTTGTGAATTTGAAGGGTTACCTTTAACCCTTTAGGTGTGTGCCCCACTAGGGTGACTAATGTCACATAATCTACATAATTATGCCACCTTTCAGTTATAATATAAGAGTCATAATGTTGGATTGGTGGGCTGTAACGTTAAGGTTGGGGGCTTATCCAAAAGATTTATCCACCAATTCCTTAATCAACTTGTTAATCTCCCATTAACCAATAATTACCAAATTATCCACATAATTAGAAATTATCTCAAATTACTTAAAATACTACTCACTTTTAACACACTTTGTACACCTTACTATCATGGTCATGTGGTATCTTGTATGACACTAGTCTATAAATACGGGGTATTGTAGCTTGGACCGTATTTTATCTTAAAACTGTCAAACTTCAAATAATTATCCGTATTTTATCTACAAGGTTTCCTACTTCTACAAAATATAAACTAACTACACCGAATCAAACAAAACCCTTGGAAAAGAATCGTGGCACAAAGAAAAACTAAGGGGGAATTGATACACTACCTAACAAAAGATTTCTTTTTGTATTTTTCCTTTGACTCTAATCCCTCAAGAAACATGTCGAATCATATCCATCGTCGGGAAAAATAAAAAATTTTAAAATTTTCATGTTTTTTTTCAATTTGTTTCTACTACTCAAACTAACAAAAGACAAAAAATCAAACTAACTAAAGCAACAACTAAGACTAATATACATACAACATACAAATATCCCCCACCCCACACTTTAAGTTGTGGCATGTACCCATGGCACACAATTAAAAAGCATAAGTTAGAGGAAACTTCCCTGAATATCTAGTCGGGGTCTGAATCAAAGTCAGGATCCATTCCACGCGCCCGAACTAGTGCACACATCTATGCAGACAACTTCTTTTCAGCATTCTTGGGGTACACCCCACACTTATCCTTTTCACTCAGTGCAACCTTTTCTTTCACACCCTTCACCTTCCACTCAACACTTGCAGCTGACTTCTCCTTTTCACCCGCTTTTCTATATCCATCTTGAACGTTACAGTCTCTCCCCCCACTCTAAGCATGAGCTTTTTCTCATGTATATCTAATATTGCTCTACATATTGCTAATAATGGTATTCCTAGGATGAGGGGTATCTCCTTATTCTCCTCCATCTTCACCACTATAAAGTCTACTGGAAATACAAACTTATCCACCCATACTAAGACATCTTCAACTATCCCCTCAGGTGTTATCTATTTTTTATCTGCCAGCTGCTGATTGATATTGGTGCATACCTTATCTCTCCAATCTCATTCTATAGTTTCCTGTAAATTGACAAAGGCATTAGATTCATTAAGGCACCAGAATCACATAAAGATTTATCAAAGTTAATAGTGCCTAAAGAGCAAGGTATGGTAAAACTCCCTGGATCTCCACACTTTTGTGGGAGTTTATTTTGAAAGATCGCACTGCAATGCTCTATGAGCTTGACTACCGATGTCTCTTCTATATTCCTCTTCTTTGTAAGGATCCCCTTCAAGAACTTTGCATAAGCGTTCATTTGTGAGAGAACTTCGGTGAATGGCAGGTTTACATTAACCTGTCTCAGCATATCTATAAATTCCTCAAACTGCTTGTCCATCTTTTTTATATAGAGCTTTTAGGGAGAAGGTAAAGCATGCATGTTNTATCTAGTCGGGGTCTGAATCAAAGTCAGGATCCATTCCACGCGCCCGAACTAGTGCACACATCTATGCAGACAACTTCTTTTCAGCATTCTTGGGGTACACCCCACACTTATCCTTTTCACTCAGTGCAACCTTTTCTTTCACACCCTTCACCTTCCACTCAACACTTGCAGCTGACTTCTCCTTTTCACCCGCTTTTCTATATCCATCTTGAACGTTACAGTCTCTCCCCCCACTCTAAGCATGAGCTTTTTCTCATGTATATCTAATATTGCTCTACATATTGCTAATAATGGTATTCCTAGGATGAGGGGTATCTCCTTATTCTCCTCCATCTTCACCACTATAAAGTCTACTGGAAATACAAACTTATCCACCCATACTAAGACATCTTCANTCCCTTCTTGAAGTTTCCTCCTTCTTCTTTTTCTCTACTCCCTTCTTACCTTTTTTCTTCTTACGATCTTCAATTTTCAGGTCCTCCCCACTTTCTTTTTCAGGTATTACCTATTTTGGACTGGAGTGGGATCTTTCAATACTTGTGTGCTTCTCAAGGTGAGAACATTTACCGTTTCTTTGGGATTTNTTCTTTCACACCCTTCACCTTCCACTCAACACTTGCAGCTGACTTCTCCTTTTCACCCGCTTTTCTATATCCATCTTGAACGTTACAGTCTCTCCCCCCACTCTAAGCATGAGCTTTTTCTCATGTATATCTAATATTGCTCTACATATTGCTAATAATGGTATTCCTAGGATGAGGGGTATCTCCTTATTCTCCTCCATCTTCACCACTATAAAGTCTACTGGAAATACAAACTTATCCACCCATACTAAGACATCTTCAACTATCCCCTCAGGTGTTATCTATTTTTTATCTGCCAGCTGCTGATTGATATTGGTGCATACCTTATCTCTCCAATCTCATTCTATAGTTTCCTGTAAATTGACAAAGGCATTAGATTCATTAAGGCACCAGAATCACATAAAGATTTATCAAAGTTAATAGTGCCTAAAGAGCAAGGTATGGTAAAACTCCCTGGATCTCCACACTTTTGTGGGAGTTTATTTTGAAAGATCGCACTGCAATGCTCTATGAGCTTGACTACCGATGTCTCTTCTATATTCCTCTTCTTTGTAAGGATCCCCTTCAAGAACTTTGCATAAGCGTTCATTTGTGAGAGAACTTCGGTGAATGGCAGGTTTACATTAACCTGTCTCAGCATATCTATAAATTCCTCAAACTGCTTGTCCATCTTTTTTATATAGAGCTTTTAGGGAGAAGGTAAAGCATGCATGTTCTTGGTCTCTTCATTAGAGTCATCCCTTCTTGAAGTTTCCTCCTTCTTCTTTTTCTCTACTCCCTTCTTACCTTTTTTCTTCTTACGATCTTCAATTTTCAGGTCCTCCCCACTTTCTTTTTCAGGTATTACCTATTTTGGACTGGAGTGGGATCTTTCAATACTTGTGTGCTTCTCAAGGTGAGAACATTTACCGTTTCTTTGGGATTTTTTTCAGTATCAGCTGGAAGAGTACCTGGGATTCTTTTACACAATATATTTATAATTTGTCGCACTTGTCTCTACGCAAATCTATTCCAAGTTCTTTAATAGTTTCACCATGAGCATCTAATCTCTCATCTATCTTGATAATGAAAGACTTCATCAAATCTTCTAACCCAGTCTAAAATGGCTGTTGAGACTGAGATTACAGCCTCTCCTAAAATCTGGAGTTATTTTGTTTCCATGCATTCCCTGTACCCGAGGTGAACTCCATGAAAAAACGGGATGCTTCTGACACATTGCATTGAAATTATAATTACCCGCATCATTCACTTCCTCCATGGTAGCTTGACACTTATGAGTAGGGTGTCCGCTTCGACATATACCACAAGCTGCATGAGGCTCGTTATGTATCGAGGCTAAGGTCAGATTCCTTATTGTTTGGCCATGGCATCAAGCTGTACCTGCACAGATGTATTAGTATCAACCCGGTGAACACCAATTGATCATCTTATTTTAGCAATCTTCGAGTGACACTGATTTGCATCTTCGGATAACTCATCTAGAATTGTGACTATCTCTTCTGGAGTCTTTTTCATCAACAGACCTCTAGCAGCATTTCTCAATGTTCTATGTGAGGTTGGTGTCAATCCATCCCAAAAGTCCTGGAGTTGGATCCAGAGTTCAACTCTGCTATGTTGACACTTTCACACAATCTCCTTAAACCTCTCCCCAGCTTCAAACACAGTTTCAGCCTCGTTCTGGCAGAATTTATGGATTTCTCTCCTAAACTTGCCCGTCTTAGCTGAGGAGAAATATTTAGCAATACAATTTCTGGTCATCTCCTCCCATGTTCTAATTGATCCCTGGGGCAAGCTTCGAAGCTAATGCTTTGAATCATCTTTGAGAGTGAAAGGGGAATGCCCTTAGGTAAACTGCATCTTGTGACACACCATTATATTAAAAGGTGTTCATGATCTCCTCGAAGTCTATTAGATGATTGTTTGGATCTTCGTGCTACTTTCCTCTGAAGACACAACAATTTTGAAGGGTTTGAAATAACCCTTGCTTCAACTCAAAATTATTAGCTGCAACTGGGGGTGGTCTCATACTTGATAACCCTTGGACGAGAGCTATGTTTTCGATTTGATCTGCACCCAAGGGTTGATTCTGTGCCATTCTCCGAGTCCTCACTTCTTCATATGTAATTTCTGTATCTCTAATAGCTTCTTCTTTAGCATCCCTTGCAGCCTTTTCTCTTTGTTGGGTTGCCTCCATCGCAGCCAAATCTACATTATCATCATCTCCGTGCATGTTTTCTTTGGTTGAGGATTTCCCAACCTTCTCTATATACTCAGGGAGATTTGTTTCCTTCCTCAACTGTCGCAGTTGTCTCTCTATTTATGGCTTGTATGGTTTCACTTCTTTCCCAGACGATCTAGTCATGCTAAAATCTAACCTTTAGCCAACGCATAGTCGAAGAACACCAACTGTAAAAAGAGAAAAATAAAATAAAAAGAAAAATTCCTGAATTAGCACTACAAACTATTTCTAACACTATTGATTGCCAATCCCCGACAACGACGTCAAAATTTGACAAGCGAAAAACACACACTTAAATATGCTCGATAAACGAATATAGTAAAATATAATATCGTATCCATAAGGATTGGAGTTAAATAGTATTTTTGTAATTTATAGCTAGATTGCTATCCAAGATGATTATCAATTGAGATTTCTATCATTAAAACTAAAGTTAACTAAGAATCTAAAATTTTGGCTAATGACAATCGATCCAAGTAGTGAGCAAAGAACATTATCAATTGGGAGAAGATAGGGTTGATATGATAGGTGCAAGATAAATATTGAGATTTAACTCTAGATAATTCACTTCTAATTTTCAAGTGAGTCTCTCTAATTCACTAGTTTATTAATTCAATTGTTTAGTAGAAACTCCTCTCTAGATTAAGTCTCAATCTCACAAGATAAACTATTTTAAGATCAGTGAAGATATGCACGAGATAGTAGTGGGTTGGTCTTTAGGAGAACCTTTCTCGATTATCCTCCTAACTAGGTTTAATCAACAATTCAATTACTCTCTTTCGGTTACTAAGAAGAATTAATTAATTCAACCAACAAGATATAATGCAAGAATATCACAAGTTATTCCTCTCTCGATTAAATGAACAAGTGAATATAGATGCAACGATTAAAACATCCAAAACGATGCTATACATAAAAACTAGAGTTAATTTCCACAAACAAGTATCAGTACACCAAATCCATCAATCCCTAAAGAGAACTACTCCATAAATATGGAGCAATTCATCACAACAATGTTTAAATAAAAGGAAAACATAAAACGATCCAAACTTTTGTCTTGAATGAGGATTGAATGATGAAATCCTTGGGCTTTTGCTTCTCTGCCTCCTCTATGTCTTCCTTGTGTCTAAGATGTGTCAAAAGTCCTAAAAATAACGTTTTAACATGTATTTATTCTTAGAGGGTCGTGCCGAGACAAAAACACCTTTTCCTACACGAAATAGGATTCCAGCTCTGTAAACATTGCACAGGCGCGACGCGCCAGGCGAGGCTGTAGTGGGATTGGTCAGAGAGCGTGCAAAATTAACTGGGGCAGAATTTGGGCAGCCGCGGCGCTCCACCCACCGCGGTTGTTTGTTTTTGTCAGAGTGAATCTTGTTACTTGCGTTTTGAAATTCGTACGTTGTTCTCGACCCCCGAACGCGATCCCGACTTAATCCCCTGGGCTTTTACTCAGGCTTCAAAGCTCCAAATAGCTCGATTTCATTAAACAATATCTATATAGCTTGGAATCACTCCTATTAGGCATAAAACACGCAATTAGTGCAAAACACTAGTGATTAAAGCTCAAACTCAATTGAAGTGCAGTACATTACAGTGTGATAAGCCACTAAAATATGGGATTATAGCCTACCATCAGGCTGCACAGACAACTCACGTGCCAACATGATAACCCTCACACAAAAGGCAAGTACACATGAGTACATGTAAATTCTCAATAACATCAGGATTCACCTTCTTAAACCGATATGGGTGATTTATTTACGTGTATGGTTGTACAAGTGTTCTACCATGAATCAATTAATTCCAAAAAGACGTGTAAGGGTCAATTTAGTAAAAGGGGGAATTAACATGCTAATAAAACTTCACATCTAATGAACATAAGAACCTAAAAGCACTAAACATCAAATATTCCACAAATAAGCCCGAGTACGTACTCGTCACCTCGCGTACACGGCCTTCAAATGACACAATTAGCACACATGACTCAAATCCTAAAAGGTAGTTTCCCCCACACAATGTTAGGCAAGATACTTACCTCAAAGAAGCTAGACCGTTACTCTAAGGTGTCCTTATCGAGTGGAACAACCTTTGGACGGATCAAATCTAGCCATAAAAACTTCAAATCATAAACAAAACTCATAGGAAACGATTCCGGATAATAAAGCTTCAATCTATAAAAAATATAAAAAGTCAACCCAAAAATCAACCCTGGGCCCATACCTCCGAACACGCATTCCATTACGAGTCCAACCATGCTAATTTCATCAAATTCCGACTCTAGATCGATGTTCAAAACCCAATTATTCTCTTCATAAAAGGTTTTTGATAACAACTCCCAATTCTCCAATCAAAACAAGATTAATTCAAAAATGAACTTCTGTAATCATATTAAAATACAAATATTATAGTTTGATACTGATCCCAATGAAAAGATGACAACAACGCCACAAAGATCACCTCAATCGGAGCTCTAGAACTCAAGATATGCTCAAAACACTAAATAAACGCACTCAGATTTGTTTAATACACAGGGAATTTCGCTTTCGCGACCAAAACTCCTCACCTGCAGTCTGCCAGCTGTAATTGCTCCCTTTGCGGACAATATTTTGCACCTGCAGGGTCTCATATGTGGACCCAACTTCGCATGTGCGAAGCACCAGCACCAGCTCTATTCTCCGACACTGAAGTGAGCATAACTCGCTCGTACGATGTCCAAATTCAATAATATTTTTGCTATGGCTCCGTAATTACGATACAGATCTAATGCTTTAATCAAAACAGCAATTGGAGGTCATTTTCTTAATGTGGTAGCATTTCTTCTTGAAGAAACGATGTCGAAACATAAACAATGAGCGCAACACAACCCAAACCTATCTGAAACTCACTCGTGCCCCTCAGGACCCCGTCCGAACATACCAATAAGTCCCAACACATAATGCGAACCTACTCGAGGCCTCAAATTATATCAAACAATATCAAAAATGTGAATCGTACCTCAAATCGAACTTAATAAATTTATGAACTTTAAACTTCTACAACTCGTAACGAAACATATCAAATCAACCCGGAATGACGTCAAATTTTGCATCCAAGTCTCAAATGACGAAACGGAGCTAATCAAACTCTATTAATCACAATCTGAGCACCATATCAACAAAGTCAACTTTCAGTCAAACCTCTTAACCTTCCAAAACTTCAACTTTCCAATTTTCTCCAAAATGCTTGAAATTATCCTACGGCCCTCCATATCCAAATCTGGACGCACGCCAAAGTCCAAAATCACCATACGAAGCTATGGGAATCATCAAAATGCCATTTCAGAGTTGTCTATACAAAAGTCAAATGCCGGTAAACTCTTACCATTTAAGCTTCTAAAACAAGAATCCATCTTCCAAATTGATCCCGAATCATCCGAAATCCGAACTCCACCATACACGCTAGCCATAATACATAATACGAAGCTTCTCGAACCTTAAGTCAGCGAACGGGATACTAGTTCTCAAAACGACCGGTCGGGTCGTTACCTTCTTCCCCCTTTTAAACAAATGTTCATCCTCGACCATGCCAATAATCATTCCGAAGTCATCAATCACTGAGTAAACAAACCATACATACACCCACGGGTGACCCCACATCACCCCAAATCCACGTAAGCCTCACCACCTCAACCGAAGGATTTTCCTTCCACCAATACCAATAGGCCTTAAAACCAAATATCACACCATCCGGTTGTCAAAATCAACAATTATCAACTCTCCCAAACTTAAGTTTTTGCTTGTCCTCTATCAAATAGATTAGTTCCCACCTCCTCAGAGTGAAAGGTCATTTCAGCGAGTCAATGGTAAGTCATCCATACTAAGTTGGGGCCAGCAATTACACACAATACTCGTGCATTGTCAACAAGTTGACCATTCACATATCATGCACCTATAGTTCTAATGTGATATTTGAGCTTAAAGAATTGACTTTACTCATCGAGGACTCTTGTTATATCATGTAGATCATGGTGGAATCCAAACTTTTTTTCCTCTACCTTCCATTTGCCAATTTCACTATAAAGGTTAGCACTCAATCTTTAGATCAATGGAAGGTTTACTCTTCGCTCACAACAGAATATCACAAGTTCGGCTTCAAGTACCATAGGCTTGACCCTGGTGTACATCACCACTAATGTAAGCTTACTCGGTTCAAAATCAAGTAGGATTTATTTCGGGTTGTAATGAAGGATTTTGGATTTGGGTAGGATACAATATGGTTAAATGGTTACACCTTTCCTTAGCACTCCATATTTTCATTTCTTGGCTCTCAATTACCAATTTTTATAGGCATTCTCTTTTTCCTGGGAGCTAGAGAGACTTGACATCACTCTTTCTTGTGCATTTCATTATTTTTCTCCCTCGATGCTCATATTAGGGATCATTACCTCTTTTTGAATCATCAAACTTTCCTTTATTATCTTTCTTGCATTTTCTTTTTTTGTTTTTTTTGTTCTTTCTCTTTTCTTGCCTCCTCTTTTCATAGAAATCATTTGTTTTGTCTTTTTGGTGCCTTGTTATCTTTTTCAAATTCCTCAACTCTCCCTCATTATGACTTAGGCCACTTATTTCACAAGAGTGTTAAGGAAGGTCCGGGTGCCAAGAAAGGATCACGACAAAACGGGTAAAGGCTTATATCGTGGTTATCAAATGAGAAAGGCTAGAAGCTCAAAGGGGGTTCACTAGGGATAACAACATTGGTTGGAAATAGAAAGCTCAAACGGACCAAGGAAAGCCTACAATCATTTCCCAAACCAAGAAAACTCGGGATTTCGCCTTGAAGCACATTCAGGAAAAGTTCCAGATCATTCGCACGGGTACTGGGACTAGCAACGAAAGATCACCTCACCCCTCACTTAACTAAACCTTAAAAGAGGATAGAGTCGAGAGACTACAACAACCACAATCAAGTTAAAGATCATTATGGTCCAATAAACTAATCAATGATTACCAAAGTCAACTCAGGAGTCTCAAAGACACTAACTCGAGTTATTTTGTTTCAAAAACCTAGTTTCAAACCATAAGCACGTAGTTAAGTGTGTTGGTACCGAACGAAGCACGAATGACTCTTTTTAAGAGAATGACTTGATTAGGCCTTTTATTATTACTATTATTATTACCTAAGCATATATAAACTGACTCACTCCCTTAAGAAGGTTGTCACGCCATCCATCCTCGGGATGAGTCACCCGGCTCACACAAAAACGACCTTTGGAAAGAATCGTGGCATTAAGAAAATCAAAGCCTTATTATTTACGAAAACATAAGAAGATGCTACTAACAAAACAAGAACTAAAGTGGAAAATTAAAGAAGCTAATGAACAATAACTACTAAAGATAGATAAACTACAAATAAGAAAAGAAACAGAATCATCAAATTATTACAGTCCAAATGTATCCAAAATGTGTCATATGTCAAATCAAA
>AWOL01S0001856.1:6335-29274 GCA_000715115.1 Nicotiana otophora | reverse complement strand
CATCTGAATTGGCATTCTTTTGGTGGGTTGCTCAGTTGTTGATACATTGGGGGCCTTTGTAAACTCGACCCCCCCCTCCCGCAGCCTTGATTGTTACCCCAACCTCGTTGGTTGTTGCCTCCCCAATTTACTTGGTTGTTTTCACTAAAGTTTCCTTTATTGTTGTTGTTGTGCCAATTACCTTGATTGTTAAAACTCCAATTTCCATGATTGTTTTGTTGTTGGTTTTGACCTTTGAAGTTGTTTCACTGCCCTTGAAATTGTTAACATATTGCACTTCCTCCTCTTGCTCATTATAAGAATCATTTTGAACTAAACCTCCATCACATTGCATATAGTTTTACACTCGGGTTTTCATTTGTGGACCATTAGTCCTCTTCTTGTTCACCATAACATTCACTCTCTCCATAGCATGAACTTTCTGAGGGTCTTGCACTTGATATATTTAAGCCTTTGCTAGTTGAGTCATGGTAGTGGTCAATTCGGCAATGGCTTGCCCATGGTCTTGCAATTATCTATGGAGGTGGATCATATTCAGATCACCTTGTAGGACATTGGCACGGGATAGCCAACCCGATGACGTCTTCACCATATCATCTAGAATGTCACATGCCTCCGCATATGGCCGAGTCATAATGTTCCCAACTGGTAGTTGATTCACTACACAGTTTTTGGTTGTGTTAATCCCACGATAGAAGGTTTGTTGAAACATGTTTTTCGTCATATCGTTGCTGTTACATTCCTTAACTATTGTTCCAAAGGGCTTCCATATTTTGTGCAGTGGTTCATTCGGCTCTTATTTGAATTCCAATATCTCATCTAGAAGTGTAGCCATGTGCCCGGGATAGAAAAACTTAGCAATGAACTTGGCCGCCAACTCATCCCAAGTGTGAATTGAATGGTTCAGCAAACGTTCCAAACAATCTAAAGATTTCCCCCGTAGATAGAAAGGAAAAAGCTTTAGCCTCAATGTATCCTCGAAAATATTAGATGTCTTGCTCCCACAACATGTATCCAGAAAGCCTTTCAAAAGTTTGTAAGCATTTTGAGTTGGAGCACCAGTAAGGAAACCCTGTTACTCAAGCAAAGTGAGCATCACATTGATGATTTGAAAGTTGCCCGGCCTAATACGGGCAGGGACTATTGAACTAGCATAACCTTCGTTTGGGCAATATATGTTGTGGAGATGCTTGTGGTGGATATGGTGGAGGCGAGGGTGGAACGGGCATGTTGTCTTGTGGTCCCCAGCCTCTTTGTTGTGGCACTTGACGTACCTCATCGAGTTGTTCCTACTCACCTCCTAGTCCCCCAAAGGCATATTTCCGAGCTCATTGTTTTCCATGATTGTACGTAAGATTTCTTAAACATGTTCGTAACACGGAAGGGAAAGAAGATATGCCAACAACACACTCAAATATATAGCTAACATCATTTAAGATCCATGGCAACGGTGCCAAAAATGGATCCACTCCCAATCCACACTCAACAATGAGTGGAAGAGATCATTGGAAGAATAGTACCCAACTATGAGTCGGGGTCGATTTTCTCAGGGAGGTAAACATGGGTGTTGGAGTATACTTGATGGTGAAGACAAAACAACTTACATATACTTTTAATCAAGCTGGTTTTGCTAATTTGCTTTATAAACTACACTATCAATGATCAACTAGAGAAACAAAATTAGACATTGACTAATTGTTTTTGGTTGTTTTCAAATATGCAAAAAGGCCTAGGGATGTAACTTTTGCCTAGGTGTTCGACTAATGGGTTTATTATGTTAGCACTTGTTTTAGTAATTAGGGTGTATTATAGCTCTCAACGCTAAGTTACCCACTCAATACTTCTCACCCATAGATTGATTTTGCTCAGTTTGGCTTTCTCAAGCCCAAATGAGTATCAAGCAAAATAGTTGATATGAGCTCAAGTCGGTTTTCCTTATCTCTAATTCAAACCCTTTATTTAGGCTATTCAAATACTTAACTAGCCCAATTTCTTATTAGACAAGTTCTCCTGGACTAGGTCCCTCTTTCTCAAGTGAAGACCAAGTCAAAAAGGCATGAAAACCTATTTGCAACTATTAATACTAAAATTAAAGTATGAACAAGGCTAAATAAAAAATACCCAATCATAAACAAGCATTAAATTAGATAACTATAAGGTTTACACACTAGTGTTCGGTCACAAACCTAGTAAGTATCTAGATTTTCATAGTAGAAAATGAAGATAACAAAGAAGAAACACTAATTAAAGCCATAATATAAAATTAAAATGATAAATTATGATTTGTTTGTCCCAAAATGATCAAGAATTACCCAAAATGGTAAACTACAATGGCTACAACTAAGAAAACTTCAAAACTTGACCTAAAAAGTGATTTCCGTCTATTTGTAGTGGCCCAAAATTTACTGATGAAAATGCCCTTCGGGAGGTTCTGCGGCCGTACATTGCTTGAGTTTGTAGATTGAGAGATTCTGCTGCCGCACAATTTGATTTGCGGCTGTACGTCAGCTTCTACGGCCTCACAAATCATGTGCGGTCTGCACTTCTGGCAAGGTTTCAGTCTTGGTCATTTTGCACACTCTTTGAACTTTTTGATTCTTGTCAGCGCGACCATGTTCTCCTGCCGCACAAATTGTGTGTAGCCCGTACTTCTCTTCAATCACTTATGTGCTTCTATGGTCGTAGAGAGAATTTTGCGGGCAGCACTTTCTTCTACAGTCGTAGAAATACTTTTGCGGACTGTACTTCTGGTATGATGCGCTCCTTCTTGCCTTGTTAGCCCGAACACTCCTTTTTGAGTTGAATTTCTTTATTAGAGTCAAAATCTCCAATATTTCCTGTAATTTCAACATTTTCACTAGTTTTGGGAATATAAATCAATATTTTCGGACAAAAAGTAAAGCATGGAGGTATTAAAGTGGTCAAAATCCACACTTATCAATATACCACAAGCAGGAAGACCATAACCAAGGTGCTATCAACCATTTAACACCAAGGGCCATCTCGCTCGAATTCCGCCACAAGGCCCAAATAGAACCACATCATGTATGTAAATAGACAACAGTCTCACAAATCATTGTAGCATAGGAGAGTAATACATGGAAAATATAAGAAAAAGAATAAGATCAACTCTAACATATGACACTCCCTCAATAGTAAATGTACTGAGTAAACAGAGCCAACCCAATGTAGAACACACATTCTCATTAGACCTACCAATGGCCTCAAAATCAATTCCGATACGCACAAAATAGGTTGAGAACCTCCGAAAAGTCCACATTAACCTATCCATAACACATTCACTCAGATGTCAACCTCTCAACATACCGTCACCATCTACAACCAACGAACAATCTACCTTTGATAACCCTCATAGTCTTTAAATCCCTAGAATACATGAATATCCACGTCCGATCCCAACTCCACCACTCAAATGAACGATACATCCTTTATACATAATCACCTCACAAGAAATATTTCCATAATTCTTCCGTGCCACATAGCAAAATATGAACATCAGTAGTCAACCAACAACCAGGCGATTACCGTAATACCAGTAAAACATCTGCAAGTCAAACACAATGCGCCTTCTAAAATATGCACCATTATTAGGTGATACATACAGTGCCAGCATCGTTCTAAATGTCTGAAACCGTCAATGTTGTCTAGAACTTCCGACCTTCAATTAAGAGCTAAACCGCAACCTCGTACATGTAAAACTTAATCCCACACGTCGCACCGCATCTATCATGCCATCATAAGAAAAATATGAGAACCCCATTATCATCCCGGAATTACATGCCGGACACATATTCTATTAGTCAGAAACATTCCACTTGAACCCTATCCAAGAAACAATCACAACACCCAACATATTCCTCATTGCTATCGAACATATCCGCTCCAAGCCGTGGTTTAAATCATTGGGAGCTCTTCGAAACACATTAGCACAAAACAAGTCCATCAGAACCGATGAAATCTATTACCATGCCAACCCGAATCACTACCAAGCTGACCCCATTCTTTTCATTATCCTCGACTTGCCTTCAAGTTAACACTTCTTGTTAACAGTACACTACGATCCTTAACCAAAGCTCATCACAAGATATCCTAGCATGAATCCACGTTATCCTAAAGCCTATAAGACAATGTATTCCCTCTTAAGAATCCAATAATACCACAACCAAAATTCCAACACCAAAGAGGCCTTTTGTGAATCTGAAGTTGTTTCTTTAAGCTCTGAAGTGCTGAAATGTAGAATCATTAATGATACATAAATCTTAAACTGATTATAACCTTTTTGAAAGTCATCCACTCTACTGTAATCTCAAATGCACTGCCAATACGAGCTGAACGACTTGTGCTCAATCCGCACCCAAATACCTCTTGAAGAAACCCCATTTTACAAAATTGTGTGAATCCCTTCTCTGTGCATACTACATCCACCACAAAAAACAAGCCCGAATCATTCCAAGAATTCCAATATGCCCACAAAGTATAGCACATCATGCATCCAGCAATTGTCTTATTCGAGTCATCCTCGAAATCAACCTCTTCAAGTGATAATTGATCCATAAGTATGCCTCAGACCAAAACTAACATAACATATGACCATGCAATCTGATCATCGATAACAGATTCCCCCACTTGGCTCGAAGCCACAAAACTTAACAATCGATAACCTACAATGCCCTTACTCCATAACTGCCGTAATATCTCACTCAAATTAAACTAAGTCCTTCATACGCTCATGTAGCTCTAACAATAAAAAAAGCTCAAATCATCTGTTAAGCGCATATCCATGCTCGCGATAGCCGTGCGAACTTCCCCAAGAGATACAAACTCAAATTACAGCACATAATCTACTGACAGGAAGGAACATCTCCTCATAACATCATAAGGGTCACACAACTTAAAACATCCCGCAGATGATAATCTACATGCTTTGCCTCAAATTGACATCTCTCTATGCCCTTTCATGGCCACAACCACTATACAATCACTAAATCCTCCCGAATCTGAACTCATCAACAAGAGATAACAATCCACTTTATTCCACAAATGAACAACATGTAAGACCCCTCAACATGCCCATATGTCTAGATTGTACCACACTTCAAGATAGAAATCAAGCATCCATAGTCTTTTCGCATACCAAGCAACATTGTTCTTATCACATCCCAACTATCTAAGCACACCCCACAATCACATAATACTCATCATATTGCTACTCAACCACTCTCTGAGCCATCAATCCCACTCCTAGGGAGACTACCAGACATATAAGTCCAAAAGCATATACTCACATAATATGAAACTACCAACTGGCCCAATCAATTCAATACAAAGAACACATCTCGCACCTCATTCATGAAATCACAAGTCATCGATGCACATATGATTAGATGGAAGGAATTCAAAGAGATACACTTCAAACTGAATAAATGACGCACGATAAGGAAAGAAAGATATGAAGTTTCCTAGATGCCCTGTACTCTCTCGAAGATAGGTATGGACATCATCATACCGATTCGCAAGACTCTACTAGACACTTGCTCATGACTCGTAGAACCTATAAACCTAGAGCTCTAATACCAACATATCACGACCCGAACCCACCGAGTCGTGATGGTACCTAACCCAACCCACTAGGTAAGCCAAACAACAGTCAACACAGTTTTAATGCAAATAATAAGAAATCAATAATCCAAGGAGTGGTAGTACAAGTCGTGAGCATCTAAGACTTATATTAATAAAGCTGGTATGAAAATAAATATAACATATGTTTGAAATATACATGAATAGATTACAAATCGAAAACTACCAAGGACAAGTGGTAGCTATATCCAGAAAAGCATATACACCTTTATGCCAGATCCCGTCATCCACAACATCTCAGCTCCAAGATCTACACGTAAGGTGTAGAAGTGTAATATAAGTACTACCAACCCCATGTACTCAACAAGTATCATAACTAACCTCGATAAGGTAACATAAGTAAGATTTATAAATGATACCCGCTAATCAGATGTGTAGTTCATAACTGCAACAAGTGCATAACAGTAATATGATAAAATCTTGAAATCATAGATTAAACCACCTTGTGCACTTAATTTTCTTAACGTACTATGCTCAATCAGTAATAAAACATATATAATGATGATATGCAAATAAATCAGGTAACCAGCCAAGGAAATTATAACTAAATAAGAAATGCAATAACATAACATAAATCTGTTGAAGCGCCCAATCCGATATAAATAGTAATCACAACACGGCTCTAAGGCCCACATCAGAATCTGAATAATCAAACCAAACCACTGATCAGCCTTCCCAAGGCACAAATCAACTAGAAACCTGTCGGTTTCTCACAATCCATGTCTACATCATCAATAAGGAACATGAGAGAGTAACCCTAGGGAGAAGGATCCATATCCATACGTTGCATAGACAACTCACGTTCTAATAATATCAACCGCACAGACAATTCAGATGACAATAACAACAATATTTGAATCCATATGGACTGCTCACATGCTACCAATATCAACCGAACAGACAACTCATGTATTGCACGGAAAACTCACGTGCCAATATCACAATCTGTCCGATGTGGTCACAAGATCAATATCACAATCCTCCTAATGTGGTCACCTTCTCAATATAACAATCCATCCGACGTGGTCACATGCTTAATATCACAATTTGCCCGGCATAGTCATGGGTTATAAGTCAAATCATATCACACGAAAAGCGGATATAGAAGAATACATGTACATGATCAATGGGCATCAAATTTCATACTCCGGGAATATTATAAGTGACATGGTATGGTGTATGAATGTGCAAAGTGTACTATCATATCTCAAATCAAACAATTACATCACGAAAGTAGCAATTATCAGGTTCAATCAGGAGATTAACCTCTATGTAACCTCAAACATGGCTCAAATAGTTCATAATGGGGTACAAGTATAAGAAACATCACAACATAATGGTTAGCAATAAATTCAAGATATATCATAGCCTGAGCACTACCCCGAGCATGAATAAATACCCCAGTGCATGCACATGGGCTAAAACCTCGCGCCACCCATAGCACATAGATTTCCATCAATTACGTTAGCTTTGTTGTGTCATTTTGGGCTTAAGGGCGTGATTGGATTATGTTTTGGAGGTCCGTAGCTCATTTAGGCTTGAAATGGCGAAAGTCGAATTTTTGGAGTTTTGGGCCTGTATTGGAATTTTGGTATCAGGGTCGGATTCCAATTCTACAAGTTGGAGTAGGTTATTGCCATCAAATTCTAAAAATTCTCTATTCTATTCTTTCTCACAGATGTAGAGGACCCGTACCGGAGGATCTGACAACCAAGCACCTGCACCCCCTACTAGAGCCGCCTGAGGCCGGGGCCTGGGTAGAGTACGGCCACGCGGTGCAGCCAGAGCACCCGCGCGAGCCGTGACGGAGGAGCCCCAACAGTTCCAGCTGGAGGGTAGGCACCAGAGGTTTCTATTGCTGCACTAGCCCTCTAGGAGACTCTCGCCCACTTCATCAGCTTGCTCAACAGCTTAGCTAAGGCTGGATTGATTCCGTTAGCTCCCGCCACAACTCAGGCCGGGGGTGGCACAGACTCCCGTAGCCCACACTCCTGAGCAAGGGGTCTAGGTTGATAAGTCCCCAGAGTTCATTTCTATGCCGCCCGTAGCCCTAGTTCAGCATGAGACTAGGACAGCCGCTTCTGAGGCGGAGCAGCTCATACTTGAGAGGTACCAGAAGTACCACCCACCTACCTTCAGCGGATTGGCTACAGATGATGCTTAGGGTTTTCTGGACGAGTGTCATCGTATTTTCCGTACTATGGGCACAACGGAGATGAGTGGGGTATCTTTTACCACTTTCCAGCTTAAAGGAGCAGCCTATCCGTGGTGGCATGCTTATGAATTAAGTAGTCCGGATGAGGCAGCATCACTTACATTGACTCAGTTCTTGGGCATGTTTTTGAGAGAGAATGTCCCTTAGAGCCTCAGGGACACATGGCATATGGAGTTTGAGCAGCTACGCTAAGGTATTATGACTGTGTCAGAGTATGCAGTCCGCTTCAGTGATTTGGCCTGACATGTACCGGCTTTAGTTGCCACAGTTCGAGAGAGAGTTCTACGATTTATTGAGGGACTCCACCCGAGTACTAGGATTAGTATGGTCTGGGAGGTGGAGATGGATATTCCTTACCAGCGGGTTGTGAGTATTGCTAGGAGATTGAAAGGCATGCTTTCCCGGGACCGAGAGGAGAGAGAGGCCAAGAGGTCTCAAGAGACTAGCTCTTATTCTGGAGCTCGTGTCCCAGAAGCTCGCCATGGTAAGGGTTATGTGGGTCGCCCCGTTCATTCGGCTCTTCCAGCTGTCAGTGGAGATCTAACCCCTTCTAGACCCCAGGAGCCTTATTATGCACCGCCAGTATCTAGTGTACCTCCTGCTCGAGGTGCTTTTAGCGACCAGTCCAGTAGACCTGGCCCAAGTTAGTTGCAGCAACCACGCTTTCCGAGGGGTTGCTTTGAGTGTGGAGACACCTGCCATATGGAGAGGGATTTCCCCAAACTTAGGAGGGTTGCACCTCCACTGCCTTCTCAGCAACCATGTGCTCTACCGGGTCCTCAGGCCATGATTCCAGCACCAGCTACCGCCCCACCTGCTCGGCTAGCTCGAGGTGGAGGTCGAGGAAGTCGAGGTCTCCCTAGAGGGGGAGGCGAGGCCAAGTTTATGCTCTTCCGGCTCATACACTGGCAGTTGCTTGCGACACTATCATTACAAGTATTGTTCAAGTCTGTCATAGAGATGGGTCTGTATTATTTGACCCAGTCTCTACATATTCATATGTGTCCTCTTATTTTGCCCCACATTTGGGCGTATCTCGGGATTCTTTGAGTTCCCCTGTTTATGTATCTACTCTTGTGGGAGATTCTCTTATTGTGGACTGTATGTATCGGTCGTATTTGATTGCTCTTAGTGGTTTTGAGACTAGAGCTGACTTATTATTAGTCAGCATGGTAAATTTTGATGTAATCTTGGGCATGGACTGGTTGTCACCCCATTTTGCTATTCTTGATTGTCACTCTAAGATCGTGACAGTGGCTATGCCAGGCTTACCACGATTAGAGTGGAGAGGTACTTTAGAGTATACTCCCCACAGAGTTATTTCATTTCTTAAGGCTCAACGAATGGTTGAGAAGGGGTGCGACGCATACTTAGCTTAGGTGAGAGACGTCAGTATTAATAGCCCTATAATTGAGTCAGTTCCAGTAGTGAGGGATTTCCCAGATATGTTTCCAGCTGATCTTCCGGGCATGCCGGCCGACAAAGATATTGATTTCAGCATTGATTTGTTGCCAGGCACCCAGCCCATCTCTATTCCTCCATACCGTATGGCTCTTCCCAAGTTAAAGGAGTTGAAGGAGCAGTTGCAGGAGTTACTTGATAAGGGCTTCATTCAGCCCAGTATGTTACCTTGGGGTGCTCTTGTCTTGTTTGTGAAGAAAAAAGATGGTTCTATGCATATGTGTATTGATTATCGCCAGTTGAACAAGGTCACAGTGAAGAACAAGTATCCTTTGCCTCGTATTGATGACCTATTTGATCAGTTATAGGTTGCCAAAGTGTTTTCCAAGATTGACTTGCAATCAGGTTATCATCAGTTGAAGATTCGGGAGCCAGATATCCCGAAGACTACTTTCAGGACTCGGTATGGCCATTACAAGTTCCTTATGATGTCATTTAGGCTGACCAATGCCCCAGTAGCCTTTATGCACTTGATGCACAGTGTGTTCCGGCCCTATATGGATTCTTTCTTCATCGTATTCATTGACGACATTCTAGTGTATTTCCAGACTCGGGAGGATCATGAGCAACACCTGAGGACAGTGCTTCAGACTTTGAGAGAAAAGAAGTTGTATGTAAAGTTCTCAAAATGTTAGTTCTGGTTAGATTCCGTGGCATTTTTTAGTCATATTATGTCGAGTGAGGGGATCATGGTGGATCCGAAAAAGGTGGAAGCAGTGCAGAGTTTGCCCAGACCGTCCTCAGCAACTGAGATCCAGAGTTTCCTTGGTTTGGCGGGGTAATACCGTTGGTTTGTTGAGGGATTTTCATCTACTGCAGTGCCTATAACCAGGCTAACCTAGAAGGGTGCTCCGTTCAGGTGGACAGAGGAGTGTGAGGAGAGCTTTCAGAAGCTCAAGACAGTTTTCACTACAACCCCAATATTGGTATTGCCTTCCGGTTCGAGGTCTTATACTATTTATTGTGATGCATCGTGAGTTGGCCTCGGCGCGGTGTTGATGCAGGATCGTAGGGTGATTGCCTAAGCATCCAGATAGCTGAAGGTGCATGAAAAGAACTATCGTATTCACGGCCTTGAGCTAGCAGCTATTGTTCATGCCTTGAAGATTTGGAGGCACTATTTGTACGGCGATCCTTTTGAGATCTACACTGATCACCGGAGTTTGCAACATTTGTTGAAGCAGAAGGATCTTAATCTGCGTCAGAGGAGGTGGTTAGAGCTTCTTAAGGATTATGACATCAGCATTTTGTACAACCCGAGGAAGGCCAATGTGGTGGCCGATGCTTTGAGTCATAAGGCAGAGAGTTTGGGGAGTTTAGCTTATCTACCAGTAGCAGAGAGGCCCATGGCATTGGATGTTCAGGCCTTAGCCAACTAGTTTGTGAGATTGGATATTTCTGAGCCGAGTTGAGTATTAGCTTGTGTGGTCTCTCGATCTTCTCTTTATGATCGTATCAGGGAGCGTCAGTATGATGACCCCTATCTGCTTGTCCTTAAAGACACGGTCGAGCATGGTGATGCTAAGGAGGTCACTATTGGGGAGGATGGTGCATTGAGGATGCAGGGCAGGTTGTGTGTGCCCTATGTGGACGGTTTGCATGAGTTGATTCTCTATGAGGCTCACAGCTCGCGGTACTCCATGCATTCGGGTGCCGCGAAGATGTATCAGGACCTGAGGAAGCATTATTGGTGGAGGAGGATGAAGAAGGACATAGTAAAGTATGTAGCTAGATGTCTAAATTGCCAGCAGGTGAAGTGTGAGCACCAGCGACCCAGTGGGTTGCTTCAGAAGATAGAGATTCGGGAGTGGAAAAGGGAGCGGATCACTATGGACTTTGTTGTTGGACTCCCACAGACTCAACAGACGTTTGATGCAGTTTGGGTGATGGGGAAAGGCTGACCAAGTCAGCTAATTTCATTCCTGTGATGACTATCTATTCTTCCAAGCAGCTGGCTCGAGTTTATATCCGAGAGATTGTCAGACTCCATGGCGTGCCGGAATCTATCATCTCTGATCGGGGCACGCAGTTTACATCGTGGTTCTGGAGAGCCGTACAACAGCAACTGGGTACTCGAGTGGAGTTGGGCGCAGCTTTTCACCCTTAGACAGACGGGCAATCCGAGCGCACTTTTCAGATTCTTGAGGATATGTTCTATGCGTGTGTGATGGATTTTGGAGGTTCTTGGGATCAGTTCTTTCCGATTGCGGAGTTTCCCTACAACAATAGGTATTAGTCCAGCATTCATATGGAACCGTGTGAGGCTCTGTATGGTAGGAGGTGTCGGTCCCCATTGGGTTGGTTCGAGACGGGCAAGGCTAGATTATTGGGTTCAGACTTGGTTTAGGATGCCTTGGAGAAGGTGAAGGTGATTCAGGAGAGACTTCACACAGCCTAGTCCAGACACGAGAGCTATGCAGACCGGAAGGTTCGCAAAGTTGCATTCATGGTTGGAGAGCGGGTCCTGCTTCAGGTTTCGCCTATGAAGGGCGTTATGAGGTTCGGAAAGAGGGGCAAGCTGAGCCCAAGGTTTATTGTCCCCTTTGAGGTGTTGCGGTGAGTTGGGGAGGTTGCTTATAAGATTTCCTTACCTCCCAACCTAGCAGGAGTTCATCCGGTATTACATATTTCGATGATCCAGAGGTATCACGATGATCTGTCTCATGTGATGGATTTCAGATCAGTCCAGTTGGACAAGGATCTATCTTAAGTTGAGGAGCTAGTGGCCATTTTGGACAGGCAAGTTCGAAAGCTGAGGTCAAAGAACATTGCATCAGTAAAGGTTCAATGGCGGGGTCAGCCGGTCGAGGAGGCGACTTTGGAGACCGAGCAGTATATGTGCAACCGTTATCCTCGTATTTTTACCATTTCAAGTATGTCTCTATACTCATTCGAGGAAGAACAATTATTTTAAGAGGGGGAGGATGTAACGACCCGGCCGATCGTTTTGAGAGTTAGAGCCCCGATCCCTTATTAACTGCTTTCCCCATATCGTTTTCTGCTATTGTGACTTGCTGGGAGGCTTCATTTTGGTTTTTGGAAGTGTTTGGGACACTTAGTCCCTAAATGGATGTTTAAGCCTTAGAATTTGGACTGTAGTCTTATCTGTGTGAAGACAACTCCGAAATAGATTTCCGTCGATTCTGTTAGCTTCGTTGTGTGAGTTTGGGCTTAGGGGCATGTCCGGATTGTATTTTGGAGGTCCAAACTCCTAAATTCGACTTTATTCATAATACAACGATACATACACCCAGAAATAAAGTTGGTAAGAGATTGAATGTGATTGTGGAAGAGTTGAGCCAGAGGAACTAGATTTTACATCATGCTCATGATGAGTAAATGTAAAGTCTTCAGCAGATCATGTGTGTACTAAGACGTGTAAAAGAAGCAAGGCGAAGAAGGGTATGATGTACCCAGTTAATGAAGATTATTAGTATTTACAATTCAGGCAGAGAAATATAAGCATTTTGAGTTACCTTCAACAGTAACATAGACACATAAAACTAGCCATACCCATCTCAGTTATGCCCTATGGGAGCTAACATATATAGTTTAAGAGAAAAAGGGGATTATCAGGATCCAACTAGGGTTAGAGTAACCCAAAATGGTGGATGGATTAATATCATTAGCTAACATTTCTGAAAGATATTGCAACTGTGGTAATAGTTCTCCTTGTGAGACACCCAGATGGTGCACTCTAGATTAGTACAGTCGGATATGAATACTAGAAAGTTCAGAAGATAAGCACTAGAATCCTAGTAGGGATGAATATTTACCTTAGTATGACTCTTGCGCCTAGTAAGGAGAGATTTTTAGGCGACCCGAATAGTAAGCGAGATGGTGCAAGGGGAGCTAAAAGTGAAAGAATGTTTTGTTGATGTTTTAAAAATAAAGTGATAGACAGAAATATTAATCGGAGAATAAGAAGAGAGTAAATGAAGCATTATGAGTAATATGTGATAAATAGGTGCCAACAGTAAATCAAAATATGACATGATAGAGTCTAGTCAACTGAAGAAAAAGACAAGAGGTGAAATACCTTGACAAAATAAAATTGTATAAGCCATAAAGTCATACTCTCACTTCGAGAAATGAGTTGGTGACTGGAACGTGATTATCGAAAGGAAAGGTTAGAACCCCTGAGTACTATAAACTAGTACAAGCTAGTGAACAAGATAAACTAAACATGAATTAGGGACCAAATGATTTAATAATATTCAGCATCGTGGGAATTTTAGATATCGCATTAAAGCAATAATAGAAGGGACAACAGAAGAATAACCTTTAAAGGTCATTCAAGAAGATGTTTTCCTAAAGCAAGCACTATGAACAGAGTTAAGATTAAGGGACTAAGTGTGCCAGTTACACTAGGTGTCACCCTCGTGCGTAAGAAATTCAGTTATCTTTGGTACACTAGGCGAGTAAGAATCGGTAAAGATGTGAAAAGATGACAAAGATGAAGAGAGGGGGGAAGATGGTGTGATGTGGTATTAAGTAGGAGTTGAGTGGTTCAGGTAACTATGGAATGGTAAAGAAAGAAAGTGGTGAAAAGGTGAAAGGGATGATGTTGCATTTATTCATACCCTATAGATATGTTACGACTCTAGAACATTATGCAAGCACACCGGGGAGAGGCTGTAAGGGTTCCAGCACTAGATGTTATTGATAAATAAGTCCAAATGAACTCTTGATATATAAGTAGCCAGTGCGAAGGTGTCATGCCCATAGCCTGGGGGCGAGACCGACACCCAGTACCTCACCTATGCTTGTGTGCCACTTGCGAATAAGAGACTCGGAATATGTAATGTCATACTTTGTCCATGGGCCACATTACAAGATAATGTGCAATGAAAAATATAAACTGAATAGAGATTAACACTAACTAAATGTCAACATAAAGCTGGGCCGGCAAGGCCGTCATAATTACTGCAACTGACAAGCAGACAAAATATACGTACAGGGCCTACAAGCCCAACATACTACACTAACTGATAGGATTTGGCTACAAGCCTCTACTGATAGATATACTGTGATCAGAACAGGGCCCCGACCTACCCATAACCTATCTACATATACACACAAGATGTACACAAAACATCTAGTCCCGGCAACTCTGAAGGACAGGGAGCTTACCGCTAAAGCTGAACTCGGGCAACACCTTCTAAGGAGGTATACCCGTCTGTCTGTCTGAACCTGCATGCATGAAATGCAGCGCCCCCAGAAAGCGACGTCAGTACAAAATAATGTATCGAGTATGTAAGGCAATATACTGAAAGCTGAAACTGAACTGATAATATAATAACTGAAAGCAACTGGGGGTCAAAGATAATCTGAAGATATGCTCACCTGTTGATACTTACGTTTTTCTCGCAATATAGTAAGTAAAATAGCTGCCCGGCCTTATAAGGCTCGATATATGTATTTAACTGCTCTGTAGAAGTAGGCTCGCTCATAGGAGCTCGTCCTACTACGCTCTGTATCGCGGCCAACTCGGCTCGCTCATACGCGCTCGGCCACAGTAGGCTCGGTATATAAACTACCATGTAATCAGAGGTTGCCCAATAGGGGACTGCCCATTGATTATAGCTCAATGGTAATGAAAATACTGTAAAACTGTATATATAGATTATCTGCTCTCTTGACTGGAAAAAGGAAATAATCCATTGAATATGAAGTCCCGATAAATAGAATATTGTAACTTACAAAACTAGAAAAATATACGTAAATTCCGGGATATGAATTTTTCTTTATGCTTCGTTATCAAACTCGTGTAATTACGAGAACATGCCAAAATGAAAGAAGAGCTTAGCCTTCACATACCTAGAGTAGGGAAAAATCAATATGATGTTCTTGGAAAAGGTTGCACCGTACTCCTTTAGAAACACAAAATTTTATGTTGCTACAGTTCTAAAAGTTTTTGTTGGACTGTTGAAGATTTACGTTGCTATAGGCCTTAACCACGTTACTTAATGTGTAAAAATTCTTGATGGAATTTTTGAAACTTGTAGGAAATCTTTAGTGTTCTGATTGTAAGGATTTAGTTGATGATTTTTGTAAGAAATCTCGTTTGAGCTAATATCAGATTGTAGTATTTTTGCCTTGAAAAACGTTAGTATGAGGTGTATTTTAATTAGCACCTTAAATTGCCACCTACCCAACATAACTAATGAGTCATTTTGTTTGGGTGGTGTCTTGCTTCCACATAGGGTGGGGGAGGGTTTTCCTTTAATCCTATCCTATAATTAATTAGGTATTATCCTGCTACCCGATAATTAACCAATTACCCACATAATTAAGAATTATCTCAAATTACTTAAAATTCTACTTATTTTTAATATACATTATACATCATATTATCACGGTCATATGGTACCTTGTATGGTACTAGTCTATAAGTATCAAGTATTATAGCTCGGACCGTATTTTATCCCAAATCAACGACCTTCAACGAAACTCATTTTCTTTAATTCGTGTACCCTTTCCTTTATGGCACTTACTTATTGCTTGTTATAAATAGCCTAAATATGCTAACCTCGAGATAATCTCATCCCCGAGTCTAATTCTGAGGGTAATTCTAGCTCATATGCTACTTGTTCCACTCTCTGAATGATCCGATAAGGCCAAATATACCGTGGGCTAAGTTTGCCTTTCTTGCCAAACCTCAACAAACCCTTCATAGGTGACACCTTTAAGAATACCCAGTCATTAACTCCGAACTCTAAAGTTCGTCGCCGCATGTCAGAATATGACTTTTGATGACTTTGAACTGTTAACGGTCGCTCCCGGATGAGCTTTACTTTTTCTATGGCCTGCTGAACTAGGTCTGGCCCATGTAACCCAGATTCTCCAACGTCAAACCACCCTATAGGAGATCTGCACTTACGCCCATACAAAGCCTCGTATAGAGCCATTTGGATACTGGAGTGGTAACAGTTATTATATGCAAACTCGATAAGAGGTAGATGTTCATTCCAACTTCTTTTAAAATCCAACACACATGCTCGTAACATATCCCTGAGCGTCTGAATTGTGCGCTCGGCTTGCTCATCAGTTTGTGGATGAAAAGTTGTGCTAAGATTCACTTGAGTATCTAGACCTCTCTGAAATGACCTCCAAAACTATGCTGTAAACTAGGCCCCACGGTCAGATATAATAGATACTGGTACTCCGTGTAGTCGCACTATCTCCATAATATACAATTTTGCATAATCTTCTATTGTATATGTAGATCTGACTGGTAGGATATGAGCTGATTTCATGAGCCTATCGACTATCACCCATATGGAATCGAACTTACGATGAGAACGAGGTAAACCCGTGATAAAGTCAATGTTTATCTCCTCCCATTTCCATGCCGGGATCTCTATAGTCTGCATTAGCCCTCCGGGCTTCTGGTGCTCTATCTTCACTTGCTGGAAACTAGGGCATTGAGCGACATACTCACCAATGTTCATCTTCATATCGTTCTACCAATACACATCCTTAATGTCATGATACATCTTTGTCGACCCCGGGTGAATGGAGTACCACGAATAATGTGCCTCTGACCTAATCCCGTCTCGTAGCCCTGCTATATCTGGAACACATAAAAGACCCCTGTATCTGAGAACCCCGTCTCCCATGAGTTCTAACAACGGCTTCTTCTGCTGCGGAACTCGCTCTCTCAACTCGACCAACTCCGGGTCCTCGTACTATTCTCTTTTACTTCAGCCACGAGAGATGATTTTGTAGTATTTTGGAGTACAACTCTACCATTGACAGAGTATACTAACCAAACCCCCAAACAAGCCAATTGATAAATCTCTTTAGTTAATTGTCTTTTTTTGGCCTCTACATGTGCTAAGCTACCCATAGATCGGTGACTTAAGGCATCTGCTACAACATTAGCTTTCCCTGGATGGTAGAGAATGTTAATATCATAATCTTTTAATAACTCAAGCCATTGCCTCTGTCGCAAATTCAACTCATTTTGGTTGAAGATGTATTGTAGGCTTTTACGATCTGTGAATACATCAGCATGAACACCATATAAATAATGCCTCCATATCTTCAGTGCAAGGACAACCGCAGCTAATTCGAGGTCATGGGTCGGATAATTCCGCTCATGCTTCCTTAACTACCTTGAAGCATACACAATTACTTTCCCATGTTGCATCAGAACAAATCCTAACCTGACACATGAGGCATCACAATACATGGCATAACCATCTGGACCCTCTAAAAGTGCTAGAACTGGTGCTGAAGTCAACCTATTTTTAAGCTCTTTGAAACTACACTCGCAAGCCTCCGTCCACTGAAACTTAGTTGCTTTTTGTGTCAACTTTGTTAATGGTGCCGAAAGAGAATAAAAACCCTTTACGAACCTCCGGTAGTATCCTGCTAAGCCTAGAAAGCTACGAACCTCTGTTGGAGTGGTAGGTCTAGGCCAGGATTTCACAGCCTCAATCTTCCGAGTGTCTACCTTTACACATCCATCGGATACAACGTGCCCCAAGAATGCTACAGGCTTTAACAAGAACTCACATGTAGAAAACTTAGCCTATAATTTACTATCACGGAAGGTTTGGAGTACCGCTCGTAGGTGGTCCGCATGCTCATCCTCTGAACGTGAATAAACCAAAATTTCATCAATAAAGACTATCACAAAAATATCTAAATATGGCTGGAATAGGCTGTTCATCAAGTCCATAAATACAGCAGGTGCATTCGTCAACCCGAAGGACATGACAAGATACTTGAAGTGGCCATATCGGGTCCTGAAAGCTCTCTTAGGAATATCTCTCTCCTGAACTCTAACCTGGTGGAACCCCGACCTCAAATCTATCTTTGAGAAGCTTCTAGCTCCCTGCAACTGATCAAACAAGTCGTCTATCCTTGGAAGTGGATACTTATTCTTAATAGTTACCCTGTTCAGTTGCCTATAATCTATATACATCCTCAGAAAGCCGTCTTTCTTCCGCACAAACATTACCGGTGCACCCCAAGGTGAAGTACTGGGTCTGATGAAACTGTTTTCCAACAAATCTTTTAAGTGCTCTTTCAAGTCCTTCAATTCGGCAGGTGCCATTCTATACGGAGGGATGGATATTGGTTGAGTTCCCGGAAGCAAATTGATGCCAAAATCAATCTCTCGCTCTGGGGGAATACTTGGAAGATCATCTGGAAATACATCCCCGTACTCTTTTACTACCGAAATAGACTGTAGCATAGGTATCTCAGTATCTATATCTCTAAGTCGCACAATATGATAAATGCACCCTTTTGCGATCATTCCCTCTCCTACAGATAGGAAATAAACCTACCTCTGAGTGTCACTGTATTACATACCCACTCAAGGACTGGCTCACCAGAAAAATAAAATCTAGCTATCTTTGCTCGACAATAAGTTGTGGTATAGCAAGCTTCCAAATAGCTCATGCCCATGATAACATCAAAATCCAATGTCTCTAGCTCAACTAGGTCAGCTGAGGTCTGACGACCACAAAATGATACCGTACAACCTCGCTAAACCCGTCTAGCAATAATCGATTCTCCAATCTGTGTAGATACCGCAAAAGAATCACTTAGTGTTTCAGGCACTATACCAAACTTCCCCGCGAGAAATGGGGTATTACACTATAAAGTATATCTTGGGTCTATCAAGGTATAAGCATCGTGAGAGCAAATGGTCAACAAACCTGTCACAACGTCTGGTGAGGATTCCTGGTCTTGTCGACCCGCTAACGCATAGCTACGATTCTGGTTACCACCTGAACTGAAACCTCTACCAGCCAAAGACTTAGACTCGCGCCCTGAAGGATGCACGAACATAGATGATCCTGTTACTGAATTCACTGGTTGTGCCATACCCCCAGAATCTCTATTTGGGCAATCTCGCATCATATGCCCTGGACGTCCACATGTATAACATGCATCAGAACTGGCTCGGCATTGGCCCAAGTGTCCTCTATTGCAGATGGCACACCACAGCGAAAATGGCCATGTTTGTCCCGAACCTCGTTATCGCTACAAACTTGATGCCTGGGAGCTTTCACCTGGTCCTAACTGAGTATAGCGATCATACCTGTAACCCTGTAGCTGAGGTAGCGGAGGTCTAGGTGGCCGTTCAAAGTACTGGGGCTTGTAACTACCATGAGACTGCTCCTGAGACCTGGCAAATCTCATCCTCTTACGCTGCCCAGAGTCAGTCCTCTCCGTACCCTACTGCTGATGCCTACCAGTTTCTATATTTGAGCAAATGCCTGAATCCGGGAGATATCCATACTATCATGTAATCTAGCGGTGGCACGGGCCTCGGTCAACTCTTGGGCCAACCCGGCTATAAACCTATGAATTCTATCCTGCATAGTAGCAACTATAGATGGTGCATATCTGGCTAATGAGTCAAAATGGAGACTATACTCTCAAACACTCATATTGCCATGCTTGAGGGCTAGAATCTGATCGACTTGGGCCTGTCGGATCTCTCGCGGTAAGTACTGGTCAAGGAAGGCATCTGATAAATTCTCCCCTGGACCTTTCCCATCCCTTGTACCAAAGGATGACTATATCTCGGAGTCAAGAAGCTGCTAGCTCAACTGCCTCTTTCTCCGTGGCATGCATAACCCGAAAGTTCATGTGAAGCTGATCTGTGAAATCATGCGGGTCCTCCCTCTGATCTGTCCCCGTGAACTTTGGGAGACTCAAAGCAATAAACTCTCGGACCCTTGAATTCCCAGATCCCTCAGAAGGTCCTTCACTAGCGAATTCCCTAGCCTGTTGTTGGGTAGCTGCCAATTGTGCCAACAAATGCACCGCACTCCTTAAGTCCTGATCTGATGGAAGCAGAGGGGGAATTGGATGTGCAGTCTCCCTAGGAATCTCCTCAAGTGGCGAAGGAGCCGGTAATGGCTGGGTAGGGGTCTCTCCCTGGGCTTCAGATTGGGCCCCATCTACTAGGGGTACCCTGCTAGTTCCCTCACCTACTGTTGTTTCACTCCTCTGGCTTGCCGTAGTCTTCCTAGTTGTCGTCATCTGTTCATGCAAACGCCAACACATAAGTTTAACTCAAATTTTGTATAACTCAGTGCTACAGCACGATTTAGATTTGGAAGAAGGGTAACCAACTCCTAGATGCCCTGTAGTCCCCTGCTTATATAATGTGGTGCACCACACATCTATAAACAATACCCTACTAGACAAGGCTTGTAGACTCCCTAGGACATAACTGCTTTGATACCACTTTTGTCACGCCCCGAGTCTGGGGGCGAGACCGGCACCTAGTACCTCACCTATCCTTCCGTACCACTTGCGATTAAGATAGTCTGAACATGTAATGTCATACTTTGGACATGGGCCACATTACAAGATAATGTGCGATGAAAAATATAAAATTGAATAGAGACTAATGCTGACTAAAAGTCAACATAAGGCTGGGCCGGCAAGGCCGTCATAATTACTACAACTGACAAGCCAACAAAATATACGTACAGGGCCTAGAAGCCCAATGTACTGCACTAACTGACAGGATATGTCTACAAGTCTCTACTGATAGATATACTGTGATCGGAATAGGGCCCTAACCGACCCATAACCTATCTACATATATACACAAGATGTACACAAAACGTCTAGACCCAACAACTCCGAAGGACGGGGAACTTACCGCTAAAGCTGAACTCGGGCAACACCTACTGAGGAGGTCTATCCATCTGTCTGTCTGAACCTGCACGCATGAAATACAATGCCCCCAGAAGGGTACGTCAGTATGAAATAATATACCGAGTATGTAAGGCAATATACTAAAAGCTGAAACTGAACTGATAATATAATAACTGAAATCAATTGGGGGTCAAAGATAATCTAAAGATATGCTCACCTGTTGATACTGACTCTATTCTCTCAATATAGTAAGTAAAATTGTTGTCCGGCCTTACAAGGCTCGGTATATATATATATAATTGCTCTGCCGTAGTAGGCTCGCTCATAGGCACTCAGCCATACTAGGATCTATATCTCTGCCAATTAGGCTCGCTCGTAGGCGCTTGGCCATAGTAGGATCGGTATATAACTTTTCATCTGATCAAAGGTTGCCCAATAGGGGCCTGCCCATCGATTATAGCTCAATGGAAATAAAAATATTGTAATACTGTATATATAGATTCTCTGCTCTCTTGACTGGAAAAAGGAAATACTCAATTGAATATGAAGTCCCGATAAAAAGAATATTGTAACTTACAAAATTAGAAAAATATACGTAAATTCCGGGATATGAATTTTTCTTTATGCTTCGTTATCAAACTCATGTAATTACGAGATCATTCCAAAATGAAAGAAGAGCTTAGGCTTAACATACCTGGAGTTTTGAAAAATCAGTATGATGTTCTTGGAAAAGGTTGCACTGTACTCCTTTAGAATCGCAAAATTTTACATTGCTACAGTTCTAAAAATTTTCGTTGGACTGTTGAAGATTTACGTTGCTATAGGCCTTAACCACGTTACATAATGTGTAAAAGTTCTTGATGGAATTGTTGAAACCTGTAGGAATTTTTTAGTGTTCTGATTGTAAGGATTTAGTTGAAGATTTCTGTAAGAAATCTCTTTTGAGGTAATATTAGATTGTAGTATTTTTGCCCTGAAAAAAGTTATTATGAGGTGTATTTTAATTAGCACCTTAAATTGCCACCTACCCAACATGACTAATGAGTCATTTGGTTTGGGTGGTGGCTTGCTTCCACATAGGGCGGGGGAGGGTTTTTTTTAATCTTATCCTATAATTAATTAGGTATTATCCCGCTACCCGATAATTAATCAATTACCCACATAATTAAGAATTATCTCAAATTACTTAAAATTCTACTTTTTTTAACATACTTATACATTATATTATCACAGTCATATGGTACCTTGTATGGTACTAGTCCATAAGTATCGAGTATTATAGCTCGGACCGTATTTTATCCCAAATCAACAACCTTCAACGAAACTCATTTTCTTTAATTCATGTACCCTTTTGTTTATGGCACTTACTTATTGCTTATTATAAATAGCATAAATATGCTAACCTCAAGGTAATCTCATCCCCGAGTCTATGTTAATTAACTGAAGACGAATCTTTAACGTACGAGAAATGCGAGATGTAAGAGAGGGGAAAAGTTAAGACAAAGGACATAACCCAAGTAAGATTAAGCAGAATATAGATTTGAGAACTGACAAACGAGTAGTTAATAGTTGATTCAGGAAGAGCCTAGTTATGGCTAGATAAGAGGTTGCAGACAAATCAACAAATTGTGCAAGATAAGCTTAGCGAACCAAACATAGGGAATTCAGTCCTGCAAATATCACGTTGTGATTCTTGAGAAATATTCGGATGGGAGTTGTAGTAGCTAAAGGTACCGTATAAGTATTATGGAAATAAAACAAAGTGCCACTAGATAGATAGTCAAAATTTCAGTTAAGAACCGACCCTAAGAGCACAAGGGCGTGGAGTTAAGTAACTAAGAATAATTATAGGCGAGTGAGAACATCAAAACACATTTCGGGTATCAGATGTAATAAGCTTGAAGCTTTACAGGAGTCAGAGGATCTGAGGAAATAAGGGAGAAGGCTTCAACCTAAGCATAGTAA
>AWOL01S0001855.1:4697-23309 GCA_000715115.1 Nicotiana otophora | reverse complement strand
AAAATGTCCTCCTTTCTTGTGGAGCGGGCCGAACGCCTCGGCAGGATAGATGCATCTATGGATCGCGCCGCACGTCCCTCGGCAGTGTACACGACACTCTGGATCGGGCCGTACGTCCTCGGCAGAAATCATGCTTAATAATAATAATAATTACACGATACTTTAATAATTTATTTTAGCTTGTGAAGCTAGTTAATAAATTGAAAAATCCTTGAAATTTAATGAATTATTATTCTTGCTTGTTAAGGAATTAATTGTTACTCCTGTAAATGAGGTTTAATTGGTAAATTGGAAATTATTGGAATTGAAGGAATTTAATTAATATATTGAGAATTGTTACATTCGAAGAAATTTGATTATTTCTGCTAATTAAATAAATTATTGTAAATTCTGCAAATCATGCGAATTTAAATATCCTAATTTTATTTCAGTTATTATTATTGACCCACAGTGAGTGTCAAAGTCAACCATCTCGTCTCTACCACTTCGAGATTAGGCTTGATACTTACTGGGTACACGTTATTTACGTACTCATACTACACTTGCTGCACTTTTTGTGCAGGATCTGAGACAGGTACTAGTGGAGGACCTATCATCACATACCCACATCATCCCGAGGCATAGTGGTGAGCTGTCTTTCTGAGCCGTTCTGCAGCTACCAGTGTCTCTTCTTCTATTTACATTCTGTCTATTTCATTTCAGACAGTATTTGGAGTTTTGTATAATCTACTAGATGCTCATGCACTTGTGACACCGGGTCTTGGCACACACATTGGTAGAAGTTGGTATTTTATTATTTTCTTGGAATAAAAGTTTAACTAATATAAGTTTGATTTATTAGTTGGCTTGCCTAGCTATAGTGTTGGACGCCATCACGATCTAAAGGTGAAATTGGGTCGTGACACTTTTATAGAACAATTTTGATACCCATTAGACATATATAGAACACTATATCTTATTACATTTGTTTTCTTTTCTTTATTAGTTCTTAGGTGAAAGTTCGATCAGATATGAAGAATTATTGACCTTGTTTTCAAGTAGGGCACGACAAATAGATTTGATTCCCCCCAAGTCTCATGTTAAAAGGGTTTGACACAAGACTTTTTTCTATAATAAAGATGCTTTTAAATTTCTTTTGCAATAAACATCAATGCACATATATAGATGTGTCACTCCCAATACCTTGTGTAGTGGCATGGAGACTTTTATTTTTCTTTTCCATGTATTTTGGGCACTCTTCAATTTCATAGATTTGATCAACATTCCATTTACCAGATTCTTTTAATAACAGAGTCAATATTCCCAAGGACTTATCTTCTTTTTTCTCACGTCATCCGCCACTTGAGGCCCATTAAGAAAAGTAAATTGGGATTTTTTCTTTCCTATACAATATTTGAAACTTATTTACTAAAATTATCCTAATTTTATTTATTATCCGCCCTAAATAAGGATTACTTACAAATTATATACATTCCACCTTAAAAGGTTCACAGTCCATTATTAGTGTCTTAAATTAGGGGATTCTTTGCTTGGAAAAAGGCATAACTGAAGGGAACAATGGTGTTAACCACGTTTGAGTATCTGATGGTGGTAATAGCAGCTCCCGTCATCGAAAAACTATAGGCGCGAAGTATACAATCCTAGATCGTGCTGAGTTGTTGGAATAGCTTGAGTGATTGACAAGATTGGCTTGAACATCAAGTGGGTTATGAGCCTCGGAACGATAAACGTTGGCTACAAAATGTCTGAACCAGTCACAAATTAAATTTAGTATTGAACTCTTTGAAGGTGATTGACTTTTTCATTGAGTGGCTCTATTGAAGCATTGTACTACTGTCCAAAGTTGGATGAAATGAGTTGGATGAAAATTGTAACACTCCGAAAAATTTTGAAGTGTTTTAAGACCATTAAGAAGATTGACGAGTGCTAATTATATAATTCGGATATGAACAAGACTGATAATTTATATACAACGAGTGCTAGTTATAGTTATAGCTCGATTCAACTTGTTCGGACTTATACAGTGTGTAAATGTAAGATTTGTGTCTTGAAAGAAATTTTAAAGGTTGGAAATTACACTCCAAGGTTTATGGGCTAAGGTTAAATTAATAATTTTCAGTTGCATTGTGTAGTCAATCCTATGTGGGATAGAGTGACGTGGGTTCACCCCCGGATACGTGTGCGGTAAGATGGAACAGCGGTTTGATGGCTTGGAAATAACTCTTGGCACGTTCGAGGACGAACGTATGTTTAAGTGGGGGAGAATGTAATGACCCGACCGGTCATTTTGATTATTACAACCGCGTTTCCCCATTTACTTCTCAAATTGTACTTTACAGTTATTGTATGAATTGCCGGGGTAATTGGTTCGGGTCCAGTGAGATTTTGGAAGGAATTGGAACACTTAGTTCCAAGGTTTAAAGCTTAAGTTAAAATAGTGACCGGATGCGGACTTATGTGTAAACGACCTCAGATTCGAATTTTGATGATTTTAATAGCTCCGTATGGTGATTTTGGACATAGGAGCGTGTCCGAAAAAGTTTTTGGAGGTCCGTAGTGAAATTTGACTTGAATTGCCGAAAGTTGAATTTTTGGGAAGTTTGACCGAGGGTTTGACTTTTTGATATCGAGGTCAGAATCCGATTCAAAAAATTTGAATAGGTCCATAATGTGAAATATGACTTGTGCGCAAAATTTGAAGTCATTCCGGATTGATTTGATGTGCACAAGATGTAGAATTTTAAAGTTCAAAGTTCGTTGATTTTGAATTGAGGAGTAATTCGTCGTTTTGATGTTGTTAGGTGGGATTGGAGGCCTCGAGTAGGTCCGTGTTATGTTATGGGACTTGTTGATATAATTGGTTGAGGTCCCGTGGGCCTCGGGTGAGTTTCGGACGGTTAACAGATTAAATTTGGACTTAAGGAAATGTTGCCTACTGGTATGATCGTACTTGCGAAGATTTGGATCGCAGGTGCGAAGCCGCATGTGCGCGAGATCAGTCGCAGAAGCGGCCAAGTGTGGAACTAGGCAGTGCTCACAGGTGCGAGGAAGTTTTCACATCTGCGAGGCCGTAGGTGCGAAGGTGTTGGCACAGATGAGGACTGGGGCTGGCGTGAGGCGACCGGAGGTGCGAAGGGGAATGCGCATCTGCGAGCCCGCAGATGCGAGAATGGCGCCGCAGATGCGAGATTTTAGAGGGCTGGTTGTTTCCGCAGGCACGCAATTTGTTCCGCAAATGCGGATGCGCAGGTGCGAGCCCAGGCACCGCAGGTGCGAAAATGCCTGGGCAGTGCTTAAAATGAGGGTTTCGAGATTTTTTCTCATTTTGGACCTTTTGGAGCTCGGCTTAGGGGATTTTGGAGAGGAAATTTCCACACAACCTGGGGTAAGTGTTCTTAACTCCCTTGTGATTATATTTTATGTATTAATCTTCATTTTTGGTGTAAGATTATTGAATCTTCAAGGGAAATAGAAGAAAATTTCTATAATGTCACAAAACGAATATTTCAAGTTTGAATACCGATTTGGAGTCGGATTTGAGTGAAATTAGTATGGTTAAATTTGTAATTGGATGTGTTGTCGTATTTTGTGAGTTTTGTCGGATTGCGAGACATGGGCCCCCCCCCCGAGTGATTTTTGGGGTGCAATTTCGGATTATTTTGGAAAATATTAGTATTTTGATATGGAATTAGTTTCTATAATTTTTGTGGGTTAAATCAAATTATTGTGACTAGATTCGAACCGTTTGGAAGTTGATACGCGCAGAATGGAATTTCTAGAGCATTGCTTTGCTTGCTCGACATTTGATTTTGGCATGTTTGAGGTAAGTAACTCTTCTAATCTTGGAGTTGAGGGTATGAACCCTGAATATATATATTTCGTGAATTATTTGGAGGTGACGCACATGCTAGGTGACGGGCGTGTGGGCGTGCACAATAGAAATTGTGACATAATTATTTTTGTGGAATTTTGTAGTATAATGATCTTGGCATTTTCCATGTGTTTTATGAGTGAGAGAAATTAAGCTGAAAAACATATTAAATATCATGATTGAGGCTATGTGCCAGTATTATTGGGACCCAAAGAGGTCATATTATTGTGAATTATTTGTTTTAAATTGAAAATTCATACTCAGTCATATTCATTTCATTGCATATCATAACTCAATTTTATGACTCTATTTTGATGCATATAAATGTTTTGGGCCGAATGCCCTGTTTTACTGAAATATCCGAGTGGCTTGAGAGGTTTATGACTGAGTGAGGCCCAGGGCCTGATTTGTGAGGATATTTATGGGATCGGGCTGCACCCTGTAGCATGTTGCATATTTATGGGATCGGGCTGCACGCCGCAACATGTTTGATATCGGCCGAGGGCCTGATTGTGAGGATGAGTATGGATTGGGGTTGCCCGCCTGCAACATACTTTATTATTATAGCACGTGAGTTGTCCGTGCAGCATGTGAGTTGTCCGTGCAGACTATAGCGCTTGGGCTGAAAGAGTCCCTCCAGAGTCTGTACACACCCCCAGTGAGCGCAGGTATCTACTGAGTGCGAGTGCCGAGTGCCGAGTGCTGAGTGACTGGGAGGCATGAGTGATTGTGAGGTATGCCCGAGTAGCAAGAGTGATTGTGAGGTATGCCCGAGTGGCACGAGTGACTGTGAGGTTTGCTCGAGGTGCTGTATATGAGTGATGTTCTGCTCGAGGGGCTGTTTATGCTTTTATCACTGAATCGCATCGCATTGGCATGCACACATGACATACATGCATAGAGATGTATTTTTTTCTCATGCTGTACAACATCACATCATTCATGATTTCTCACACATTTTTGACAGATGGGCATAGTGATGCATTTGTTTTACACGGGTTATCCGGAATGAAAATGAAACACATTATTTATTATTGAGAAGATTTTTGGAGAAATTTCTTGTTTCCAAACTATTCATATTATTGGAAACTTCGGCAAACAATTTGGGTTTTTACTTATGTATTTGAAAGAAAGAACTACTATTTTTGAAATCATTATTTGGCTGAGTATTTTATCCCTGAGTTACTTCTGGTATTATTTGCGTTATGTTGTTATGGATTTTTGTGGACTATTTGTTTTGGACCCGACCTTGGTGGAAGCTCGCCACTACTTTCAACCTACGGTTATGTTTGTTACTTACTCAGTACATAGGGTCGGTTGTACTGATACTACACTTTTGCACATTGCGTGCAGATGTTGGCTGCTGTTGTTGCTGTGCTCGATGGTTGCGGGATTTGAAGATGTACCTGAGTTCCTATTGTTGCTGCCTCTTGTTCAGGGTAGCCTTAGATTTATAAAAGCTCTGTTTATGTATTATTCAAACAGACTATGTATTTATTTCATTTATGCTTTGTATACTCTATTCTTAGAAGCTCATGATTTATACTACCAGTTCTTGAGGATTGTATAAGATCAGGATCTTTATTCACTTAAATTGATTTAATAATTATTATTAAAATTGGTTAGTTGGAAATTGACTTACCTAACGGGATGGATTAGGTGCCATTACGACTAGTTGGATTTTGGGTCATGACATTTATTTAAATTGAAATATCATTTTTCTTCACTCAAACTATTTCTAAAATAAACTCATTTCTTTGTTGAACTTTTTCTTAGTTTAAAAATTGTAACCTTACTTTATTGAAAATAAATTAATTGTGCGGATTTTATGTATTGACATATTTGGCACGAGAGTTGTTGGTGCGGTTGTGATAGAGATGTGGGCACGAAGTGCCGTGAGAATATGAAAAGGGGGCTGAGAACTGTATGTTATGATTGTGATATGAGACATTTATTTGAAAGAGTTTTATATTTGAAGGATATTTATTTGAAGAACTATCTTTGGAGGAGTTTTTATTCGAATGAATTATATGTGAAAGACTTGTTTAATTGATTGCACTTGTGTTTTCTTATTTGTCTGAGTAATAATTATGGTATTCTTGTTGCCTTATTATTTATATCACTGGTGGATTATTGTTGCTATCACTGCTATTTGTTTTTGAATATTTCGTATGGTACAGGTTATTTGACTAGTGAGTGTCTTGACTGCACCTCGTCACTACTCCACTGAGATTAGTCTTGATACTTAATGAGTACCGACTGTGGTATACTTATACTACACTTCTACATATTTTTGTGCAGAGCCAGGTAAATGTGGAGTCAGTTGACCGATCGCTAGCAGTACGGATCTTGCTGTGGAGACTCAAGGTAAATCTGTTGCTGCGTTGCAGGCTTCGGAGTCACCTTCTGATATTGTACTTGCACTGTTTTACCTCTATTTCAAAACAATTATATTTATAGGCTTTCTAGTAACTCAGTAGAGCTTATGACTTGTACTACCAGTTTTGGGAATTGTAAATTTTATAGAGATTTCCTTTTCAAAAAAATTATTGTTGTTATTCAGTAAATGTTAGGCTTACCTAGTCCCTAAGACTAGGTACCATCACGATATCCAACGGAGGGAAAATTGGATCGTGACAAAAATCCTTCTCGACGATGAACAGTAAAGAGTATTTAGTATTAATGTGTTTGACTCTCCATGATTGACAGCCATTAAAAAGCTTTGAAGCTTTGAATTCGAATTTGGGTTTTCAAAAACCATATTTGTTTAGATTGGGTGTTGTTGCAAACAATTGAGAATATTGTTTGGAGTTTATATCTCAATTTTGAGGGTGTTTAGTGAAGATTAGACTTGAGTTTGGCTGAATTTCAGATTGAAACTCGAAAAGAAGAAGAAGAACACATGACATACCACATACTTACGAAATTGTAGTGAAGTTATAGTATAATTGTAAGTAAATTATATTCTGTTATAGTTATATTTTTTTTATTTGAATGTTATATGAAAGTTGAAAAATAGTTGTATAATGTATGAATCGTTGTATAAAATTTGTATTTAAGTTATCAATACTATCTTTTTGCATAAAGTTATTGATATGTATCAAAATTTGTCCAAAGATTTTACGAGGTTAATAACTATCGTACAAGGCTAGTAAAGTATTCTGCTTCACTTGATTGGTTAACTTACCCCATACACTAATCTATCACAAATTAACAAAGCCTATTTAAATTAGCACTAAAATGGATACATCGTACTTACAATTAATATTATACAATTTGATGGTACAACATCCAAATTTAAAAATAAATTTTGTACAAATTTAATACAAATTGATATATCTACAACAACATATATACTAAAAATAAATTTCATACAACTAATTATATAGTATACACTTATTTACAACTTATCTATAACTTTCATACATTATTTTTACCCAGTTATCGACAAATTATCTACAACTTTCATACATTATTTTAATACATTATTTTAATACATTATTTTTATCTATAACTTATCTACAACTTTCATACATTATTTGTATCTACAACTTATCTACAACTTTCATACATTATTTTTATCTACAACTTTCATACATTATTTTTACCCATGCCTAGAGAACTCCATCTCAAATATAATATCCATTGCGCTGTAATGACCCGACCGGTCATTTTGAGCATTTATGATCCATTCAACTATTTAAAGTCTTGAATAACTTCCTACGAGGTATTATGACTTGTGTGAATTGTCGGTTTTGGTTTTAAGGTATTTCAGAGTTAGCTTGAAAGAATGAATTTCATGTTGGAAGCTTAAGTTGAAATAGTTGACCGTATGTTGACTTATGTGTAAACTACCCCGGAATAGAGTTTTGATGATTCCAATAGTTCCGTATGGTGATTTTGAGCTTAGAAGCGTGTCCGGGAAAGTATTTGGAATCCCGTAGTTAAATTAGGCTTGAAATGGCTAAAATAAAACTTTAAGCTTGAAAGTTTGACCGGGGAGTTGACTTTTTGATATCGAGGTAGGAATCTGATTCTGAAAATTTGAATAGACCCGTTATGTTGTTTATGACTTGTGTGCAAAATTTGAGGTCAATCAGACTTGATATGATAGGTTTCGACATCGAATGTAGAATTTGGAATTTATTAGTTTTGAATAGGCTTGAATTAGGGTGCGATTTGTGTTTTAGTGTTGTTCAATATAATTTGAGGCATCTACCAAGTTTGTGTCATATTATGGGACTTGTTAGTATACTTGGTTGGGGCCCCATGGGCTCGGATGAGTTTTGGAAGAGTTTGGTATTTTGAGAATAAGCATGTAATGATCCAAAGGTCCATTTTTAGTTCTAGAGATCGAAATTTGATTTCGGGACTTCCAGGATTTCAATAATGAATTATAGGAGTGATCTAGAAGGTTTGGTCTAATTTTGTCAAGTCGCGATTGAGATTTTAGCGCAAAATATGAGTTAATTATTTAACGAGCGAAATTGGTATCGCTATGAGCAAATGAGCTCCGAATGGAGTTTCTATTGAACGACTAGGTTCGTATTATTATTTGTGACTCATAGGACAAGAATCGTCAAATTCCGAGTTCGTATGATGGAGTAAGAGCCTTTTTAATGAAACAAATAACTGCTGGTGCAAGCAAGTTCTGGTGTGAACTTTTAGTGACGGAAAATGGACTTTTAGTGACAGATGGATAGAAACTTAAGGACAAAGAATTGTCATTTCTTTCATTTCGTTTTGGATTTTGGAGCACGGTTCTTGGGCGATTTTGAGGATTTCTTCACGACTTCGACTTGGGTAAGTGTCCTATATCCAAAAGTGATTATATTTCATAAATTCATGGTTATTGTCATCATTTATTTTGGATTTAAATGGAAGAAATCAAGACTTTTGTAAAACATTTCAAGAACGAAAATCTTAGATTTGGAGGTTGAGTTGTAATCGGAATTTGATAAAATTGGTATGGTTGGACTCGCAATTAAATAGGTTGTCGGATTTTGTGAGTTTCGTCAGATTACGAGACATGGGCCCCACAGACAATTTTTGAGTTAAATTTCGAATTTTATTGGAAAATTAGTATTTTCATATGGAATCGATTCCTATAATTAGTATTGAATGAATTGAATTAACTGTGGCTAGATTTGAGGTGTTCGGAAGCCGATTCGTGAGGTAATGGCATAGTAGAATAAAGAATTATACAGTTCGAGGTAAGTAACAGTTCTAAATTTGGTCCCGAGGGTATGAAACCCCAGATTATATGTTATATGATCGGTTTTGGAAGTGACACACATGCTAGGTGATAGGCATGTGGGCGTGCACCGTAGGAATTGTGACTTGGTCAAATTCCATGGAACTTTGTAGTTGGATAATCTGTACATTCTCTAGTAGTAGACAAATTGAACCACAAATCATGTTTAGATTATGTGTTGGCACTGTAGGGACCCATATAGGTCGTGTACATATTGAATTATCTGCTAAATTGTTACTTGATGAACTTAGAGAATAAAGGAAAGTAAAATTTTAGATTTCTTATATTTATGTTATAATTAATAAAATGCGTATTGTGTAATATAATATATATTTCGGTATGCTATCGGTATTTCGGTATTTCATTTTAAAATACCAAATACCATACCTAATACCAATTCTTTTTAAAATTTAAACCAAATACCATACCGAATACTAAAATATCGAATACCGAATACCAAAATTTTCGGTTTCAGTACGGTAATTCGGTATTTACCAAATTATGCACAACCCTACTTTCAGTTGATGTCAATAGGGAAAGTGCAGACTTATACAAATGGTGGGCGAGCATGAGCTCAGGAGAATTTACTGATTATGTGGTCGTTGCACCCAGTGCAACATCATTGGAAGATGTCGGTAAGGAATTTCACAGGTGGGTTATCTCCTGTGAGCAGTTAGTGGTAGCGTGATGTTGATGAAGCTTCTGCGAGGAATATTACTTGCTACCCGGTAAGAGGTCGAGTGTGTGACTGTGGCTGGTGATTCATAATGTTCATGAAAAGCTTAACAAAAGACTTCGAGAAGTCTGGCGGGTTAACAGTGCGAGATCATGGTAATTGAGAAGGAAATATCCCTGCGGGTTCTAAGTTTATATAATTGCAGCTTAAAGCTAAGTGGGGGAGCCTGCTATTGACAATTTGATTTCATTGTTATGTGTTAAATTATAGTTTTGGTCGGAGACATACTTGTGGATTAGTTATGACTTGCAGAGATGGAGATCGAGGATGACTCGAGTAAGGAAATTCTTGACTACGGGTTATATGGCACATTATAGAAATATGAAAATCATGGAATGATTAAATTGTTATTTGAAGAACGTAGTGCGCACGAATTGTGAATTTGATTGGTGGTGTTAAGGCAAGGTTACTTCTTTGGAGGTTGTTGTGCTAATGGGGCTCTTGCCTTTCATTCCGTTTAGGCGGTGCAGTTTAGATTTGAGCAAAGTGGGTGACTCCCAAGAAAATTCTAATGGGTTTGAGAATTATATATAGCAATTGAGAATGTTTCCGGACTTGTGTATGTGTCACGACCCGAAATTTCCTACCGATGGGACCGTGATGGCGCCTAACATTTCACTTGCTAGGAAAGCCAATGTTAGAAAATCGTTAAACTAATTCCTTATTTCCATTCAGTAAATAACAATAATTAACTAAGAATAAATATAAGAGGTGCGGAATTCTATAAAACTATATTAATTACTACCATCCGGATCTGGAGTCACAATTCACGAGCATTCTAGAATTTACTATAAGTAATAGTCTGAAAGAAATACAACTGTCTGAATGAAAAACAATAGAACAGAAAAGATAGACGGGGACTTCAAGGTCCGGACCAATAGAAAAATCTCGATCAACCCGAGCCGGTATCAAAATCTGCACAGAAAGTGCAGAGTGTAGTATCAGTACAACCGACCCCATATACTGGTAAGTGGCGAGCCTAACCTCGACGAAGTTGTGACGAGGCTAAGGCAAGACACCTACAAATCAACCCGTACAATTTAATAGTGTATATACAAATAACAGAAATGAAGAACTAAACAGGAAATATCGGGAGAGGAACATACTGAGGGGAATACAAGATAAAGAACTATAACAGAATGATCACTGGAGCAGTCAATATACCATGAATCAACAGGAATAGTGAATACAGTAAGAAAAAATGCACGGCATCACCCTTCGTGCTTTTACTCTCAATCTCACCATAAAATAAATAGAAACGGCATGGCATCACCCTTCGTGCATTAACACTCATAATATAGCACAACATCATCCTTCGTACATTAACACTCACAATATGGCACGGCATCACCCTTCATGCATTAACACTCACAAATATGGCACAATATCACCCTTCGTGCATTAACACTCTCCCTTACCATAATGCAATGCATAAATATCAACAGGGAGATAGAATAACAAGTACAAATCTTACTTCAACATTTGGTTCCATAACATCAATCTCAACTTTAAAATAAAAACTCAATTATCACCAGAAAATCCGTAAACATGATAAGAACGATAAATTGAACGACACTAATATAACACATCGCAATTAGGCATAGGAATGAGACAATATAAGAAAAATTGAGAAACATGGAAAACAGGTAAATTGGCGGCGCATAAGTACTCATCACCTCACATATACGCCGCTCACATGAATTTCACTTAGCAAGTAATCTAAGGTTCCTAATTCCCTATAGTCAGGATTAGTCACAACACTTACCTCGCTTCGAAGGCCACTTAATTCTCAATCACAGATTTTCCTTTGGAATTCACCTCCAAACCACTCGTATCTATTCAAAAATGACTCAATAATATCAAATATTTCTTAAGAAATCAATTATATTTCATAAATTAAATCCACCAAATTTTACTCCAAAAGGTTGAAAAATCGACCCCGGGTCCGCTTGGTCAAAACCCGAGGTTCGGACCAAAATCCTTTTACCCATTCACCCCGAGCCCAGATATACAATTGGTTTTGGAATTCGACCTCAATTCGAGATCTAAATCGAAATTCCTAAGTTATACCCAAAATTCCTAATTTCACCATAAAAATGCTTGATTCTAGGTTGAAATCTTGTTATAAGATGTAAAAGATTGAAAGAAAAGAGTTAGGAATCACTTACCTATGATTTGGGGAAGATTTGGTCTTTGTAATATCACCTCTCGAGGTTTAGGTTTGGACAAATTGAAGAATGAATGAAAAATCCCGTCTAAGTCTAAAGTTATCAACTGCGGATGTCGCATCTGTGACCTGAGCTTCGCAATTGCGAAGCTCGCAAATGCGAAGGGGTAATCGCAAATGCGAGATCCTTCATATTTCCGCTGCCTTCGCATTTGCGGGCAGAAATTCGCATTTGTGAACATACCCTTCCCCAGACCCCCATCGCAATTGCGAAGATAATCTCGCAATTGCGAGAACATGCTGGCCCAAGCCTTCTTCGCAATTGCGATAGATACCTTGCAATTGCCAGTCATGCTTATTTCGCATTTGCGAAGCTTGATCTCGCAATTGCGAGATCAGAGGCCTGCTACAGACACCAGTTACACTAGCAATTCTCTAAGTTCTAAAATCACTCCGTAGCCTATCCGAAACTCACCCGAGCCCTCGGGTCTCTATACCAAACATGCACGCAAGTCTAAAAATATCATACGAACTTGATCGTGTGATCAAATCACAAACATAACACCTAAAAAAAAGTGATTTAGCACCAAAACTCATGAATTGCTTAAGAACATTTCAAAACTACTACCTTCTCAACCGGACGTCCGAATCAGGTCAAATCAACTCCGATTTTTACCAAATTTTACAGACATGACTTATATATTATATTAAACCTGTACCGGGCTCCGAAACTAAAATACGGGACCGATACCAACGAGATCAAACATTAATCAATTTCTTTAAATCCATAGAATTTCAGTCTTATAATTTTCATCAAAATTTCATTTCTCGAGCTAGGGACCTCGGAATTCGATTCCGGGCATATGTCCAAGTCCCGGATTTTACTACAGACCTTTCGAGAATGTAGGAACACGGATCCAGGTCCGTTTACTTAAAATGTTCACCAAAGTCAACTAAAAATAAATTTTAATTCCCAAAAATTATTACTTTATAAATTTCCACATAAAGGCTTTTCGGATTTAAGGCCGGACTGCGCACATAAATTGAGGTGAGTAAAAATAAGGTTTTTAAGGCTAACGGGCCCGGAATAGAGTCTTAATTCACAAGATGCTCCTTTGGGTGATCACAGTATGGATAAAATCTGAGATTTGCATTTGAAGATGTCAGGACTTGCTGGTAATTTTGTATGACTATGGATTCTACATTTCAGCATAAGAAAGGAAAGAGGAACAATTTTAAATTCACATAAGGTATTTTCAGAGTGAGTGTTACGGTTGTGGTATTTATGGGGTAATTATGATGTTATGAGACTTTACAAAAATTTTGGTGGCAATATTCTTGGGTTTGGTGACCTGAGTGGCTTGGTCGAGTTAGAGGGATTCAGTTCTGATAGCTTGGTTATGTGCAAATGGATTTCAAGTATCTTTAATGCTTTTTACCATGGGTTGAACCGGATATATTCTACCGGTGTAGGGAACGTGTTGTGTATTATGAATTCCTCTTGAAAGGAAGCAAGATGAAGGTTACTGAATGATCGGGTATGTAATTTGCTGGTTACCCAAAGTTGATAATAAGATTCTCGTGCTTATCACATGATGGCATGATAGATGCTGTTTTTGGCGCGGGATTAAGATTACATGTACAGGGTGGCAGTTCATTCTTGAAAGGAAGATCACGAATATTGGATAAAATGATTAGTTTCAGATAATTAGATGAATGTTATAACTGCTTGGTAATCCCTGAGAAGGGTGCGCATTTCAAAAGGCGCATTGTGTTTTGACTTATGGATGTTCATTGGTATTGCATTACTCACCTGGTTGATAGACTGCTGATATTTAAATTATTGCTATGTGGAATAGAAGAATTATGAAAGTATTCCTCATGGGAAGATCATGAATGGAAGATGTGTTAGTCATTCTAGTGCTGGAGTTGGGATCAGTTACAATGATTCATGTGTTTGATGAATTTGGAGACTGGAGTTCTCAGAAGTATATTGTTTTGGGTTGCGGCCTGTTTGAGGTGAGTATTTTATTTTAACTCAGTGGAGGCATTAGTTGCGTTAATTATTTGTGATAGCTACGCACTATAAGTGTGCATATATGTGAGGTTTGAGCCAATGCGCGGGCATCGGGCAAGTATTCATACTCGAAAGAATGCTTAGGTTGTGATATGCCTAGAGTTGACTGTTAAGCATAAAGTTATAATATTTCTCGTGTTCGTACCTTTGTTGAGAACTATCTGGGCTACATTTGAGGTTACAAAGAGGCTAATTCCCCTGAATAAATGGGGTAGTTACTATTTATGCGTTAACTTGCCGATTTGAAGTGTGATAGTAGACTTTGCACATGCTTACGCTATGGCGTGTTATTTATACCAGTCCAGGAGCATCAGAATCTTATTTCATTATCATATACATGTGTACTTGTTTAATTACTCCTGTATGATATGCTGGGACTGGAGGCCTGTGACCATGCCCGTCGATTTATATTATTGGCACGTGAGTTATCTGTGCCGTGTGTGGGAATTTTATTTCTATAATAATTTATCTGATTTATTAATTTCCTTCATCTACAATTGTGCAGATGCACCTACGGTTATCCTCTTTACGAAATTTGAGTAATTGGTTGTAACATTGCGGTTGTGGTGGTGCTTGCTGAACTTACAATACGGTTCTCTTCTTTAAGACATCTCCCATATTTGGGTACACGGATTGCGCAGTTGTGCCTTGAGTTGTATTAATGTGGCGTGTATGTGGGATAGTTGTGTTTAATAATATAAGGTCATTGGACCTAGAATGGGTACTATCAGGTTTGATTACGGTGTATTCGGGAGGATAATATTGAAAGTCAGCTTAGAAAGTGATTATAGTTCTAGTTGGGGCGAGAGAGCTCCATGACTTGTTTCTTTGATAAAGGGTCATGAGATTTCTGCATGTTTCTTTTATTATCAGCAGTGTACAAAGGTTTTGGAACGAGGTTTGGCTTGATATTGGGTTTAATACTTGTACTTGGTTGGTTTGGAGTAATTACTGTGATCGAAAATGGTGCTGCAAGTATGTGAGTTGTGTAGTATGTAATGTGATTATATCTGGGGTTATGGCTATGTCTTGATATAGCTTGTTCAGAATTATACAGTGTAGATGTGAGATTTAGATCTTGGAAAGAATTCTAGGTGTTAGAAATTGGGGTCAAGTTTTGGGCTAAGGATAAATTAATGATTTTCAGTTGTGTAATGTTGTCAGGCCTACATAGAATAGGGTGACGTGGGATCACCCCCAGGTATATGCATGGCAAGGAGGAACAATGATTTAAAGGCTTAGGAACAACTATTGGCACGTTCGAGGACGAATGTATGTTTAAATTGGGGAGATTGTAACGACCCGACCGGTCGTTTTGAGCATTTACGCTCCTTTCAACTATTTGAAGTCTTGAATAAATCCTATGAGGTATTATAACTTGTGTGAATTGTCGGTTTTGGGTTTAAGGTATTTCGAAGTCAGCTTGGAAGAACGAATTTCATGTTGGAAGCTTAAATTAAAATAGTTGATCGGATGTTGACTTATGTGTAAACGACCCCGGAATAGAGTTTTGATGATTCCAATAGCTCTGTATGGTGATTTTTGACTTAGAAGAATGTCCGAAAAAGTATTTGGAAGCCCGTAGTTAAATTAGACTTGAAATGGCTAAAATAAAAATTTAAGCTTGAAAGTTTGACCGGATAGTTGAATTTTGGATATCGAGGTCGGAATCTAATTCTGGAAATTTGAATAGGTCCGTTATGTCGTTTATCACTTGTGTACAAAATTGAGGTCAATCGGACTTGATTTGATAGGTTTCGGCATCGAATGTAGAATTTGAAACTTGTTAGTTTTGAATAGGCTTGAATTGGGTGCTATTCGTGTTTTAGTGTTGTTCAATATAATTTGAGCCATCGACCAAGTTTGTGTCATATTATGGGACTTGTTAGTATACTAGGTTGGGGTCCCATGGGCTTAGATGAGTTTTGGAAGAGTTTGGTATTTTGAGCATAAGCATGTAATGATCCAAAGGTCCATTTTTAGTTTTAGAGATTGAAATTTGATTTCGGGACTTCCGGAATTTTGATAATGAATTATAGGTGTGATCTGAAAAGTTTGGTCTAATTTAATCAAGTCGCGATTGGGCTTTTAGCGTGAAACATGAGTTAATTATTTAACAAGCGAAATTGATATCGCATTGAGCAAATGAGCTCCAAATTGAGTTTTGATTGAACGACTAGGTTCGTATTCTTATTTTTGACTCATAGGAACAAGAATCGTCGAATTCCGAGTTCGTATGATGGGGTTAGAGCCTCTTTAGTGAAAACAATAACTGTTGGTGAAAGCAAGTTCTGGTGTGGAATTTTAGTAATGGAAAATAGATTTTTAGTGACGGAAAGTGGACTTTTAGTGACGGATGGACAGAAACTTAAGGACAAAAAATGGTCATTTCCTTCATTTCGTTTTGGGATTTTGGAGCACGGTTCTTGGGCGATTTTGAGGATTTATTCACGACTTCGAGTTGGGTAAGTGTCCTATATCCAAAAGTGATTATATTTCATAAATCTATGGTTATTTGCATCATTTATTTCGGATTTAAATGGAGGAAATCAAGATTTTTGTAAAACTTTTCAAGAACTAAAATTTTAGATTTGGATGTCTAGTTGTTATTGGAAATTTGATAAAATAAGTATGGTTGGACTCGGAATTGAATGGGTTGTCGGATTTTGTGAGCTTCGTCGGATTCCGAGATGTGGGCCCCACGGGCGAATTTTGAGTTAAATTTCGGATTTTATTGGAAAATTAGTATTTTCAAATGGAATTAATTCCTATAATTAGTATTGACTGAATTGAATTAACTGTGGCTAGATTTGAGGCGTTCGAAGGCCGATTCGCGAGGCAAAAGCATAGAAGAATAAAGAATTACGCAGTTCGAGGTAAGTAACCGTTCTAAATTTTGTCCTGAGGGTATGAAACCCTGGATTATGTGTTATATGATCGGTTTTGGAGGTGACGCACATGCTAGGTGATGGGCGTGTGGGCGTGCACCGTAGGAATTGTGACTTGGTCAAATTCCATGGAGCTGTGTAGTTGGATAATCTGTACATTCTCCATAAAAGAGAAATTGAACCACAAATCATGTTTAGATTATGTGTTGACACTGTAGGGACCCACATAGGTCGTGTACATGTTGAATTATCTGCTAAATTGTTGATTTGTACACATTCACAGTTTACGTGTTTATTTTATCTTAGTCTCTATTGTTCATTATTGATGCATCATATTATTTTGTTTAGGCTGATTATCATGACTATTGAGAGCCCGAGAGACTGGAGAGATTTATGACTGAGTGAGCCCGTGGGCCTGATTGTGAGATATTATACTATAACACGTGAGTTGTCCGTGCAATACGTGAGTTCTCCGTGCGGATCCAAATATTATACTATAGCACGTGAGTTGTCCGTGCAGCATACGAGTTGTACGTGCGAATCCAGATATTGATACTATAGTACATGAGTTGTCTGTGCAGCACGCAAGTCGTCCGTGCGGATTCAGATATTATACTATAGCACGTGAGTTGTTCGTGCAACATGTGAGTTATCTGAGCGAATCCAGATATTGATACTGTGATGACCCAAAAGGTCATCTTATATTTTAGAACCCGAATCTGTGCTCTTAAGCCTTAAAACAATCTCATTTTTACCCTCCTCGATTTGCGTGCGCAGTCCGGACAGGTTTTCGGAAAGCTTTTATGTTGACAATTAATGAAAATAAGAATTTATGCCTTAAAAGTTAATTTTAGTTGACTTCGGTCAATAGTTTTGGTAAACGGGCCCAGATCCGTACCTTGACGGTCCCGGTGGGTCCGTATCAAATTATGGGACCTGAGCGTATTCCCGGAATCGAATTCGGAGGTCCCTAACTCAAGTTATGAATTTTTGATGAAAATTAAAAGTCTAAAAATTTATTTATTTTTAAGAATTGATTGATGTTTGGTATTGTACGATACAGGTTCAAGGTGCATTATGATATTTAAGACTTGTCTGTGAAATTTGGTGAGAAACAGAGTTGATTTGACGTGATTCGGACGTCTAGTTGAGAAAATAGAAAATTTTAAAGTGTTCTTGATAATTTTATTTGATTTGGTGCTAAATTCGTAGTTCTAGGTGTTATTTTGGTGATTTGATCGCGCGAGCAAGTTCGTATGATATTTTTAGACTTGTGTGCATGTTTGGTTTGGAGCCCCGAGGGCTCGGGTGAGTTTCGGATAGGCCACGGGATGTTTTGGACTTTGGAAATCTGGTATTTTGCTGCAGCAGGTGTTCTGGCATGTCCTTCTTCGCGTTCGCGAAGGTACTCTCGCGAACGCGAAGAGTAAACTGTGCAACTGAAGATTTTTTCTTCGCGAACGCGAAGGCTTGGTCGCGAACGCGAAGCGATGGGGGCGTTACCCTTCACGAACGCGACAAGCCCATCGCGAACGCGTAGTGTTGGCATTGGGGAGGGGGAGTCAGTTGTTCCTTCATCGCGAACGCGAGCAATGCCTCGCGAACGCGAAGGACAGGGG